>CM062859.1:12749096-13080606 GCA_031772225.1 Eubasilissa splendida
AAAATCTAAAAAACTTATAATTTGAAAATATTTTCTGGTTTTTACGGCCGTTCAAAATGTTCATACTTACAGCATTTTCTGAGATATTCTCCCGTATCTGTATTTGTCCTATATTTCTAGACATTGCTGGATCCATACTATATGGGTTTTCTATGTCACACCGTACTTTCAACATGGTATTGCAAGCTAATACCTACATAGCACTAACACTAACGCTGCGACATCATCCCTGATGATGGACTCTGCAATGGTATCTGAAACGTCGGGCAAAGAGGTCGTAGATACATAGAAGAATACCCATGAAAACTCTATATAGAAATGTGTAAGTTGTTCATTTACAAATTTAACTCAATTTTGCGTATAGATGAAAAATATATTACAATATGACTCTTTTAATTCAGCGTCCTTGTTTAAGCTTTCCACGCTGTGATTTTGCGAGCACTGCATTAAGTTTTTCAACCCCTATCCCCTCCCGAGGCTCTGACCGCCACTGGACAGTGATCAATATGAAGGCCCACATTTTCTCATCCCTATTCAACCCCATTCGCCGTCCAAGACAGTAGCGGGCGGCCACCGCTCGTTTTGTCATTCTTACGGGTGGGTTTCGTTCTATTTGTTGAGGACAATTTTGGTTAAGAAATATGAAGCGAAAAACCTTATTTAATATACGTAAAAGATTCAGAGAACAGTCTTCTACAAATACTCTAATACTTCTATACTTAAGATTTTATTGTGTTTGTTTTTATAACACAATACATCAATATATGTAAATAATTCAAATAACTGTGAAAAATTATATATTTATTATCTAGGTACCTCCAATATTTGTAAATAAATGTAGTAAGTAACTAACCAATATTATTTGTTTAACTATTTAAATAGATAGCTAAAATATATTAAAAATTCCACACAAAAGATACCATTGGGTCAAGACTATCAAGAGTTATCTGTTTCTTGATTTTGATGCTGTGTAGAAGAAGAGTACCGAGATATGTAATATTATAAAAGCATTTAGTAAAGAAGAATTTTTCTTTTAAATAAAACTTCAAAGCATTAAATTAACCCTTCCCAAACCATGCAGTAACATAGGTCTACCGTCATAATTAAACCTGTAATATTGCGGTAAATACATGCAACATAAAATTCATATTGTAGATAATCCTAAAGAAAATATTAGCGCTTAGAAATGACTATTGAAAAACCAATTATGAAAAGGAAATCGTACAAAAACAATTATTTTTTCCATTTAATCTATTGTAAAATTAATACGTTGTTAAAAATACCATTTGTGATATGAAAGACAGAGATCATACATTATTTTCACAGTGAAAAGAACAACAAACATACAAATATAATTATCTCTTTCTCATTAATTAAATGAAGAGAGATAAGAAGGAAGGACACATTGTTTAGGACTTAATGAATGCTCTAAATTATGTTATTAATCATTATTTTCAAAATTGAATGCTCAATATTTAGAGTAAATTCGTGCCATTAAAATCATTCAAGCTAATAAAAACATTTTTTCTAACTGTTATTTACGGTAACACGAGTTGACAGCATGGCTGCGTTCGGTATTTTATATCATGGTATGGTAAAGGTTAATGTGTTCTAGGCATGTACTATTCTTTCATTGATTGTTATGAAAAATATTACGTGTTCATACCGCGACCAGGATCAAACCTAGAACCTCGATCATTGGGCGTGTTTCTATGCCAGATCAAACAAACTAAGATTACCAAGTTATTTAGTGTTTAGCTGTTGTTGTTTTAGTGTTATTTTATAGGGGGCTATCACATCCCGGTGAGTGCGTGGCCACAATTCGAAAGACAACTCAACGATATTTAAATATGAAATACACTACCAATATATGTATTACAGAATTTGCTGTTGATTATTTATAAAATTAATTTTCATTAAAATGAACAAAATTATTCGTTTTAAATATAAAAATATTGTATTAAAATTCAGCGACCACAAATTTTCACAAGATTGTACATATTTTATCGGACAAAATTTTCTGCTTTTTATATTTCATATAAACACATACAAAAATGTCTTCCTACGTCCCCGTCCACCCTCGTAACGGACTTTGGCCACCCCCATTAGGGGAGGTGGGGAAAGGGGGCGCTGGCGTATTTATATTTGAGAGGGTGTGGGCACTGGGCAACCCCGGGGGGTGCGGGTTGGGGGAAATGGGCAAAGTAAGCAAAAGTTTCATCCCTGATGGTCAGGGGCTCTTGCGCTCGGGGCTGCATTGTATTACTTCAAACTAATTCAATAATCTTCGTTCTTTTTTGAAAGTTACTTATTATTATATTGTACGTACCCTCTTTATTTTATTAGTTGAGAAGAAATAGGAAATATAAATATACAAGTATCTATCAAATTGTTTTACATATACCTAACTGTTGCTAATTTTAAAACATTCTATAACATAAGATAAGTCACCATTAACGATAAAAGCATTTATGTAGTATTAAAGTTTTACCGACGAAACTAAAATTAGTATATGTTATTGCATAGACAGACATTTTCTAAAATATTTGACCTAAAATTTTTACCCAGAATCGTTTTATGAATGATTTATGAATTTAAATACAGCAGGGCATAGTTAATAACAAATACTATTCACTGTCCGAAAACAGTGCCAAATTGCTTTATCAAGTAGTACTGCGAAGGTGCTATTCAATGATTCAGAAGGGCAAAGAAGGTCTTAGCAGACCATACTGGAAAGACTGGTAAAACAGGGAGACAATTTTAATTAAGAACTGATTGCCAATCTTGGGTTTTTTGCCTTGATGAGTTTCATTAATAATAATCCTGCAAGATAAAACGTTTTTTCGTAAACTAATACTTAAAATATCTTTAAATTTATTTCCCATTGACGTCCCAAGATTTTTGAGACTTAGAAACGAGCTTGACAATCCCCGCATTGAAGAGTCTGCCGCCTGTTCCTTGAACTAGTTGCTGACAGTTTCACGGGGGCCATCAACGACCTGCAGCCGTTTGCCGCCCAAAAACTTTAATTTTGGGAAAATACGAAAGTCCGATGCCTGTATGGAAGATTGTCCAGTAGCTCTAATCCAAACTACTGCAGCCTACTACTACTAGTCTTAAGCTTAATATAAAAATCATTGATCACACCTAGCAATCGGTAATAAAAGGATAAATATGATTAATAAAAATGAGAAATTACATCTGATGCACTAAAAATCTCGAAATATGAAAGGCAAAGTTATGGAATGTTCCTGACAACGTTCCAGTTTAAAGCGTAAATGTTTTATATTGAATACAATATAATTTGGATTAAACGATTTATTTATATATCGAAACCTGAATCTGCAAAACAGCTAACTCCACCAATGGTCAAAAAATCGTTTTGAAGCTATTATTTTCCTCTTTTATTGCTTTTGGTACATTATAAGCCAATCACATGTTTTAAAATAATAAATAAGGACTAAGTGCTGAAAAACCTTACCTTGATTCTTGCAAAAACCTTCAATGTTTACCTGACACATGTGTAACTCCCATTAATACTACAAATATTCTCTATAAGAACGAGATAATATCAATAAAATTTCTCAGCCACCCTATTTCTGCATAAAAAATCTACCAAAGTTTGTTTTTGAATTTTCGTAATCCGTTTGATTAGTTTTTTGTTGCTCCTGAACATTTTAGAAAAATGGAGTTAGCTGCTATCGATATTGAATATATTCTGCGAGACTTTTTCCATACTGGCAACATAAACTATTAAATGTCATTCATTGTTTTCATAAGTTCATCAGCCAGGTGGTTCACGTACCTAGTGATAGGTTTTCGCTAGTTCAATTTGTATTTAATTTGAAGCATTTCGAAGATGTACTGAAACACTTCAGAAGCTCATAATAATCTCGCCAAGTAGCCGTACAGATATAAATGGATAAATATAATATTTACATAATTATTATTTTTTAATATCCCTGAAGTATCTGGTCGAAACGTGTCGGTCCACCGTAAGAGGGACGCCCCAAGCGGGGGTGGGTCATCGCTAGGGGATGACGGGCGGCCGGGGGGGCGCCGGGAGGGGGACAGATAGAAAATGTTTTGCGAGGGCGAGCCGGACCAGGGCGGGTACTTTATTAGGGGTGGAATTACACGAGATATATGGCGATTCTTGGTATGTAAGTATGCGTGCAGTGAGTATCGACATTATGTGGGGAGTAATTTTTTTGAAACATTAAATGATTTTCAGTTCGCGTTAGACCAAATATTTCATTACCTGAAAAAATACGTATATACTCGTAATATATGTCACATAAATGTATGCTTGGGTGTACGTATTTTATTGTATTTTATGCCACTGTTCTGCCAACTTATTCGTTCAAGCATTTTTTATGTATAAATAAATAAAACAAGTTTTGAAGTACTTGGAGACCGAAAATGTTGTTAATGAATACATCATTTATTTGTAATTCTCTAAAGTACCAGTAAATTTTATATTTTATCATTTTGATTTGGATATCGAATAATCACGATGCATCCAAAAAATTATATACCCAGGAACCATAGATATCATGCACTGTTTTAGAAAACCATAGATAAACGTAAATCGCGACCGATGCATAATGCTTACGGTGGGTGCATTTAAGTCAATTGTTATTAAAAGAGGTATTTATGAAAATGCGTTATATAAGTACATTGATATACTACAATTAATGTTTAAGTATTTTATTTTACTTGGCAAGCTTAAATACGTAATTAAAACACAAAAATAATCTTCATCAATACCTTCCACTGCCTTGAAATGCCTCCAAAAAAATGGTAAATATTTAAAAGAATTTTAAATTTTTGTTTTTCGCAATAAATAAATTTAATACAAATTTTGAATCAATTAGAAAGATATACAGAAAAAATCAATTTATCGAAAACATATTTTATTTGCTACCGGGGAAAAATATGTAATAACACATGTATCAATTTTAAAAAACTACAGAATATAGGGTAAATATTGTGTATCAATTGCTGGAACGCATTCGTCTCAAGGACATGAATAAAATTTCGCACCCCCTTGCTTGCTTCTCTTCGTTTCAGTTGTCAATATTACCAAGTTTAACCATTTTTCTTATATCATTGTTTTTTTTTTATATGTTATGATATTTTTATAGAATAAATGAAAATCCTATATTTTATAATTGATATTCAAATATGACATTGAAGTTTGCATAAGTTTAAAAATTATGTACGCTAGCGCATTTGGTGATTTGTCCTGCTCAACCGCCTGGTTTTCCACGCAGAGACCATCTCTCTTAGAGGGAACATTGGTCTGTCGTCTTACTTGTAGCGTCTAAAGATGACCATGTTAATGTCTATCCATCTTGTTGGAGAATGTACTTCTGCTCGCTTTTCTTCAACCGTAATAACGAGTTTATAGAAAATTTCTTCGTTCTTTCTGGCAACGTGATCAAAGTATGGAAGAATCTCTTTCTCGCATTTTATCGAAAGTGTGTCGGTAATCTTAAATTCTTGTAGTACAGAGACATTTGTGCGCCATGCGATCCATGCGCAACATCCCCCTTCAGCACCACATCTCCACAAGGCATCAAGCATGCTCCTATCCTTCTTACTCAATTTCCATTTTTCAATTAAATAAAGTACTATGGAGAATACGAGAGATTTCACTGAACGGATTATGGTTAGAACGGACCAATTTCTTTATATCGTCATCAAATTAATCATCGCTGATTTTGTCATTCTGATTTCTGTTTACATCCTCTATTTTCCATAAATTTTACATACATTTCGTTGTACTCTTATCATAGAATATCTTTTGAAGGTATATGTATGAATTCAAATTAAAAATATTTGTGTATTACAAAAATAAAAAATGAACAATAAATAAATATATCTTTGTTCAATAAAAAATACCTAACCTAACTTTGCTAAATTTTAATTATTTCATTACACAAATAAATCGTTCTGAGGAACAAAATATTTGTTTTAATGTACGTATTAATATTTCCCAAAATATTTAAAAGTTGTATTAATGTTATATTTAAACGTCATATAAACTACTGTGAGTTTTTTTTACGTCAACCGGTTTCGATACTAACGTATCTTTATCAAGACTAGCGTATTGTTAGTATCGAAACCGTTTGACGTAAAAATAAGTCACAGTAAATTAAACAAAGTTTAAATATACAAGAGATACAATTTTTAATTACGTCTAACCACAAATCTAGCGCTTCAAACAACAAGAATATAAAAATATTTAATTTCAACGTCGTTATATATAATGAAATATTGTTCCAAAAATATTAATTATATAATACATATAGCACACCAATAAAGTGCAATTTCTCCATTTCCACGGACTCAAGAAACAGTATAACGACTGGCGACTTCCCCAACCCCCGGCCCCAGCCTCCCAGACTAGCTTCATCCCTCTCCCACCCGCAGAGCATCCCTTAGCCGACCCACATTTACCATCTCATTTTTCTTTCATAATGGCTCGGTTAGTTTACGTTCGGTGTCGCGTGGTTTTCTTCCTCTCCTGTAACTTCTGCCTTTCTATATCTCTCCCACCTTCTCCAGCCTCCGCCCAAACAAGGATATGTTTTTCTTATTCTTATATGTGAGCCGTACCTCCTCCTTGATGGTGGCCCGCGAGTTTTCCATTGTGTTTTTATGGGATACGTAAATATGTTTAAATAAAGTGTAGGAAACACCCGTTAGGTTTCCCTGTTTATAGGTTTTTTATGGTTAGATCGACGCAATACAGACGCAAAATAAGGGCTGAAACTTTCATACATGTATATAATTTTTTCTTAATACCTCTAACCAACGTGAATAATTTTATTGGAAGTAGTATAGAATTTTTTTTTATTATTAGAAAAAGATACACCTTTTCAGTAATAAATGAACGATAAATAAACATCGAAAAAATTAAGTCAATTACACGTTTTTCACTAGAATACAATGGTGACACAGTATTAGAGATGGATGAAAAAAAGACGAGAGATGTATTTCCATAGGATAAAAAAATTAAATGAATAAAATATTTTTGAAAAAATGTTAATGATTCCAATGAAAACGGGATGAATTTTTAGCATGAATAGCATTAAAAATCACCTAAATTATTAAATATCACCAACTCTTACATCGTGATCTCGTGACAAGACGATATTACTCACACCTACTGGATGATTACGATAAAATAATAATATTTATTTCCATATAAGTAAACATATAAAATACCATTTATATAACAATTTTTTACGCGATAATACGAATGATTTATATAAAAAAATTATATTCGTATAAAATTTAATAATATTAGGTATGTAGATAAAAATAAATAACAACTGAGCAAATTAGAAATAAAAACTATATGCAATACATTACATCCATTGTAATATTACATATCCCCATCTATTTCTATGACTTTCTGGACATCTTGCAAGTCTTGGATGTTGTTTCATTATGGCTATATAATGCTTGATTAAACGGCCAGGTTTGTGAAACGCCAGCGGGGCAAAATAGAACGTGTTTTTTAAGTAAGGTTAAGATAAGTTAATTGTTTTCTCTTTTATATATTCAATATTACGTAAATATATATTCGCGAAATCATATTACGACTGGCAAATATATTTAGCATCTATCATCCTGTCATCTCATCTATGTCTTATAGTTATATCGCGTCGCACTCATATGGTCAATTTCTTATCTATGATAAAACTGTCAAATTATAGCAATATTACTGTTTTGTTCGTATTTTTCAAGAATGTTTTTAAATTGATACATATATTTCAAAGTAAATACGTAAAAACACTGTCAGTACAATTCCAGGGACAGCAATACAGAATGTTATATAATATCGGTTATAGCCGATCGCTTCTTTGTCAGTGCAAAAAGAAGAAAACCATCGGCGACAGCGAAGCGGCCACTAGCCGCCCGCGGGGCCTAGCAGTAAGCAATCGGCTCACTTTTATTTTAATTACCTTTAATACATTTTATGACCACACTTATATTTGCTTCTAATTAAAACAATTTGGCAGTCAGTTGTACAGTTTAGAAGCAATGAACGATGCATGCATTTTAATTTTCCAGTAAATCATCCTTATGTCGAGTTTTTTACTATTTTTTTTTATACAAAAGCGAACATAGCTCGAAAATAAATTCACGAAATGTCCAAACTCACTTAAATATTTCAAAGAAGATCCATAAAAATTTGCCTTCTAAACTTCCTCAACGGAACGTCATTGACAGCTTGTCACTGGCACCGGTTGCTCTCCGCGTAAAGGTATCGATCTGTTCTCGAGAATTATCGAGACCAGTGTAAAAGAGACTAGGCGAGCAGCCGATTATTTATGATTTTTTGAGAATTTATCCAACAAACCTATTTTGTGATTTAACCTTATGAGAAGTAGGTGCATTACGAATATAATGACCAATGAGTGTCTGTAAGCTACAGACTATGTTCCCTGTAAGATGTGAGCACCTGAAATATATCAGTAAACTACGTCTATCATTTACATATGTAAAATTATTTTATATTTAGACTTTATACGCATAATTATTATAATTCATAACATTACAATATATAAAACCGCTCACTAGGGTTTTTATTTAACTAAACTCACTTTGCTTAACCCGCACTAGTATCCCGTTTCAGAGGGAATTTTTTCTTCTTTAAATGATGAAATATCGTCCACGCGTCAATTTCTGATTTCAAGCTCTAGTATACATTACTGACATTACAGATACAATAATTAATGTTTTGTATAATTTTTTTGAGAATAAATAACACACATATATATGCTGACCATTCAGTGCTCGTGTAAAAATGTGTATAACCTGTAACGACCGCGTCTTCTCATACATATTTACTGCCCACATGGAAGCAATTTTCGTGGAAAAGACCAATGTATTGTACGTTATAAGCATCAAATTACCATGTCTGTTGGTACAAGGCCGGGTCAGGCGGGGGCCGGTCGCCCCTGCGCGTCCCATAAAAATAATATATTTGAATATTTTAGTAATATTAGAATATCCCCTTTTATCTACGGTATCTTAAGCTTTCCCTCATTTCTCTACACGCGGAAATACGCCGCTGGCGCTTTTTGTTATTTCAACGTTAGTGAAGTTTTATTGGAAAATATTTTTAACGGTTCTCTTGTATACGGCGAAGATACCCATTACGCTTCGTAAACAGCCGATAGAGTTCAAAGATAGAAAAATTAGAAAAAACCGTCCAATATGTCTGTTTATTCCTGCACGTCCGTCACTCTATATTTAGTTCAAATGTACTAGACACTCGGCAGAATATTGCACATTATTATAAAATAACATATAAAAAATATTTTGCCCAGCAGCAATGTAGTCCGCGGTAAAATATTTAAAACAAATACGTCACTCAAAAAATACATACGTATCTTTACTTACAAAAATTAGAGCCTCCGGGACTAGAGCCCGATATCTGTAAATTGCCAGTAGACTAACATATTTATTTTTATTTAATCATTTATTTATTTGACAGAAGTGAACATACATTAATATAACACTTATTTGTTAACTGCGTGGGATGCAAGAAGTATCCACCTCTAATATATAAAGCATTGTCCTGGCTACTTTACTAGGCTACCGTCTGTGTTAAAGAAGACAGTTTTTTTTCTGTGTTATTTAATTAAAATTATATAGAAAAAGAAATATTTGACTGAGACATAAAAATAAATAGAGAAATAAAAAAGTGTAGTGAATGTGTTGCAAATCTAAAGTGAATCATTCGTGTATTGTATTGTGATTGAGCTGGAATGTTAAACACCGACGTTCATGACTGATCTCTATCCAATTTAATCATGTGTTGAGTCCATATTTGCGTAATTTTTTTGTAAGTGAACGATTTCTAGTCAGTATCAAATGTGTTGTACAGTTTCGGAGCTAAAAACAAATATAAATATTGGAAGAATGTCATTAAAGAAGAATTAAAAATACAAAATACTAATCGGACTCGATTAACTTTTGTTTAATCTCCCAAAACATAATTTAGCATTCATCCTATAAACATACTTAACTATGCAAATGATAGATACCTACATTATATTAAGTTTGTATTTTTATAAGCATATAATATAAGTGAAAGCTAGTACATATTGCATATAATTGAAAGTCAAAGCCCTTTAATGATGACGGGAAAAATCATATTTTCTCATTTATACAGAATACACCTACCTACCTTCTGATATGGAATCAAATTATTATTGAACACATTGCAAGAAGGTACCTACCTACGGTAGATACATAAAACTCAATTGATTAATTTGATAAAATGGAACACACAAAGAGCAATACTTTTTCATCACCAATAAGGTAATAAAATGCCAGATGATTATTTATTTTAATAGAAATACAAATAATGTCGAGAATAATTTTAATGTTAGTATACGATATACTTTATTAAATTTGATTTAATTTTGTCTCAATTTATTTCTAAAGATTTCTGGTCTGCTACACGAGTTAGAAATATTTATTTGTTATTTTTACTTTTCTATAACTAATTAGAAAGTTAATATGAATATGCCACAAAAATTAATTAGTGTGACTATATTTTTACAGATTTGTAATTTGACATTTAAATATTTTTTAATTTATTTTTTTAGTAAGGCTTATCAGAACACGATCAGAGTTGGAATTATAGTTTCTTTAATATACTTTTCAATGATTAATTACTGGTGTGTGATGGTTATTTTTTACACAAATATTTTGTACATATCTTTACTATAACATAATATCAACGTGCATTAGAAAAATGATTTATTTTATTAAAAATATTTTTGTTGGAATAGATTTTTAGATTATTTTATTTATAACATTATAAACTAAATTGCGACAAAGTTATAGAAATAATGTGATAATATACATTTTCCACAATTCAAATGGGGGAAGGTTTATAAATCACTATTTTCTAGGTCGGTTTGGTTTAAAATAACTTTTTTATGAAGTATATATTGAAAATAATGCACACAGTCCACGGCTTAAACGTATATATAGGTACATTATATTACAAATATATATTTTAATTGTTTATAAATAATAAATACCGACATATTTAGTATTATACATTTTTAATAAATATCACTGAATGTTATGTGTTGCCAGTTACTACAGATGATATGCATCAATTATAAATCTATTTTTAAATTATTTAAATAATACTCATACATATATATGTTAAAGAAAATAATTTGGTATAATGATAATATTTTGTGTAAAATCAGACATAAATACAAAAAAGCCTAAAATTGTTGTCCCTGTATTTTGTCGGCCCCTGAAGCAATGCAGAAATTTTGTATCGAATCGTATAAAATATACATTCATATAACTAAAGAAATATTATTTTTGGAATAATAAAGGGTGAAGTAACACAACCATCTTGTTATTTTGTATTTCTGAAGGCTGGTTTTTTAAAAACGGTTATGAAATAAAAGGTTTATTAGTTTTCTGCTTATTTCTCCACCTTTATTATTATTTTTTTATATTGTTATATTATAAGATTAAAGTATTTTTTTATATATACATTTTTTTTAAATAATGATTAACTATAATAATTATTGTCATTATTAAACAAATGATTATCTGTAAGCCGATAGGCATAACTTAGTGAAGCATATTTTTTTTAAATATATTAACTTTTTTATTCACTCAATATAATATTACTGAATTTTAATTTATAAAAAGTATAAAATATTAAATATAAAACATCGAATATGACATGCATTATAGCCCTGAAATAGGATATTGTATTCAGATACACGTTAAAAGAAGTCAATACACACTCCATAGATAATTTTTGAACAGTAAATGCTGAACAATGATAATATAAACATAAGATTATCACGCCGTTTTAAAATAGGCAGATAGAGAATATAGAATACGTAGGTACCACAAATTCCTATCTACACAATACTGTATGTACATATATTTTTTCCGTAAAAAATCTAGAAAATATTAATATGTTCCTTAAAATGATTATAAATATTCGAAATCTATATAATTTTTACTTAATCATTGTATATAAATGTATTATAATATATAAGTATAACCGTGAGCTTTGTGCGGGAAAATATTATTATTCGTCCAAATCGAACGTAGGTGGGCATTACTGTATCCGATTATTGACTAAGCGCACATAAGCAAATCTTTGTCGTTTACTCAAAAATTATGAACATTTAAACGAAACATTCGTATAAAGCCAAAATGCTTGCGGTATGGAAATATCTTCGATGACCACTAAGGGAAACGATCCCGATCTTTCGTGCCAAAGGCAGAATTTTAATTATTCCTCTTTTTAATTACGAGCTATATAGACAATTGTAGACAAGTGATTAGATTTTTTTTGCCAATAACTCAAATTTAAAAAAATACGTTGTCAGTTTTATAAGTCATTTAGGATATATATTGTAGTTGTCCATTTTTAAATGTGAGGTTCATTCGAAAGATATTATTAATACAAATGAAATATATTAACTAGAAAGATATACATATAAAATCAATTTATCGAAAAAATATTGTTGTTGCTACCGGAATATATCGGTTTATCACAGACCTATGTTTTATAAAATTGCAACTTCACAATGAGAATGTGTTCTCCTTAAAAACAGTTGCAATTTTTCAGATTAAAGATTGTAATTGATACATTTAATTTATATTAAATATTTTTTCAATACACAGACAATTTTTTTCTAATTTATTTTAGATCTTTCTACTTCATTTATCCAGTTAGTTTTAAATGTAGTTGTACTACGTTTTAAAGATTGCAACATCATAATAAAATGTATTTTCATTGAGAAATATATATTTATGCAACATTTGGTGATAATTTGAACAACATGTTAGGCATTGAACAACTGTCTCAGGCAAATCCACCCTTTCATACGACGTCATGCATTGAGCTAATGTTGTTTTTGAAGATATTTTTGATGTAGAAATCGGCAAACCGCCCCAACCCCTGGAGATAAAACTCCGTACGGCCAGATTATAATATGGGATTCGACAAGAAGAAAATAAGGGAAAAACATAAAAGATGGAGTCAATTACATTCCTTTCCTGAATAAACTTTCTTATGTTTTTGTAGCTTATGTTTTTATTGCGGTTATGGTTACCATTTATTTTAATGTAACATTATTTTTAATATAAATAATTTATTACAATACATGATATATTGTTTATTTGAGATGTCGTCACTGTCAAAATATATTTATTTATTATTCCTCCAACGATGAATTTAGAATTTATTTACGTTATAGAAAATAATTTTATATCTTAATAATGTGTAGGGAAATCAAACATTGAATTATTTTATTATATCGAATGATTAATCATGTCAAAGAAAACTCAATTTTGGACAGATAAAAAATAAAAATAACATAATATTCTTCGAAGTCCATTGTTTTAGAATTAAATTTGTCTATATTGCATTCTTTATCATGTAATATATTTGTTAATACTAAATGGCAAAAAAATATATAATAAAATAAAATAATTCAATCACATTACACTTACCCTAATTGAGAGTCCATGTTTTATTTATAATAATATAAATTATATTTCTTTTTTTTTTTTCGAAAATCACAGTTATAATTCACATTCACTTGTCAAAAGTCAAAACATTGACATGTATTAAGTTATCGGACTCAATAGCTCTTGCTAATCAAATCAATAATTTTCTGGTTCTATTATAAATTACTGCAATTAGGTACATTAATTATGTTTACTTCTAAATGATTTTAAATGCTAACACCTTAGACACTAGTGACTCACTTGGCGTTTTGATGAAGACTTGCGATAAATAACAAACAGAACCGCCTTAACCCTCTCGCGATGCCAGGTAAATATTTCTGAGATCACAAAAAACATCAACAATAGAACAAAGTCCTTTTTTAATGTAAGCAACCCTGTGCAGGTATAAAAACTGAATTCGAAATGTGTTATTGAAAGGGTACCCTGCTTGCGTAATTTATTTCGCAAATGGTTTGCCATTTCTAACTGTTCATTGGCAACAGTGTAGGTCTATTTACAAACCATGGAAACGCAACATAAATTTACATTTATAATTGGTATATATTAAATAATAATTGAAATTAATGTTTAAATATAATATAAAATTGTAGCATAAAAATGGTATTGAAGAATAATAATCAATTTTTTTTTTAGTAACAATAAATTTATTAATACCACTTTCTTACCATCACGTCACTTCTCCGTGAGGCTTCTTAAATGATCATCTTCCAATATAAAATAAACCTGGTGATGCCAGAACTTCTGCGAACGTTCTGTATTACTGATGTCATGAACACTCGCATTATATATATTTCTGACAATGTTTTCCTCTATCGTTTATGTAATAAAAAAAAAATCATTTAGATTGAAACATCTAAGTACATTTTTGCTAGGTATAATTAAAATAATATCATCATCTTAACTTTAGCTTGGTTCTAAACCAGCTTGTCTTGAGAACTATTGATGGTTTAATTCACCAACAGTCACACAATTTTTCTCTTTCCTAAATCAAAAATGAAATATTGAAATTGCAGCATGAAACTGGAAACTTAGAGATATTGGAAATCTAAACACTAAAGTCAAATTAAACCGGCTATGAGGAACACGTGAGTTACCTGACAGCTTCCACCAGACTTTTGGAATCACTAAGAAAAACATCTGTAGATGATCACGGCTTAGTTAGAGTAGAGACGTTGGTCAACACGTTCTTCACAACAACACAATGTTTATTATACATTAATCATGTTATTAAGGAGAACACATTCTTATTGTGAAGTTGTAATTATTCAGAACAGACGGTCTGTGATATTTTAAATACTAATTAAATATATTAATTGGAAAGATATATATATATATATATATATGTATGTATATCTTTAAATTTATATGTTTAAAAAACTACAGACAACCACTAAATATATTCAGTTTAATCCTTTTCATGCACACTTGAACAGGATTAACTAAATTCCAACAACTATAAATCCTTTATTTAGAGCACAACCTTAGTTTAACAATATTATTTCTATCATTAATATATATATATATATATATATATATATATATAACAAGGTTGTTAACTAATGATAATTAATGTTCTAATACCTAAATCACAGAAAGTGTCAATAATATAGCGATCAAATCAGTAAACAATTAATAGTACTTAATTAAATACGTAGTATTTTCATAGAAAGCAATCACTTTGTGGTTTGACATATTAAATAAAATAAAACACAATCACTTTATATAAAATTCGTAGTTTTATACAAAGTGATTGTTAGTTTAATCTAAATACGTAGTATTTTTCCGTATACATTTAGAGTAAAACATATGCTAAAAAGTACAGTACGCCACCCATTAAAAACATTGAATTCAAATTTACGAACATCTTATTGGACGGGATAGGAGTTTCTACCCCAATTTGATTATCGGCACAATGGCACACCGGAACATACAATTATGACACTCCACCCTTTAAGACCCTTAACACGGGGTTAGACACAAAGGGCTGGTTCCTTTTTCTTTGACAATCCTTCAACCCTTTGCTCCTGTCGCTCAATTCTTTGAACTCCTTTGACAAATTTTGACACGAGAACTCGGTCCAGGGTTCGACTGCGGGACAGACCATTGTTCTACTCCAATGAGGCGGCCTTTGTCTGCGATGACAGGTAACATAACTTGAGTCGACGTGAAAAGAAGTTCATTATTTCATGTGGATCATTAAGATTTTTCTCTCAATTCGTAATAAATAATCTAATAATACTGCACCGTTCATATACTCGTATGTTTTCATTTTTAAGACGGAGTAAACACGCATTATAAGTTTAAAATCAGGTGATAGTGAAATCAGTTTCTGCACGCTGCTGATTCGGTGTTGAGTGACTAGTTGACGTCACTTCATTTTGCGACAATTCAAATAAATAAATAATTTATTCATTTTTATAATTTTCTTTGCATAATACTAAGCCAATCATTTAATAAATTATTCTATAATCAACGATAGTGTTCAAAACCTTATGACGGAACGGGAATTTGTAACATTTCCTACCTTTTTACTGCGGAGACTGATGTGACTTTTAGACTAATTTTTCTGATATAATTAATATAATACTTACATGTAAGGAAACAAAATAACATGAATATTAACATAATTTTAACAATTATTATTATTATACACGCCTTATTCAAGCGTTAACATAATTTGTAAAATAACAGAAAATTTTATCAGAAGTGCAATACACAAAGAAAAAAATTATATAATATCAGCATGTTTTATGTTTCATATGGAACGGATGAATGAGAAAAGAATGATAAGGAAAATATATGACGCATAAGTGTTGATGGCACCAGAAATAGAAAACGTCCGCGGAAGACTTGGCGCGACCAGGTAAACCAGATTCTGTAGGATTGTTCCGTTAGAAGCCTTAATAATCGGCGAGCTCGTATGAGAAGATGCATGAATGTGGATGAGGCGAGAACTGTGCGTCAAGACAGAAGAGTGTGGTGCTCAATCTTCTCTACCTACCCCCGCGGGGAAACGGCGTGATGGTAAGTTAGTTAGTAAATGTATTTAACTCAGTTTAGTATCAAGAACTTGAAAAAATACATTTTTTTTATTTTTTAAATCTTGTTAATTACAATTCAAATTATATTATAGATGATATTTAATAATAATTTAATTTAAAAACTCATATTATATTTAAAACGTTCATAAAAAAATAATATTCTTATTAACTGCTATTATTGCTATTATACATAAGTTTATACACTAACAAACTTTGTATAAGCCACATTAAGTAATGTGATATACGTATACGCCCGTCCTGATGAAGATCAGGGATATCGAAACTGGTCGACGTTAATTACTCAAAGTGATATATACAAAGTTTGATAGTTTATAAAAATGAATAATTATGTCCAACCACAAAGTTAACGCTACACCACAAACCACAAAGTTAACGCCACAAAGTTAATCAACAATACATAATTATAACACTAAATAGATATCATCATTTTATTTTATAAAGCAGTATATTAAATACATATCATCATTTTCAGTTAATAAAGCTCTCATTTTTATATTCGAAATTACAAATTTTGTTATAAATAAATAAAAACATCTAAAAAACACGAGTACAAAACTTTATTCACTGTTTTCTATTCTACTAGGTGGCGTTGTACGAAAAACGACACTTTTGAATATCCAGGACTATCGGTGCGACCACATCGCGTTATCAAGTACCCTCGAAAGGTCCATCTAGATACTAACCCCGTGTTTTGTCAGCCATAAAATTGTTCTCAAGTACCGATGCGTGGTCTCCAGTGAAATATTTTTTGGTTGATCTTATCACCAAAATGATTCAACAATAGCAATCCGAAAGAGCATTTATGAGTGAGTGTGATGCAGTCATTGAGATTCACAGCTGATAATTCTTTATGCACTGGTACTCTTAACTCGTGAACGATGATACGTGTTTGTGTACAAGTATGTAAGTAGATTCATGATCTGTACAAGGAAACAATGAAAATCCACGGTGATCGCAACATACGGAACGAAGAAAGGTTCACTGAAATGACTCAAATGTAACATATATATAACGTATGATTACAGTAAGTTAATTTTATATGAATAGTAGATATATTATTTTAATAGCTTGTCACTCTTAGTATTTCCAATTCGAATGGCCAATTCTGTTCACGAAATCACTGGCTCCGTATCTCCTTCTTGCGTTTATTTCACGCAATATTATTCCGAGCATTCGGCTCCATCGTTCTTTAGGCAACTATTAATTTATGTTTTTTTTTTTCTTTTTTAAAATTAAATTTGCCAATTTTTACAGCATATAATATCAAACTTGATATCCCGGCAACCCACCCAGTGGTGCGGCGACATTTGGCGAACCGTTCGCTAAACGGGGCGTTCTGGCAAATGTGCGTAAAAATTTACATTAACCCTTCTACAACAATAAACTTTATACCTGAACTCCTTTCATATTCCTGACGTGACTCTGTTATATCAACTTCCGTATTCAAAAAAGTCCTCGCAAACATATTAAACCCTTACAGACACATCCGCCGTGCGCGGATTTACACAAAAAATACTGATCGTTAATTTATTATCCGGTCATGCCCAGGAACGTAATGGTTACCGAAATAAATTTTCGTAACATTATGATGAATACTAATATAAATATTCTAATGATGAAACAAAAATGCAAAGATCATTACATTTCATCATTTACAATACTCTCAGTCAATTTCATTAGAATAATCACTCTTGGACCCATTAATCATGTTTTGTTTATAAAGAAAAAATTTAATATTGTAAATCAAATGTTAATTTGTGACAAAGCTCAAAAAATTAATTTGTTTATAAATCTTGGAAACCTGTGACTTAAAAAAGTAAATATACATAGTTTACAACCACTTTTACGAATTAAATTTAATACACCAACCGGTTTTGGAAAATACATTTTTCTTCATCGGGATGTCAAATAAACTAGATAGTTTCAGTTACAAGTGGTTAAAAACAAAGTTATAAATATTTTTTATTAAAATGAATAACCACAATCTCAAGTTTACAATAAATATTAATAATATAAAAAAATTAATGTTATTACTCTACTTATTTTTCCTTTTTCACTGTAACCTACGATAATTTGTATTGTAGAATATGCGTTTGGGATTTGAAATGATTGATTAAATATCTGATACAACAAAATAATCAGACTCGCTTGCAAGCCAAGCTGTGAATAATTTAAATTAATACTAATTGTTGTCATATTAGACTAGGCGTCAGGAAGAGGTGGTCTCTTCAAATGCGTTTCTATGCAGATAACTTTAGCCGTATCCTTACACTGGTCATTAGTTCATCCTTCATTCATGGTATATTAATCATGTTTATTGATATGTATTTATATTAGTATATTGTATTAACTTATTGTAAACGATACAAGAATAAAACACTGCTCAACTCAAAACGGATTCTAATCTAGTGAAGTGGGTAGGAATCAGATAAAATGCATATGTAATATAATAATATTAAATAAATCAATAAGTGAATGACATTTAGTATGAAAATAATATCTTTTTTAAGGAGAATATATTTTTGTTGTGAAGTTGCATTTTAGAACATAGTTCTGTAGTATTTTTAATACAAATTAAATTAATCAACTGGAAAGATATACTTACACAAAAAAAACTATTTATCAAAAGATTATTTAGTTACAACCTGGATTCCGATATATCTTTCTAGTTGATACATTTAATTTGTATTGAAAAAAAATAAAAATAAAATTTATATTCTCTGTTTAATTATAATATTATTGAATTTGTTTTGATATTTTTTTGATTTATCATCATCATCAACACTATTGGCTCTATAACCTCTAGTGGGTTTTGACATCTTTTATCTCTGTTTTGCGCCGATTCTCTCCAGTTATACAACTTTAAAGCAGGTACGTCATTGAGGAAAAGTTCCGGGTTCATATCTCGGTGGTAACCAAATATTTTTAGCAAAAAAAATTCTTATTGATTCATATTATTTGTTATTCTGATACAATAAAGACTGCCATCATGATACAAGCTCACAGACAACATTCCAAAATGCAATAGTTTGTTAAGATATTAAAATAGTGTTTTCATATATTAGATAAATGATACTGTCGGCAATATAGACCCTCGTGCCAGGTCTGCATCAGAGTGGGCCACTTTTCCAATCTATCAACCCTTTGACTAAAAATATTTAAATTGAAGCTTCGCCAACCCTCGCTACCTGAGGTTAACAAAGAAGGATTGCACAATTATAATTTTGCGGAGAGAAACCCGCCGATAATGCAGTTGCCCGCGTTATCTATTGAATATTCAAGCCGGTGGGTACTTTGGGGTTGAATCTCCATCCCCTCGATGGTCCCGAAGGGGTTTATTTACCTAATTCCAGATTTGAATTACAAAAAGTACGACTGGTATCGGGTCCTTCGTCATTTTTTCCCATCTGCTAATTTCGCGAATTTCAATAGGACGGTTTACATAACCCGCGACACAATCACGCGACTGCCGCTTTAGAGTTGTATTCCGTAATTCAATACTGATAGGCACCGTTGCCATGTCTCTTGTATCTGCATACCTACCTACTTGATATAATACATTCAGGTCGTATCAAATTTTTAATTCGCTTTATTTTGTTAGTTGCCTTAATTCTCAATTGATGAATTATTAATTATATATCTTATAAATAAAAACATCAGATATACATACTCTGATGTATATTCGTTACAAATAAAAATTGAGCAGGATATTCATACATTTCATTAGAATAGTGTCAATTTCCTTTGAAAGTGTATGTAAGACCTTTTTGTTTTTAAGGTACATTTTTTCAAAATAGTAAAACAAAGAAATCAGTAACTTCAAAAAATTGTAACACTGCTGTAAGGTGATTTAAATGTTATGTGGGTAAATATTTCATTATTATCGGTTTTCAAAATTAAAACGTCAAGTTATTTTCTTTACGTTTCATTTGACGTTGGATATAAAAAAGTATTTTTGGCGTTCAGTTTGTTATATGTCATCAATATGAAGACTATTTAATTAGAAATCAGTTTCTAGGAGCTCAGGTTCAAATCCCCGGTTGACTAGGCTTCACAACTTTTATTTGGCCAAGATACAAACAGCTTTATTTATCGAGAACCCGAGTATAAACCACCAGACGGCGTCGCAGTTGTGTGTCACGTATGTCGCCGAAACGGTAAATTACGTATTTAAATAATTTTAAGAATATGTGCAATTAGGTATTTGTTTGCATTATTTGTACTGTGGTCTTCCATTAAAACTACCTTTGATAAATTATAAATTAGATATTAAAAAGAGATATCGCGTTAACACTGGCCATAGCTGCGCAACTGCCACTATTGGCCACCAAGCAGTTCAAATCAAAATTTATTTCTGCTGTTACCCATGAAAACAGCTTTAAAATAATTTCTTATTCACGATATTTTAAACAAATAAATGTCCACCAATCTTAGGGTGGATGAATATTCTATAAAAGTGCATTTTCCGGTCGAATAACATCGGGTGGTTCCGCTAAAGCCGACGACCGCCGAGGTCTGCTGCTTTCCACGGCTTAGGAAGGCTATTCCATTCGAAAATTTTGCAATCTCATTCGGAACTCTATGATCCGATGTGGAGGGAAAATAAACTGAGGGAAGTAGAGAGGTAAGGATGTCGTGAGGGAAATGGTGATAGGGATGCAAGTCGCCCAAAGCTTTCCTACATGACGGCTTATAAAATGCATATTTCTATCGGACTATTGCACGTATAAAATCCAGAGTTTTTAAATCCTGTACATGCATAAAATATATTCAGCCAGTCGGTATGCAATGAAATTGTTTAAAAAAAGTATTTTTCTGAATATGAGCCTCATTATATTACTCCTATAAAATAACTACCTATGGTTTCATATTACCTTAATATAATTAAGATTTATAATACAAATTAAATTAATGAACTAGAAATATTTGCGAAAAAATTCTATCTATCCAAAAAAAATTCGGTTGCTCTCAAATATTTTCTAAATACAAATTAAATGTATTAATTAGAAAGATATACATATAAAATCAATTTTATCGAAAAATATTGTTGTTGCTACCGGGATTAGAACCTATACTTTTATATGTATAATTTTTAATTAATACATTTAATTTGTGTTTAAAAAAATATTTTATTTATAGATTAATTTTTTCTGCATGTTAACCGGTAGCAACTAAATATTTTTTCAATGAATATAATATTTTCTGTTTATCTCTCTAATTGCTTTATTTTATTTACCACAGTTAAAAATACCAAAGAACTATGTTCTGAACATGCAACTTCACAACAAAAAAGCGTTTTTATTAAATATATATATATATATAGTTCTCATTTGGTTGCATAAAAAAATTAAATAATCGAATTTGCCACTTCAATAGTTTACACAATATTTATTTATTTATTCTTATCCGAGTGTACACTCATTTCTAGTATCATCTGGCATTTCATTGAAAATCTTCATCGCACTGTACATCATTTATACTTGAGATTCAGCCTTTTTTCTGAATGCCAGTGTCGTTCTATATCTTCCTCTTGTATGATGTTCGAGCTCATATTTAATCACGTCAATTTTGCCAATATTTTTTAGTGAGAATTTTATAAATAAACCCTATAATGTTGAAATATATTTTCTGTTTAATTGACATACGAGTATATCTACTAAATCAATTATAATCAGCGTGTTATTTGTCAATATTTAATTATTTCTTCAATATCATCATTCGACGTTATCCTGCCCCATCTACCCTCGTATTTGGTTCACTCTCCCGCTCTCTCGCATATATTTAATCTCCCATCTTTTACGATTTACGGTTCAAACAAGATTTGACAGATTTGACGATCTGCAGTATGCATTGAATCATAATCAATTGCCATCCAACACTAATAATAAGTGGCGTATTAAATATTTGCAGAAAGAAGTTTACTTTAATATTTCTGTCACAAGGCAAGAAGCGCCCCAGATTTCGGACGATAGCAGGCTCCCGAGCAGAGTAAGCTCACGGAAGAATAAACAGAATATAACGTATGACAACGAAATTGTAACGAAAACAGCTTTACCAAATTGAAATGTAAGCTTTTGTACAACTTCGAGTTTATGGTACCCTGGAGTACAATGATGGTACGATGACGTGGCCACACGCTATATTAAAATACACCTGTACAATCTTATTTTCTACAGACCGTTTCATACTTCTAACTACTAACATAATAATATAATATAAAAAGACCCATGTTTGTATTTGAAACAATAAATTTTGGTATCTGGCTCCAATGTCCAAATTAATTTAGACAATACATTGATACATTTTTGGCGTACCTTGACCTAGTAAGTATAACCAGTGGATCTTATCTCTTATCTTATCTTATTTCTTCAAAGTCATGGAATTAGAAAATGCTACGTTGCTCATTAATGTTATACTTATGAAAAAGATCGAAAGTAAAATACAATTTATGTATGATATTTTTATTTATGTAAAATATTAACAAAAAATAACATAAATAATAATGCAAGTTTGACAAATAACCATTTGAATATGAAACAATTTTATTATTATAAATATGATATGCTTGAAGCAATAACAAATTATCGGGCGATTCATTATTTAGTCACGATATAGTTTTAATGCCCCCTAATTAGTCCTGAAATATTTAGAAATTCAGAAAACCGTAAACTGGGCTGGGATCCCGCGATTGGATTGCCTAAGAGCTAGCGCACACTGAGCACAAAACAGTGGTACGATAGTTCACCACCAACTGTTCTATCATTTGAAAATTTAGTCGATAGTATGCGCATTATCATGCATTCTCATATCCCTCGCCATCACGACAGAAAGTCGTCGGCTCACGCTCGCACAAAGTATGTCGTTAAAAAATATATATAAAATTTATTTTATAAAATAATTGCTTTAACTAATAATATAATCATGAGTATACTAGATGAATTCGGCCGGATAGTGGCTTTTTCGCGGCAAGAGTTTCTGAACTTTATAAAACAGAAAAAAATATATTATACGATATATTTTTTTTTTTGAGATCTGTACACCGAATACATGTCACATCAATATTCTTATCTTTTTCAAACTAAGATTAAAAAATGCTTGTGCTCTGAAAATAGGACAAACTTGCTGGTCTTCTAGAATGAGGCTTAAACCTCGACCACTGAATCACTAGACGAATGTTTTAACCACAGGGTCAGCAAACACGTTGAATTACGATTAACTGCCATTTGACCGAGTTCGGAGTAGTTTATTAATTACTGTACTTCACTATTTATTATTTATTTATTATGTATTTTCGAAATAAAATGGTTTATTAGTTTCATTCACATAGTACAAATTTTAAATAACTGGTACACGGCCGGTAATACGATCTTAATATTACTTATTAACTTACCATCACGCCGTTTCTCCGCGGGGGTAGGCAGAGAGGATAAAGCGCCGTACTCTTCTGTTCTGACACACGATTCTCGCCTCATCCACATTCATACGTCTTCTCAAACAAGCTTGCCGATTATTGATGCTTCTAACAGGATCATTCTGATTTGTTCTGCATAAAATTCAAAATAAACCGTAGTTAAGTGAGTGATTCAGCGGTAGTGTACTGATTTTTGCAGTATTAGCAGTTAGAATTTTGTGTTCAGACACAGTAAACTATACGTTCTTTACAATTCCTGTGAGCTGAACCTTTTTCATGTATGAAAATTATTTAGATTAGTGATAAAAATTTGGTTTTATATTTAATGGTTTATATCGACTCAACCATTAAACTCTTGTTCGTTTTCAACTCGATATACTAAATTTCATCACTAAGGTCATTTTTAAATTTGATTCTCGAATTTAGTGCAGGCACGTATTTGCATCCCAGACTTAAGGTGAATCCAGCGTCCCTGAGATTCACTTCTCGTCCCCTCCGGGCTCTGATCATTCAGTTTCAGTTTTCTGTTATCGTAAAGTTTGTCAATCCTTTCGTAGTCCACCAATATCCTACATATCCTTGTTCACACAAAAATTAAACAGCTTTCCCACTGATTTGGTTATTTGATTTGTTTTCTTAATTATTTTACAAGATACTTGCCAACTCATTTATATTACGGCTTATACCGTTATTTAACTACTAAAAAATCTAACAATAATCTTTTTTTCTGGAATTATTTATTTATTTATTCTTAATATAGTGCATACATAAGTATTTTTATAAATGCTCTAAGACAAACAAGATCAAAATCATTATTTTTTACTACAACTTATCTTTCACATTTTTGCTTAGTTTCATTTTGAATCTATGTAGTTTCTCCTCCTTTCTTATGTTTTCTAGCATTTCAATAAAAATGTTCATCGCACTGTACCTATATTATAGATTTTTGAGATTATATGAATGGGAAGTCGGATACACAAAACTCAATTGATTCATTTGAAAAAATAGATAATATTTTTCCGTATGCAACCAAATCCAGAGAATAATATTTTTTTATATCGTGCCAAATAACAAAGTACCAGGCAATCAGTATCAAATATCGATCGCAGTATGTCTCACGTGCAAAGCCAGTACTCTTCCATTGTAGCTACTCCCCTCGTAGACTATGGTGGAAAATTATCATGTAAGTACAAAATAGAGTTCGATGCATCGATTTATATTTTTTGATTCTTGACAATTGTTAAACAATTAATTAATTTTAAAAAAAATTGTTGTCCTTGTTAAATTCGTAAAACTCTAGAATTGATAAATAGTTTACGATATTTTTAAACCGCTATTGTCTCAATTGGTTTATTTCTCGGCAGTGTGGTGGTTATCATTAGCACCTATCACGCGGGAGATTGGAATTAGATTCTCTTCATTTTATACTGAATATATAAATATTTTCTCGAACTAGAAACACTAGTATACAAGGGTGGTATGATACATGTGTCTGAGATATGTAACGCGTTTTTTTTTCTAGCTCATCTCTATACGAAGATACAAAGAAAAGGTTTAGTTAAAAATATAATCTACCACTCGTTGTTTGGTAAATGTAGAAAAAACTTCCGAACACACATCGTTTTTTCAATAACAAGTCATAATTCATTTTGTCTAAGGGTTCAAAAATTATTTTGGAAATACTCCAAACCTTGTTCCCACGGAAGGGGTTAATGCAGAACTAAATAAACGGAGCGGAAAAATACAAAAAAATAAATTCTTTCACAAAAAATATGTCATTACACTTTCCGAATTTATGATGTTTTTAAATTTTATTTATATTTTCATTTGCAGGACAAATAAACACGGCACCCTATCGATTACAAAATTCTAATAATTTTTTCCACCTTTTATACCCTTTTGACCTTTACATTAATGCGACAAAATCCATTAGTATTTTCGCACATTAGATCAGCGAGGAATCCACCCCAAAACATATATTTTGAACCCAAAAGTTGCGCTTTGTGTTCAAGTGTTTGTGCAGGTAAAAAATATACGATTACACCGTATTTTGGTTGTCATAAAAACTACAAATATTATATTTATAATAATCAATTACTTTGGGGTTATGAGAATTTTCGAATTGGTTTTATTCCGTTTAGACAATTATTTGTGAAATGTGACGTTATTGGATCAAGAACAAAATTGATATATTAAATAGCAATAACATACACTGAAATAATATGTATAATATAAATATAAGTCTATAGACGGTTTTTTAAATCATAATATTTTTAAATTAGATAATAATAATATAATACAGACATAATAATATAATACAGACATTAGATAATATAATACATGATAGACAAAAACTATAGCAAGCAAAGTCAATGTAAAACTAGAACACTATAATTTGTTGTTCCCATATTTATTAATAAATTACCA
The DNA here is from genome assembly GCA_031772225.1 of Eubasilissa splendida. Classification (NCBI taxonomy): domain Eukaryota; kingdom Metazoa; phylum Arthropoda; class Insecta; order Trichoptera; family Phryganeidae; genus Eubasilissa; species Eubasilissa splendida. The sequence goes on from CM062859.1 coordinate 12,775,554, forward strand.
ATCCGCTTAACACACCTCCCAGTTAAACCCATTTTTTTAATGATTAAAATATGTTTTTTTTTAATAACTCACTACTAATTTAATATTTAAATTAATATTATTGTCTGTGCATTCATTTGAATACTTAAAAATATATATAAACGATTTTTAATATTATTATTTGGATAAATTTTATGATGAAGAAATAATCTTAGCGAAGTAAATTCTCGAATTTATATTTCCAAAGTTAAATTGTTTCAAGTGAAACTTTAATTTAAAATATTGTATTGTATTATTAAAAGTTAATAATATAAACTTTAAATAATATTGGAATAAAGATTTATAAATAGGCTTTATAATTTCCTTTTTAATTTTATAATATAATATTAAATAATAATTATAATAATTGTATTAGTTTAAAGTTAATAACATAATATTTGGTAGAATTGTTGTGTAAGATAAAATACTTTAATTGACATTTTTAATATTTGCAAATTAACTCTATGGTTCATATTCATTTTAATAAAGATTATTTAATTTTGTTTTTTAATGACTTAACGAGTTCTTTTAATACACCAAACGGTTTCAGAAAATACCAATGTCAAATTAACATCCTGACGAAGGAAACGGTATTTTCCGTAACCGGTTAGTGTATTAAAATAATGTAATAATAAGTGGTTAAAAATAAAATGAAATAATGTGTAGTACTATAATTGATTTATAAGTATTATTTATTTTTTTAATTTTTACTTCACTGTTTAATTTTTAACACTTTAATGTTTTGATCATTTTAATGTCGAACTTGTTAGTTTTCACAAATACTTTCACGCATATAGAAATACAAGTATGAATCTGTAGTTCTATAATTTCATAACGATAATATTATATATCGTATCTCGATAATTAAATATCTTATTGAAAAAATACAGATGTTGCTGCTATATTCACATCATGAGATTGTTTGAATTCCGTCAGAGACTGGGGCCATTATGACTGAAGCTTATCGTTGAAACTTTTGTTATTATTTTCCATTACTCTTCGTTGAACATCCATAAGCCTATCCTCGCATAAGTCTGGCTTCTGTCTGATCTCTGGTGTTCAATCAAATATTGTACAGCACCTCCCCACGGCGGCGCATCCTGGCGGAAGTGAGGAGGCTCCTGAGACTTATCTCCAGAGGGGCCAGATCACCGGAAGATCCAAACTTGGCTGCCAGCGAGGGATGGAAGATCAGATAAAACTGGACCCATCGACTCTTACATCTGTATGTGTTTATATTTGTTGACAGATAGACATTTGCAAGAGTGAGATATTGATCCACAGTTGTACGCATTTGTATTACGCATTTAAAATATAACATTATTTATTTAAATCAAGTCTGTAGAGAAAGATTTAAATATCCTTTATAACATCACGTATTCACTCTTTTTAAATCTAGGGTTTCATATAAATTATTATATTATTATAATACGGTTTTTTAGACACTGGCCCGTAAAATTAATATGTTATTTTTGTTTACCTGTTATAATATTTACGATAAATTAGTAGCATTCATATTCGATTATTTCATATGCGAGTTTGAAAAAATTGTCAGATGTTCACTTGCTTGCATATCCAAACGTATAAGGTAGAGTTTCTACATACTTAAATTCCTAAGTATACACCTATTTTTTTATTTTGTATTATTTCTCAGACACATATAATATATATTGTATAGTTAAAAGATTTTTAAAACGCTTTGTCCACCTGGGCAAGCCAAATTGGTAAACTAATCATATTTCACAAAACCAAATAAACCAATATACCTCATTGAATACGAGGCAAAACACAATTAAATAGAAAAATAAACATACAAGACAAGTAAACGTGAAATTATATAAAATGAGGGAATAAAAATAATAACGTGCAACAACTTTACTCTACTTTACTTAGTTTTTTATTTTTTTATAAATGAAACATTGCATTTACTTTCAAGTTTTACATTATATTTATATGCTATTAATTGCATCCTGTTTTACTCTTTATATAATACTTTTTTACTTTTTATAAACATTGAACATTGTGTTTATATGCTATCTAAATGCATTTGTGTTTTACTCTTTAAGGGGTAGGCTTTTAAGGTGTCCAGCGGAAAAATTTCAAGATTAAATTGTAATTGCTCGTAAGCCATCACGGTGAGGTAAGTGGGAGGGGTATCGATCGACGGGCGTGATTTGCGGACTGGTCGGGAGCAATATTTAAAGTGCGGTGATTCATTGGTTCATGCGCGTCCCGCTTTTTGTACTCACTTTAATATTCGACGAGTGAGTGATGGGCCGAGCACGCAACTTATCTGGTGTTGGATTTAGATGTTCAGACAAGGAGGGACAATGGTTTATCAAACTCCTCCGGGACCATCAAAGTCAGCAGCGACGCCAGAAGTTCCTCAAGTCGCCTCAAGTTCAACGTGAAATTATGCGCTTTCCGCGTAAATCAATAAGGAAGATTGCAGCCTGTACTCGAATAAAAAAATCAACAGTGTACATTATTTTGAAAAAGACGTCAACGTCAGCGACGCCAGAATATGTGGCTCAAGTTCGACGTTAAATTATGCGCAAAATTGCTAAGGTAGATTGCAGCTTGTACTGGAAAAAAAATCAACAATGCGCGTTATTTTGAAAAAGACTACAGTTTTACCCATACAAACTGGAAATCGTGCAGTTTCTCAACGAAAATGACTATTCTTTACGTGAAACCTTAGCGAGAACGATGCTGGAACGTTTTGAAACAGCACGAACGCCTGGAAACATATTGTTTACTGACGAAGCACATTTTCATATCGATGGCTCTGTTAATAAACAGAACATGAGATACTGGTGCCCCGATAACCAAAGTGATGTGTAATTTCTGTCAGAGGGATAATTGGCCCTTATTTTTTTAACCAGCGAGAGACAGTCACTTTTGATATGTATTGCCGAATGTTCGACGATTTTTTGGTACCGCAACTGCAGCTGTTTCTTGGGATCATTAACAGAACACTATTTCAGCCAGGCGGAGCCACTCCACACACAGCTAGAGTTTCAATGAAGAAGCTGAGGGGGATTTTTCCCAATAAATTAATCAGCAAGTACGGAGACCATGCGACCTTTTTTTGTGAGGATACCTTAAGTCGAGAGTTTACAGCAACAATTCAGGCCCTACAAGAAAATATTCACCGTGAAGTTGCTGCCATTGAACCAACGCTTTGCTCTCGCGTGTTCGCAAATTTAAGAGTCCGAATGCAAGAGTGTCTTGAGAGAAATGGACGGCATTTAGACGATATTGTTTATAAAACGTAAAATCCACATCATTAAACTCCATTTTATATTTAAAAAATATGAGAAGAACATTGTAGTTTTTTTATTTAATATTAAACTTGAAAATTGAATATGCTATAATTTATATATATATATATATTTATTTGTACTTTGAACACTACACTTTGTTTATTGCTATACTGGAAAGGCACTGTCTGGTATAATACAGTAAAATACTAGCGTAGCAGACAGGGTACCGAAATATATGTTTTACTTTGCTGCAACGTTATCTGATTATAACGATATAATAACACACTGTACTGTAAATAAAAATAAAAATTATCAATATGTATAAATAAAATGTAAGCACATAAAAGAAAATATGTAATATTAAAAATATAATGCAGTCAGTGAAAGAATACACAAAATTCATCCTTAATTAATATAATACGAGTAATAATTAATAATAAGTAATAATTAATATAACACGTGAGATGAAACGTATTTAAAATTAAATAAAATATGCTTAGGTTATTTATATTTTATTTTAATCCAACTTTCAAACATACTCTATAATAATTCAAAGTATATTCAGGTAAAATTCTTTGTATTTATTTTTAACTATATATAGAAACATGTCATAACAATCGCTAGAAATACTTTTACTACCATATTCTGAATATGTTTAAATAAGTACATTTAATTCATGTCGAGACTTGAGTCTTATATCAAACCTTGAAAAATATACTCCAATGGCATAAATATCAAAATTGCTGCAATTTTGACAAAAACGCTACCTAGTATTTTTTACCATTAATTATTTTTCAACCATTTCAGAAAATGCATGGCAAAAAAGTTTATTGAAATAATCTTGAGATTTAGTTGTATGAATATTAATGTTACACCTTAAAACGGTTGTGTAGAAAATAGATCTTCTTATCGTTGTTTTATTCTGTTCATCTGTGGCCGGCTTCAATATTGTTCTGCTCCACTTTGTACTGCCCTGGGCTTACGTTAAAATATTGAAGACTCTCCTATAAGTCTCAATACTCACAGTTTTATGAATCTGAGTTGTCTTGAAGATTTTGCCAACATATCTCAGCATTTTTATCTCAACTACGTGCATCTTATTCGTCTATTTCCTTATACTCAACAACACTCTAATCTGTAGATCAAAATTGGCCTAACCGCTATTTTAAAAACATTGCTCTTTGGCTTTATTAGAATCATATTATCACGTAAGACTACTCCAGACAAAGACAAAAGAAAGGAAGATAATTGTGCAAAAAATATTATTTTTCATTGTAGGATAATGGTCCATACCTAGTTTTCTCCAGCATCTACGACAGTCATTCGTTTCTGCCTCCGAAAAAGGCCATTTCCCTGTGAGGCCTGCCGGCCCTTGTGTGAGTGTGGGAAGAAAACCATCATAAAGAGATTATTCAAATAAAGCTTGAGGAATGTGCTTATTCAATTTTCTTCTACGCGTATGCGTGACGAGAAAGAATCAAAGAGCAAGTCTTGGCTACCGTACTATGAGAAATAATAAGAATGAAACATATATACCCGACGCGATTCGCCGTTTTCTGCGCGAATCTTGCAAATCATCCCTTATTTATCCCCTCATATTCATCTCTCGACCCCACCACGGATTCGATACATATAGGAAAAATATTCCTAGCGGTGTATTTTTTCTTTAGATAAATATACGCATGGAGACAAGACAGGGTCATCATATGAACCCTCGTACGGAGGCGCAGATGCTATCAAGCAATGTCTTTATGAATAAGTTTAATTTCAAATATTTTTTCAAGGAAGGGTTTTGAAGACAATACTGCTCTAGCTCTATATAAATGTTATTTCTTTATTCATTTATTATATTCGAATAAACACATTCAAATATGAAATATTATTTTTCTATGTGACATCTGGCGTAAAACGTTGATGACGTCAAATGATTGTACGTAATAAATTAAAATAACCTTGGAATATAACTTAAATAACTTTTATAATATTAACTCTAACAAAACAAAATGTATCAAATTCAGCCTCGTTAATCGAGGAGATAGATCAAAATTTTCAAAGCGTATTTCATAATCATAATGGCATAAATAAATGATACTTGAGAATATAAATAATGTAAAGTCTTTAGGAATTCTTATACTATTTATTATATTAGAACACAAACTACCAAATATATAGATTAAATTTCTTATATCGATATTTGCATTTTAGTGTCAGTCACGTGATCACGTTAGTATCACTTATGCAATCAAATAGCTCCCCGACCTTCGATTGGTACAAAAATTTAAACGCTGACAATATAATATGCATGTATAATGTAAAAAATACGTCTTGTGTACACAAATATTTAATTTTTGAAGAGTTAATACCTTTACTGTTGCATAAATATGTCATAAACTATCGGATTTATGTTTCCACAAGAAGTTCGGAAAGAGAGTGATACCTCAATACTGAATGCAATATGTGGACAGATCTCTCGCTCTAGGACGTGCATATGTGCTTGATTTCTTGTTTTAGTTTTATGTATGTACATACTGTCATATTACTCAACATATTTACATATACTAATTTAATACATTAAATTAGTATCTAAAAACATTACAGACTTATGTTCTGAATAATTACAACATCGCAATAAGAATGTGTTCTCCTTAATAATATTTACATATAATGTACAACTTTTTTTATTAAATTAATTTCTTAGTGTTTACCTTACCTTTTTTTAAATTATTCAAACCTGCCAAATACAGAAGTCAATAAGTACCTATACATTTATATATTAGGTAGAAGTATTAGTTTATAAAGATGAACTTCTTTAATTTATTGTTGAGTCGGAGTCGGAGTCGGAGTCGGGATCGGAGTCGAAGTAAGTAATTTTTATGGTAACTTTATTAAAGCAGGCTATCGATTATTTTCTCTCACCTGCATGGCAATTGGAATATAAGCCGCACTAAAAGTAATAATGAAAAAGAATACTACACCAAAAAATTAACTAAAATCTTTAGGTCAGAAAAATTCATTTTTTATTTAAATTCTTTCGTGTTTATAATAGCTAATTGAATAAGAAATACTGATTCAATATATTTATAATAAATTAAAAATATAATGAATAATGGAGAATAAGTAGTGGGCTGAAAATCGTCAGATGAAATTATTTTACTAATTGGATAATTGTCTCATTTACTCAAGTTACTTTCAATTTTTCATTTAACTTCTTTTTTTTTTCATGTTTTTACAACATATTTTATATGTACTAATTAGTTAACCTTAGTTTAATTTTACATACATGTTTGGGAAACCGTTCAGTAAAATAGATAAATACTAAATACTAAATAAAATCTTAAATATCCTTCTTTTACCAAAAATGAGCAAAATTGAAACAATGATGACATCAAAACATATACACAGTTTATATTCTTGAAATGTAGCGAAAATGCTACTCGTTAAACAAACAAACACAATTAGTCAGATTTGGGAAAATTTACTTAAGAACTAAAAACATTACGCCAACGTAACAAGAAAACAACAATCCCAGAAACTCTAAAACTACATTTATTTACACAAAATACATGTTGAAGGGCACAATGTATCAAATATTTAAAAATATATTTATTTACATTAATTTATTCAGCGGGTACCCCAGAAGCCAGGGCAAAAGCGAAAATGGCGCAAAATTTTTTACGAAAATGGCGCTATACAAATTATCCATTATTATTATAATTAGAAGTGTGTGGCGATCTAAATGATCTAAAATATGCAGAGAAAGGCGTGATGGTAAGTTATGTTACACACATATATATATGCAAACAGTTATGTCCATATACACTAACAATTGTGAGGTATAAAATTAAAATCACACATGTCCATTTTGTATGGTTTTTGTATTGGGTGTGTTATAAATATAAAGCAAATTAATGTCTATAAGACTTGCCTATTGAAATTAGATAAATATAACAAAATTTTGTTTAAAAACGCATCTAAAATAGCTTGTTACTTCAATCGCTGATATGTCTAATAGATAATTAATTCAAACTCAGACAAATATCTTTTCAGCCAATAAGACGATATTATTTAGTCATGTGAAATGTGGTTGTTGTGCAATGGTTATTTGCATTTTACTTGAAAACAGGTAATGTGGACATGTCTGATTTTGATTCTGGACCTCATCATTGTGATCGCGGAACCGTGAAAACGTAAATAAAATATATTAACTATTTTCCTGATTTTTTCTCACTTGAAAAAAACCAATTAATATCAAATGCCAAAAAATAAACTTAAAATTAAATTGTTGATGGAAATTTTTTGAAAATTCTGACACCGTTAACTCGTTAAAATGCCTAAATTAAAAATATAAAAACCATGAGTTTATTGCCATTCCAAAATATAAGTAATGAAAATCCCTGCAACACGGTGCCCTTTTGGACAAGGGCACCGAGGGACGCTGACTGGCCACGATAAGGGATGGGGGATGGAAAAATATTGCAATTGTAATGCAAAAAATTTGCATGCCGAGGCACTTGCATCCACACACATACACAAACACAGACATACACACACACCCACATGCCCGCACATACATCTTCCGCCGAGAGAAATGCTTTTTATTTTCCAATGCAGCTACTATGAAAACATTCGATTTATCAATGTCCAAAACAGCAGTGATAGCGGAATTCGTTCTCATTTTTTGGGCGTGTCTGTACTCGGAGACATTTTATTTGCATGTGTCGGACTGGGTGGGAAGGAAAAAATTGACCGAGCTCAGCTGTCACAATATATCTTTACTATACGTTATGTCCGTGGTAAATTTTAACTTTTTAATAGTAAATTTATCTTGCTGTTTGTACGTCACACTTTTAATAAAGGCGGTAGGCATGTAAATTTCGGCTTCGATAATCATCTGGGCACTGTCACTTGGCTGTATAAGAAAAATATTGCTCTTTGGACGTTCTATTGTAATTATTAATTTTATTTATACTTTTACTTTTATTAAAAATATTAAATAAAATTTTATTTTGAATTTTCGTATCCAACCTAAATAGGTACTCACTTATCATGTGCTCAATGATTACTTAACTCGTTACCTATCTACTAATACCACTAGCGAGTAACTACTTACCTACGCACCCATCAACTTTCTGTGTAAATTTGAAAATATGATTTTTTCCAATGTTCACGGACTTACGCCTAGTTTAGATAATAATAAATTAATGACATCTGATTTTTATCGATTTCTAGGTTTTCACCTAGTTAAGAAATAACCATAAAAGTATATCACAACATTTTTACTATCTTCGAACTAATCCAAAAAGCGTGTATGTAAAATTAGTGGGATTCAAACACCGACCACTGTTATCAAAGACTGGCATCCTGACCACTCAGCTACGCAAATCAGCTATCTATACTTTTTTATACATTTTTTACCTATGGTACGTACACAAAGTAGTATAAAATTACTTAAAGAATACAAAGGACTTGAACAATAGCCAAAAACTTATTTTTTACTTTAAAATTTAGTTGAAGATTGAAGTAGAAGTAAAAGAAGGAGTCGTTTGTCTGAATCACTTCAATTCAATTATTTGCTCGCTCGGATCTCATTTGGCTTAATCTCATGTTTCTACTTTTTAAAACATAGGTAACCCTTTGACATCATTCCCTTATTCCTGAAAATACGCATTCACCGCCACAATATATTTTGTAAATAACTATATTCTTTCAACTAAACTGTGCGGTCGACAATACTAGAATTAAATCGATGTCCTTTCCAATATACATATATAAAAAATTATATGTTTACACCAAAAGTACCGACGAATTTATTTACCACATCGATATATAGGAACCAATTATTTCAGTCCCAGACTAAGTTAAAAAATTGTATTTTGGTGTAGTATTTTAGAAAGACGTGTCTTCTACATTTTATTCATTTTTTCCCGTCTACGATTATCGTCCAATAATTTATCTAATTCATTAAAAAAAAATATTCAAACAAGAAATGAAATGAATTATAAAATAGTAAGTGCTTAGTTTAAGATTCAATAAAATTTTTTTTACAGATATATATATATACAGGATGCAACAGACCTAGTCCACAATATTTTATGAGTGGATACATGACTAAATTACAAGTCGTAAATGTTCAAGTAACGTTCAAATGTTTATAACACTGCAAATTCTGCACTGTTATGAAAAATATTATTGTTTGAAATTTTTACTTAATCGTGTTATGTTTGAAATCGAATACTTCGAAATAAATATTTGAGAAATTGTTTTATTATTAATTTATATCTTTGCTTCAGGCCCTAAATCATCTAACAAAAAATATTCTAACCGCTTGAAATTCGATTACCTTTATTTTTTTGTATTCAATATATAATTTGGAATCAATGAAATATATCAATAAATCGAGATAATCTCATAATTACGTTTTTTATAATGCTTATATCTCTGACATGGTTGAGATTAGGCCCATATTCCTTGAATATCTTCAACTCGTAATTTAGTCAAGTATCTACCTATAAAAAATTGTGGACTAGGTCTATTACACCCTGTATAGGTACTATATAGCTATGTAAAAATGTATTTTTAGTTTTCATTATTTTTTAAAAGTATAACATTTACCTTACGTAATGGATGTTTGATAAGATAAAAAAAGTTTTACTGTTTAATTATGTGTGCACATTTTAGTATGTTTATCATTTCTTTTTTAAACCTGCCAATAACCAATTGCCTTCTCTGATGTGGTAACACAGCATAGTTTATGTTCTATCCGGATTGCGTGGAAGTTTTGAAGCGTTCTTGAATTGTTTTATTAATGTTATTCAAGAGTTTTTTTGTAATTCTGTGTTCTATTTTATCTCGCCATTATATAAGCAATATTGTGGATGAGTTTTAGTTTTTCAAGCTTTAGTTCATTGGCATTAAGTTGGTGCATGTATTAAATATTATATAATCAAGTGCGGGAATTTGAATGAGGAATTAATTCCCAACAATTTAAAAATTAATTATTTAAAGCATTAAATATATATACAGAATTTATCTACGTATGTATATTTTATTTTCTCACTGCACTAATCGAAGATGGAATAAATCATCCACATCACCGACATAATCCAGATGAAAAAAATGCTTAGGTAGTAAAACACCTATATATTTTATATTTATGAGTCAAATTCTACCGTTACAATGTACGGATGAATTCGGTTAACCCTTTCGTCCGTGTTTACCCGGAACAAATATCAACTGATGAAATATTCTTTACCTGCATCCCTATAGATATTTTTTACTTTTGAGTTCCCACGTTCCCCGAATAGGAGATGAACGGTAATCAGTGAAGCAAAAACAAAATAAGTCATCGCGAATATTGTTTTTTTTTTTTTTGTAAACTAAACCCTTTTTTCGGAATTGGTTCTACGGAAGACCACGTTTCCTGCTTATTAAACCTTTCCTTTAAAAATATATCTAAAGGGCTGCTCGCTGTGAAGAAAATAAATATTTATAGTTAAGTAACATCTTCCTCTACAAGACTGAATATTCATTCATTATTGTAATTATCTTTATTTACACTTTAATGATAATTTTCGTCAAATGTAGATAACATCAGTTAGATAGTTGAATGTTAAGTCGAAACTGCACAATGCGATGGCGTGTGTTGAGTAAGAAAAATATGAATTAAAATATAATTAATGAGTGAGAGAAGCTTGTAATATATTGTAAATAGTCTAGAATCAAGAGAATGTTAATTTATTTACCTTTTGCTAAATACGAGGGTACTATTTAAAACAAAGTTAGCAACCAAGATATTTTTTTATTTGCATAAAAACATGAAAAACTGATAGAACCTTGAAGAACAATATATTTCTTAATGCACTTATTGTGAATGATAATCCCTACAATCTGGTTTAAAATACAAAATAAATACAACTTTTTTTTTAAAAAAGTAGTTTTCGTACTACGTAAAACTAATAAACTGCTATTGGTTGAATTGATTGATTTTGCAACTAACACCGATTTTGAATGACCAATTTACATCAAAAAGAGCTGAGTTTGATTGTTTATAAATTAATTCAATGTGTGAAAACTATATGAGAAGACAACTGCATTAAAGATTAGAAAAAAATAATGGAGGTTGCTGACTCTGCAACCGGTACCCTCATATAGAAAAAAGTTTTCATTTCAAAGAAAAAATTATTTATTTACGTTTGATATCTAATGAAAGAGATATTCTACCTACAACGCGAATAAAGTTTATCGAGGAAGTTGTGGTGATCCTACACGCGCCCCGCAAACACGGCTGTGTTGGGACTCACCTAACAACCATACAGGGCCGAAATCAAACCAACCAATCAGCAGACACCATACATCGTGACGGATACTGCGACTTCTCGAGTGAGCCACTTCAGCATTCAACCACATACGCGCATTTAACTGCATACAGCCTCTGTATAATTCATCTATCAATTAATGTCAACCTTTGTAAGTGCTCTTTTATTTTAAAGCCTTGCTCTAGCTCTACCAAACGTAAATACTCACACACGCACACCATATACACTTCGACATGCACTATAATATGTATGAGACTAAGAGATAGTTAGGGGCTTCAGTCTCACATCCACAAAAACCTTCTGACGTAATCACGAGTCAATCGTATTAAACAACCACAACCCCTACGAACTTATCAAAAATAAGCGCAATTTCAATGATGATCTATATCATGGAGATAATGTTCTTACACGTTTGTTGATTGTCTTCAAATAAAAAAAACAACTCGGAATTGAATATAAAAAATAACCGGTGTAAAGGTAGTTTCTAATGAGGAACATGTGAATCTGGGTGTCGATCTATGATGTACATTTATTGAACAAAAATAATTGAGAATGTTTCAGAAAGATCTACAACTTCAATCAGCTTATGAAATGTAAGCCGATAGTTTTGTTTGAAAGAGATTTTAAGAAACAAAGTAAAATTTTATTATACATATCTGCCTGCGTCTGCGGGACTCTGTGTGATGGTCGGAATGTAAGTAATAACTGATACTAACACACGATTCATCTCGATCATAAAGAAATCTTTAAAGTGTCTAATCCTCGATTAATAACACGGAAATAACTGTAAAAAAACTACCGTTTGCACTACACCTTGCTTTTGGGGTCCTTTGTCCTGTTTTTTGTGAGGATTCTTGTAGGGCGAAACATCCCTCGAGGATCTGACCCGCTCGGGGTAACGGTGCATCTGTGTCGCCAGCATTGTCTTCCGAACCCCTTCAATAAAACTCTGCTCGTAAGCATTGATGTTTTTTTCCATCAGCATTACATATTCAATTTATGAGCGGAAGCCTAGCTTAATAATAAAATTAATTTTATTATTATATAGATCTTTTTGTTAAAATATTTTAACGTAAATCTTACCGTTCAAATTTATTTTGAACGTATTTGTCTTCACGTAAATATGTGTGTGCTACTGTTATGAAGTATTTTCTTATTTTTTTACACTGTTAATGATAACCATTGTTATCTTTGACGGCAAACTGTTTATTTCTTCTTTCATATTAAATAACTATCTCATCGATGCAATGCTCAGGATATCCTGGACCCTATCCAGAAGTTGTCGGTAGATATCTGCATTTTTTTTGCTTCTGTTCTTTTTGCCCTTCTGACTTTTTCTTTCAATCTTTATCTGTGATACATTTCTGAGGTATGCATTGTATCTAAGAATGTGTCCTATTTATTTTACCTTTCGATTTCTATTATGGATTCTTCTCAGAACGCGATTTCTCCATCCATCTTTCGTAGGAAAACTTTCAACTACTCTTCCTCCTAAATTGATTAAGTAAAGTCTTGCAGTTTCAATATTCATCTTTATTTTGTTTATTGCTAAAATAAAAAATATATAGTGAGTAGAATGAGTAGAATGTACGATGTATGCAAGGAAAGCGACCTCATGAAGAATGTTAACAAGTCGAAAGTGATGAAAGCAAGACACCGTGCAAAATACTTGTAGGTAATGAATGTTTGGAACAAGTAGATGAGTTTGTATATTTGGGAAGTATGTTTGATAGAAACGGAAAGGCTGAGAATGATATCGAAAGGAGGGTGACTGCAGGAAATAAAGTGAATAGCGCTTTAGACTAGCGGTGCACAATGGAATCTTGGTACCGACACTGATGTATGGAAGTGAGGCCTGGAGCTGGCAGAAAAGGAACGAAAATAGGCTGAATGCAGTGGAAATGAGATCACTTAGGCGTATTTGTGGCAAATCTATTTATGACAGAGTAAAGAATGAAGAAATAAGGAAAGAATGTAAAGCTGATGTTAGTATAGTGAGTAAGATTAAGAAAGGATCACTTAGGTGGTTTGGTCATATGGAACGGATGAATGAGGACAGAATGGTAAGAAATATATATAACGCAAGTATTGATGGCACCAGAAATAGAGGACGTCCGCGGAAGACTTGGCACGACCGGGTAAACCAGATAATGGAGGATGGTTCCGTTAGAAGCCTCAACAATCGGTGAGATTGTATGAGAAGATGTATGAATGTGGATGAGGCGAGAATTGTGTGACAGGACAGAAGAGTGTGACGCTCTATCTGCTCTGCCTACCCCCGCGGAGAAACGGCGTGATGGTAAGTGAGTAAGTAAGTAAGTAAGTAAAAATGTATACGTTAGAAAGTGCTATAGTTCCGTAATTATGACGTTAAAACCACCAGAACATGGAAAATCAAGATGGGTTGCTGCTTGTAATTAATTAATACCCCTATATTTTATGTACGTACACTATACATAATATAAAGACGTCACAACCTTATACTGTTTTAATGACTAGATAATATGGTACATATTTAATATTAAATTACCTAAATAAAAAATTATCAAAAAAAAAAAACTGTTTCTACATTTTAATGGTAATCTGTACTTATTATTAATTTATACATTAATCTAATGATGACAATAAAAATAAAATTCTTTAAGAAGAACAAATTTTTGTTATGAAGTTGCTTTTCAGAACTGTATGTGGTATTTTAATACAAATCACACGAATCAACTAGAAATATATACAGAAAAAAATCTATTTATCGGTAGATTTTTTTCTGAACACATTTCTGGTTGATTAATTTAATTTGTATTAAAATTCTTTATTATGCGCTGTGAAGCTTAAAGTATTTTTGACATTCTATGTTTTTTTCAGAATATAAATAATTAGTTGATGTTTTAATTTTGTAATATTATAGGGATTTATGTGTTGAATGCCTTGGAGATTATATCTCATTCCATATATTGTATTAATTGTAATATTATATAATGTTTTTAATTTAAAATTGCAAACGCACACATTATCTACAATTATATTCACAATTGATTATTGAAATAAATGATCATGAAAAATCACAAAAAATCTTCCCTTAAAAGAACCATAACATTCGACGAGAAGTTGTGGTCTCGGAAGGGTTGAGAGTTGCGGGTGGAGAAGCGGGCTGTGGAGCGACTAACCCGCTAAGCTAACATGCGTGCATCACGTCCCGGCACACTATTGTGCCAATTTCCTCCCAAGAGAAATTAGATATCCCAGACTCCCTTTGTTGCGTAGCTGTTACGGGAAGATCGTGTTTTTACCGCGACGCGATGTGAAAAGGAGCAAATAACGTTCCGGCCATTGGGGCCCAAAGGGTTGACCTAACGGTTTCGTCCTTCAAAGGAGTTCGAGTTTCACACTTTTTATTGTCTTAATTTTTTTTTTGGTACGCTGAAATTTGATATTATCGTCCACACAGAAATTTACCTATTGTCGTATAAAAAGTGCTACGAAAAAGTATAGAATTTTTTTCAATGATACGAAACAGTCGTCTCGAAATGAAGCATGCAATCGATCAAATAAAAAATAAAAATTTAAATATCTACTCCAAATGTTCATATATCTACATCGAGCACCTATGGTGACGTGTCCACGATTTGGCTATATATTTAGTTATATATGCAATTTTGTTCATTTTTAAATACTCTTTCAGATCGCACAATTACATGTTTAAACGATGTTGATATGATGATTTTTTTTTCAGAAATTGAAAATACGAGAGTTACATGTCCTTCATAATAATGTTTGTAGAGTATTGGTGACACCCGGAATTTAAAAAAAAAAAATATATATATATATATACAGTGAAGCCTCTATCTATCGTTTTTGAAGCGATCTATTCAAATAAACTATGAATGCGGGAATATAGAAAAAAGTTACATTTTCATAGAAAGCAATCACTTTGTGGTTTGAGATATAACATATAATAAAATAACAATCACTTTGTATGAAACCACGAAATGTATTATACGTCAACCGGTTTCGCTTATCTCAAGCTTCATCGGGGTGTATCTATCTCTTTATGCATATATATATATAAGTGCACTCTTTTTGTATTTATGATTAGTTTTAAATACGTCCTCATGAAGCTTGAGATAAGCGAAACCGGTTGACGTATAATAAATTTCGTGGTTTTTTTAATTTCATTTCATTTTTCATATTTAAATGTTTAATACATATTCTAAAAAAGATACATATTTCACATGTAAATGAATGTGTTTAAATAAAAATAAAATTAGTAAGTAAAGTAGTGAACTGAAACAAATTTAAAAAAAAAAATTCAAGCGGCAGTCGGCAGCAGCATTCTCTCTCTCTCTCATGAATGTTCCGCTCATTGTTTAGTTAACCAAGCATTTAGCTACGAAGTATGCTGCGTAATTTAAACGATTAATGCGGTAAAATGATGCATAGAGGAATGATCCAAGCGATCTATTTTTGAGTGTTTTGTATGAAATTAATTCGAGACTAGAAGAAATAAACTATATATGCGGGAAAACGATTATTCGAGGAACGATCGCTCAATATTTTACTATATATATATATATATGTGTTAGATTTAAAGTTCTCGCGAGCACCAGTGTATAGAACTGACGTTTATTCTATATATAGACTATCCATATTTAAAAAAATATATGCAGTTTTGGCGATTTATGTAAATATTGCAAACTTAATAAATGTTCTCCTGAAAAATTTGGTATTATGGACATACCACCATTGTGCTGTCGATAGGTAAATACACCTGTTCTTTTAATTTATATTATACAGGGTGTCCAGCGTAAAATTTCAAGATTAAATTGTAATTGCTCGTAAACCATCAGGGTGAGGTAAATGGGAGGGGTATTGCTCGACGTGCGTGATTTGCGGATTTGCCAGTTGCAATGAGTCACTGGTTGGGGGAGTACCACGCATTCGTGGTTGGGCAATATTAAAAATGCGACGATTCATTGGTTCGTGCGCGTCGCGCTTTTTGTACTCACTTTAATATTCGACGAGTAAGTGATGGACCGAGCACGCAACTTATCTGGTGTTGGGTTCAAAAGTTCAGACAAGAAGGGACAATGGTTAATCAAACTCCTCCGGGACCATCAACGTCAGCGACGCCAGAATATGTGGCTCAAGTTCGACGTTAAATTATGCGCAAAATCGCTAAGGTAGATTGCAGCTTGTACTGGAAAAAAAATCAACAATGCGCGTTATTTTGAAAAAGACACTACAGTTTTACCCATACAAACTGGAAATCGTGCAGTTTCTCAACGAAAATGACTATTCTTTACGTGAAACCTTAGCGAGATCGATGCTGGAACGTTTTGAAACAGCACGAACGCCTGGAAACATATTGTTTACTGACGAAGCACATTTTCATATTGATTGTTATGTTAAAAAAATAGAACATGAGATACTGGAGCCCCGACAACCAAAGGAAACGCCATCAAAAACGTTTGCATTGTCCAAAAACGACAGTGTGATGTGTAATTTCTGCCCGAGGGATATTTGGCCCTTATTTTTTTAACCAGCGAGAGACAGTCACTTCTGATGTGTATTGCCAAATGATCGACGAGTTTTTGGTACTGCAACTGCAGCTGTTTCCCGGGTCCATTAACAGAACACAATTTCAACCAGGCGGAGCCACTCCACACACAGCTAGAGTTTCAATGAAAAAGCCGAGGGGAATTTTTCCCAATAAATTAATCAGCAAGTACGGAGACCGTGCGACCATTTTTTTGAGGGGATACTTTAAGTCGAAAGTTTACAGCAACAATCCTCAAACAATTCAGGCCCTACAAGAAAATATTCGCCGTGAAGTTGCTGCCATTGAACCAACACTTTGTTCTCGCGTGTTCGCAAATTTAAGAGTCCGATTGCAAGAGTATCTTGAGAGAAATGGATGGCATTTAGACGATATTGTTTATTAAACGTAAAATCCACATCATTAAACTCCATTTTGTATAAATAAAATATGAGAATAGAATTGTAGTTTTTTTTTATTTAATATTAAATTTGAAAATTTTCGCTCGACATCCTTTACATACATTTATGTATGTGTATTAAATGTATGCTCATCTTTATGTTTCAAAATGTTATGTTACAAGTCTTAAAAAGTGTCTAAAGAAGCTATATCTATAGCTGTGTCTTTTTTTTTACGAATTACATTAAACATTATTACAATTGATTGCTTGCATCCATTTAATTACGTTTTCATTTTTTTAACTAGTTACATCATTCACAGATATTTACCGTCACCATTATACGGTATATCGTATATATGCTCGTATATCGATTTCCTTATCTAATATATCAGATATACCAATAATTTTAACTATTTATCCTGATTTCTAAGAGACGCTTTTACAAATTCTTAAATAGGAGCCGTTTGTGATTCTGTAAGATTATATTCGAGTAGGTAGGGTTAAGCAGCTTATAAGAAATGAAAAGACCTTTGTCCGACCTACGACCGCTAATCCTGCCATCTTATTTCATTCAAATTTGACCCTTCACCTTCAGGGAATATCTAAAAGGGGTACTTTTATTATATCAATTCTAAGACATGTGCTTAGAATGGAAGATATTATAAATTTAATTCAGAGATACAAAAATATCGTTTTAAATGTATTCAATATTTATCAATTTCTATAGATTCGTTTTCGTTGATACGTCCTACTTTGTTATGAAATATACATAATATATGACAATATCACATAAATATCGATTACTAATTTGTCTGATCTGAAATGTTTTATTAATTTATTTTAATTATCAGTTCAATTCAATTATTTTCAATTGGTGCGTAATATTTATTTGCACATTAAATAACGGGTAGTTTTTATGGGTATTTCCCCAACACGGGTATTGTTACAACTGTAATGCAACACAAAAATATTTTCAAATTTCTATTAATACTTTAATGCATAATTTTACAGAATGGACCGTACTGTTATCTTTGATTCAAGTCATCTTTAGGCGCAGACTTTATAGTTTTCCGTAGAAGAGTATTCTACATACATTTTTTAACCTTTACCATACCATGATATAAAATACCCGAATGCAGCCATGCTGTCAACTCGTGTTACCGTAAATAACTGTTTTTAAAAAATGTTTTTGTTGGCTTAAATGACTTTAATGGCACGAATTTACTCTAAATATTGAGCATTCAATTTTGAGAAAATGATTAATAACATAATTTAGAGCCCTCATTAAGTCCTATACAATGTGTCCTTCCTTCTTATCTCTCTTCATTTAATTAATGAGAAAGAGATAATTATATTTGTATATTTGTTGTTCTTTTCACTGTCAAAATAGTGTGTTATCACTGTCTTTCAAATGACAAATGGTATTTTTACCAATGTAGACAACAGATTGAATGGATAAAATAATTGTTTTTGTACGATTTCCTTTTCATAATTGGTTTTTTACTAATCATAACTAAGTGCTAATATTTTCTTTCGGATTATCAAAAATATGAGTTTAATGTTGCATGTATTTACCGAAATATTATAGGTTTAATTATGATGGTAGACCAGTGTTACTGCATGGTTTGGGAAGGGTTAATACGAGGCAGATATGACCTTTGTCGAAAAATTGTTTTCGTCTCTCTCATGTCCAACAGGATTTTTTGAATTAAATGCGTTCATTTTTATACATGTATAAGCACTTGCTCTATAAAAGTAACTTACTATTGTTCCGGAACAGGCTCGTACCCCCATCCACTAGGATCACTGGACGAATGTCTTAGCGCTAGATTATCAAGCCAATTATTTACCATGTTTGATATCTATGTAATTTCACGATCAATAGGTAATATTGTGTTGCTACTTATTCCGTTACTAGACGAAATTTTAATTCTCAGAAAAAATACAAACATATTTTTGCAGATGGCTTTAAATTGAACTCCCAGGAGACAACGATGTTCTCTAACTAACTAACGGGTGCATTGATAATGTATTTTAAAAAAAGGACCACTTCACCCAATGGTCGGTCTGTGCAACCAAACTCAATGAGTCAACAGTGACTTGCGCATTATTAACCATCTTCAACCCTTTCCGCAACGGATTACTTCCTGATGCACTTCTACCCCTTACACCCTTACACCTTACACCCTTCCCGATAATCTTATAAAAAACACACAAAACATTTTTTATTTGCTGCCAGTTTCTCACGGCAGCTCATGGCGATATTGATACAATGCCTGCCAATGTAACAGTTATTTCGTTTACCTTCGGGGTTTATGGTGCTAAAAACGGTGAGGTATTTCTCACTTGAAAGGTGATCGTAAAATGAACAAAAATATTAAAATTTTGAACAAATATTTAGAACATTTTTAGTGCGCTTACTAATTCAGAGCGATTGTTTAAATTTTAAATTTAGTTACCTTGTGAGGGAAATTATTATGACACTCAATTACTATAGTGCATGTCCACGAAGGGCTACACACGTTTAGAGTGAAGCGATTAAGAACACTGTACAGACAGCGGCAAGCCAATTTTGATGTAGATGGGATGAACCAATATATCGCATCATGAAAATAGTGACGTGTTCCAAAAAGTTTGTTTTTCATTTATACATTTTACGATTAATAATAAAATTATTTGTAAAAAATCAGTATGTATGCAATTAGAACATTGAGGGTTTTTGCATAGTTTCTAAGTTTACGCTAAATACGCATAACAGAAAAATTACAAATTTCGTATTGTATCAATTTTTTTTTTCAAAATGTGTGCTATATTGATCAATCTTTATTTTTCTCCCATGGCTACTTGATCGTGTCTCAAGCTATTTTGATAAAACAATTGTATAAATAATTTAATAAAATACATAATTCAAAAATAAAAACAACCATTAAGCATTACTCTATTTCAAAAAGATTAACAAGTGGTTATAATTATAATCAACTCGTGAATACCTTCCACACAAGAAGCAATAAACTAATAAGAATGTGTTCTCCTAATAATAAAGTTGTATCAATGTGTCCAAAATTTAATAAAAATGAATTGATAATTCTGGCGTCTACAATCAGATTACTCAAAGGTATTTGAGATTCTGTAAAAATAAGGTAGATGGCTCTTTCAAATAATGGAACGATCAAATGTATTAATATCAAAAAGGTAACATATAAGTTCGAAAATTTGTCGCTAAACATATTGTCGCTGTAGCATATTTGGATAATGCAACTTCCCCGGTTAGGAAAGACAAGATAAATTTATTATATATATTTAATTTATTAATTGTGTGTTTATGACTGATACTGGAGATATCAAATGACAATAATTTTATACATCTTTTAAATGCACATTTTTATTATTTCTATTAAAATTCATAGTTAGAAGATTTATAAATACGTACCTGAATATTTACATCATAAATATTTTTAAAATGATAATCAACGTTTAATCATGTACATTGCAATAATTTTGATCAAACTATTCAAAATTGTAAAATCTTATAAGGTTTTAAGGGTTGTGCCCTTATTCTTTAATGTGACATTACAAATAATAATGTTCTTATGATCCCTTTCTTGATAAATGATATCAATGACTATTGATTTCAATTCATGCGTTGAAGCCTACCATTATATTGAAATGAAAATTTAATTTGAAACCTATTTCAAAATAGCAGAGTAATGCACTTTTGTGCAAGTTAGTATTACGTATTCCACAAAAAAAAATTCTCTCGGTATTCATGTGGTGCTGTGGGACACATCTCTCTAGATTGCATGTGTGTATTGATATAATACTTACCCTTTAGACATACATACACATAAATATAATATTAATAATGTGGATAATGATGGCACCTTAAATATTTTAAAAACTTATCATTCAATATATCTCAAGCTATATTAGGAGAACACATTCTTATTGTTAAGTTGTAATTATTCAGAACATAGGTCTGTGATATTTAATTCATATTCAAGCTACATTAGCTATTTATGCAGTGAAGTGGCCTAGGTGAACGCATTTTTTGTGGCGCAGTTCGTAAAACTGAAGAATTTCTTTAAACGTCACAAGGTTTTGGCCCTTATCTTCAGTGAACAGACCGGAAGCACACTAAAATCCCTTTAATACTTTTGTATCAACCTCAACAAAAAACAAGTCTGATACATTTTTTGCCAAATGTTGTATAAATTGATTATATTATGTAATTACATTGGTAAAAAGAATTTAGTACCCTTATATTTTTCTCAATTAATCAAATAACATAAAAATGGCAGAATAATTATATTAGAACACATTCTTATTGTGAAGTTGTAATTATTCAGAACATAGGTCTGTGATATTTTAAATATGAATTAAATATATTAATTAGAAAAATATACGTATAAAATCAATTTTATCGAAAAATATTGTTATTGCGCCATCGAGTTTCGAACCTGGATCATTATGGAGGTGCATTATGCACCTTCCCCGGTTTGGAAAGAGATCCAGGTTCGAATCCCGGTGGCGCAATAACAATATTTTTCGATAAAATTGATTTTATAGGTATATCTTTCTAATTAGTATATTTAATTTATAATTAGAATAGTTATAATACAATTAAATCTGACTAATCAAAAACAAAAAATTCTAAGATTATTAAGAAAAATAATATATATTTTATATTCTAGAAAGTATGTCACAGAACGTGGTAAAATATTCTAGAACTTTCTGAAAAATTGTGAGCCAATCGAAAGAAATCAATTATCAAATCAGCGGTTGTTAGGAAAAATTATATTTGTTACAAATGTAATTTTTTGGAAGAATTATTTTCATGTTCATAAATTTATATATATCAAATAAAATCAACTAAACCTTACTCAAGTAATCAAGCATATCTAATATAATTTTTTAATTCGATTTATATTTTATACGTACCTACTAAATGTGAGAAGACCTAACTAAAAATATATTTGTATTTTTTTGACATCTTTTTCTAATTGCTGCGAAAATGCCGCCTATTTTGAACTCTATTTTTTCGTAATAAGCTTGTTTGTTGGAGGGACACGATAAAATAGTTATCATCAAAAAGATACTTGCTTAATACCTATATAATAAATAAAACAAAAATTTTCCTTATATGATGTTATGTACTTATTTGGTCTAATGCACTCAAACATAGTAAGTATACAAGTTTCAATCTCTTTTCTATTATGGGTACATTCCTGAAAATCTATTATGTAATCTAATATACGTATATGAATTTAATTATAATATTAAATACTGTATTGTTTATAAATTTGTATTTAGTTGTGTTTTTTCTGCCAGTGGCAATATATGAGAATATTGCAAGTGGTGCATATCAAGTATTTTTTCATTAGTCATAAAATATATTGCATTAGAATATACGAGAGACGTTAACTTTATTTATTTCAAATTTACCAATATTCATGCATTTTTTAACCATAATAATAATAATAATCATAATTTCATAACTTTGAAAAGCTAAAACTAGACAACATTATGACTACTCACAATCCGGCAGAGCCAGACTGCATAATTTAAAATATGCATACACTCAAACATATCGTGAATAGTAAAAAAAAAGTCCATTATAAAAAGACTCGGCGGGGATGTTCTATTGATGATTTAAATACGTAGTGAAAAAACCCCGACGTGCCACAAAAGGGTTGAACCGAATTACGCGCACCCCAGGGATGTTATGAACCATAGTAACGGAGTTAACCCTCGACTAAAAAAAAGGTTCAGCGGCGTGGGGTCGTGCGGAACTCCATTAATTCTAAAGTAGATATTAACATTAGCAAAATGAAAACAAAATTTCTCTTACATTTCTAGAAAAATATTTGTTTGCAAAAACTTAAAGTTATTGTTGAGAAAAAATATTTATGTTCCATTAATTAACTAGACTATGTGACTATCTAACGTAACTGTGACGCCATATGATGTAAAAATTTGGTTTTTGGTGCGGAAGAAATCGTACAAACGGGATAGTGGAACTTAATTACACTACAGTCTACACTCAAGTCATGTCCGCAGGCTAATATACTCGTATAACAATGCTATATTAATGCTTATAATAATGATTAATAAAATTGTTATATTTATGCATGAAAATATTCAGAGTTATATATTAAAGTAGGTACTCATAGTTGTATATATCGTTTATTGGCCGTATTTTTATAGAATTTAATATATTATTCTTTCATCATCGATTTGTACTTCCAATTCAGTTATGTGATATTATTATTTTAAATTTAACACTATTATTTCAAATAATTTTAAAAATATAGTATTGAAAAAAAATTGCGGATAATACCTACCATAATATCACAGAAGAGCGTGAATTGTTTAATGGGATTTTATTATTGTACTTAATAAATGTGGTATTAGAAATTTGGTAATATTATTGTATATAAAACTTTATTTAAAACACCGAAAGCGAATTTTTCTAAATCCATATTTATACGCATACATATTATTTTTTTAAATTTTAACGATTTTTACTATATATAAAAATATTCTGATCTCTATAAATATTATAAAATGTATTATTATGTTGCTGACTGTACAGCATTGGATCAATATTAACCCATTCGATTCGCCATCATCGATTTATAAAAAATGACCTTTTTAAATTTAAAACCCCGATGACGCTACGTTTTTTTTTATTATTATTTAACCCTTTCGAGTCCGTCCACCTTCGTACGTGATCTTTTATTCGGGCTTGAAGCTTTACAAATAGTCTATTGTTGAAGAGGTACCGACTGTATTCTATGCGGTGGATTTTGTTATTACGTTAAGAGGCGAAATTTGTTTAGTTATATTTTGGATGTGACGGAGTTAAGTTTAATTATTTGTGAGAAATTATTTTTAAGTTGTGCAGATATTATACAAAATTATATACTCGTATGAACGTTAAAAAAATTGTTGTAAAATTTAAATAGTAATAAAGTAGATATTCTTTATTAAAAATTACTAAGTGCTATTAAAGATCTAGTATTTAAATCCCGCCCTAGAACAAGTGCGAAATACTTACCTATACAGGTTTATAAAAAATAAAATAAATTGCCTACTTACAGTACTGCAGAATTACAATGTTCCAAAAATAATTTATTTTTTTGAGTCATAATACAGTGTGTTATGTTGTTATAATATGATAAAACATGTTGATATGTATTTCGGTGCCCTTAAAAATTGTCACATTTGTTTTCTATTTTAAAAAATGTATCTTCATAACAAAAAGGTCACATATTAACTAATTCGTATAAGAAAAGTCAAACTCCAATGTAATCGTAATGTATCAATTTTCTTTCAAATATTCCTATGCGTGACACACACAAGAGCATTGACATATTGAAAAATATATTAGAATAAGATTACATACTTTAAATTGAAATCATTTCGGTAATTTAAATAATCGGAAATAAAAATAAACAAGTTTTCTAAATTTTTGCTTTATAGATAAAAGGGAGAATTTTTAAAGATTTTTGACAGTATGCGTGTTATAAAAAGACAGGAAGTTAAATTAAGTGTTTAATTTCAAAATTTTCAATAAAACTACGTTATATTATTTAATATGAATGTCTGTTCAAGGGATCGCATACATATTTAATATTTTATTTATCAGACTAATTTGGTGGTCTCCTGGGATAAGAATATAACCCTTAATTTCCTTATCACTAAGCGGGGTATGGTTCATTTTAAATAATGAATAGTTTATTAACTTTATTTTATAAATCATTATTTTAATTAGTTTTATCATCCTGATGAAGGAAAAGTATTTTTCCGAATCTGGTTGAATATAAATAACTCACAGTAATTTATAAAACAAAGTTAATAAACTATTAATTATTAATATAAAGTTTTTTTCCGTTTTCTTACCATAAAATTAGTTTAATAATGAGTATATGTATATAAGGTCATGATTTAGTTTATCTAAACGTTCCCTAAAGTGTTGTAATATATTTCTCTGAGTGCTGTTGTAATTTTTTAATCATTTAAAAATCGTTATCGCTGCCATCTCCCTAATATTATATATATATATATATATTGCATTACACTAATATTTTAATACAGATTAAATTAATCATTTTGAAAAATATTCAGAAAATATCTAATTGATTCATTTAATTTGTATACAAAATACCACAGAACTATGCTCTGAAATTGCAACATCATTCGAACCTAGATCTCTTTCCTAACCGGGGAAGGTGCATTATCCAACTATGCTACAGCGACAATATTTTTAGCGACAATTTTCGAACCTATATGTTACCTTTTTGTTATTAATATATTTAATCGTTCCATTATTTGGGTAATACACCTTCCCCGGTTAGGAAAGAGATCCAGGTTCGAATCCCGGTGGCGCAACAACAATATTTTTCGATAAAATCGATTTTATATGTATATCTTTCTAATTAATATATTTAATTCATATTTAAATAACACAGACCTATGTTCTGAATAATTACAACTACACAATAAGAATGTGTTCTCCTAATAATTTACCTTTTTTAACTATATTGACTATGTTACTAACAGATTTACGATTTGAGAATTTATTAATTCTATATTCTATCGTGTATTTATTTCCACCGCATTAAGTCTACTTTCGTTCATCTTCTCCAGCTTTAGTAGCAAAAAACAATAGATACATTTGCGATAATTTTCTGGTTGGTAAGTATTTTTAGTGACACTACGTATTTATTTGGAATAATAATATTAAAAACATAATATTTTTCAAACAGTCGAAAAGTGAGTATTAAAATATATCGGTTCGTCGAGTCAAATATTCGCGACAGTTTTTTGTCCAGCTGTATTTTTTTGTATTTCTAACATTTTATATAATATAACAAGTACCTCAGATCTCAAGGTAGGTATTTAAATAATATTTTTGGAATAATGAAAGTTTTGAGAAATCAAATAAGGCTAACGTTGAAAAAAATTTCAAATAGAAGTGGTTTAGTAGTGTCCCGAGTAATGTTTATTTGATTTCTAGGAACGAGCGATGTTTCAAAGATTAAAAAAAAAAGTGCTCTTTAACGTCAAGGAACAGATCTATGAGAGTGGGTAAGCGTGGAAAGATAGGGGGGAGAAGTTAACAATCATCGTTTATATTTCACATGTTACGTTACTTATATTTATTTATCATATTTATTATAAAATATTACAATTCAAAAAATCTTACAGTTAAATTAGTACGTATTATATTTTTATTTGTAATCTTTGTTTTATTAACCACTTAATTGAGTTTAAATACATCTACTATCATACATTACTAACTAAAACATATATTATTATTTCTTTACCAGAATCTATTTTAAAAAAAAACAACAATTTAAAAAAAAAAAAAATTTAGTACCTAACTCAAATTAATTAATACAAATTTACTCGAATAATTTTTAAGAAAAAATTTTAGAATGGAACTCGTAGTTAAATTTAGTTGTTTATAATTTTTTGATTAGTTTTACAAGCTTTATTTATCTCCGACGATTCCAAATTATTTAATTTGTGACCAACACCGTTTATATGCAACCAACTAAATTTAACTACGAGTCCCATTCTAAAAAAATTTCCTAAAAATTATTCGAGTAAATTTGTATTAAATAACAATTTGAGTTAGATACTAAATTTATTTTTTAAATAATTGTTTTTTTTTTAAATTAGATTCTGGTAAAGAAACAATAATGTATGTTTTTAGTTAATAATGTTATCCTTTTCGTGTGGAGAAATTTTTGATTTTGAATTATTATTTAATATTTCAAAATGTATATAAGATTTTCAAACAAGATAGTGGTAATAAGAATAAGTGTTTAGGTATGTTTTGAAAATAGTAAGAATATTGATGTGATATGTGTTAAAGTGTACGCATCTTTTTAAAAAAAAAAAAAAAAACACGAGAAGTCTTTCCTTAAAAGCTTAATTTTAATAAAGTTTCGTATCGGTAAAATATTGTTTCTGCTATATGGTGTAGAAATTTGAACCTTCGCTGCAACGTATGCTAAAAATAAGCTGCAGTGATAGAATAAAAAATTACACCTTACTTATGAGAATTAAGAATGAAGAAAGACAACGAAATCACTCGTATCAAAAATATATAAAGAAAACTGCACTTTGGACATATATCATGCGGTATCCTGAGACATTGCACCCTGCACAGACAAAAGAGGTCTCAGGACAAAAGAGACATCCGAACAGCAACATCCGTAGCACTTGAGAAGTAGAAATTCGTATAATTTGAAATTTACTATATTATTATATTGACATCACAAAATGTCTGTTGCGTTGCAAATGTCCGATGGACGCGAAACCCCCTTTTTGTGAATCCAACGAGGGAGGAAAAGCGTGCACTGGAGGGTGTTGCATATTATGATTTATTTTATTCATTTTATAACAGTTATATCGAGGGTGTAGTTCTGCAGAAACTTGGGCATTGCCGTCAGTTGACTTATTCATCGCGGCAGCTAGTCAAGTCTTCTGGCTAGTTTTACAATACATTTACTCCAGTAATAAGGTACGCTAGAAATAGGGGATGGCGTGGGGGTGAGCGAGGACGTATTAGGACCGCCGAAGCTGTTTTTTAGTCACAGGCGCGGGGATCGAATCCTGAATCCAAATACAATATGTATTATTGATCTCGTGAAAACGTTCCCAAAATTGCGGGATTTTCAAATTTTTATGGACGTCGTCTGTTTTTATGGCTGTCGAGGATCAGATTGGGCCGTGATGTGAATTTCCAAAGCTATTTTACGGGGATTCGGCCATAATTTGATATTTACACTCCCAGATGATTACTCGGCGGAACGATGATGCTGCAAATGTTTTATTTTACTTTTATAGCACCCCATATTACAGGCATTTTCAAATAATGGGTAGGTCTACAATATACACTTTATAAAAACTCACATTTAACATTAAACCACATAGTTGAAAGAGTTCTTATTTAACTTAATAATTGATGCTCAAAGATCATAGTCTCAATGAGATATCACCGCGGACACAGGCCATAAGGGTGTGTACTCACTGATGAACTAATTCTTTCGAAAATCTCGTACTATAGAAGTGTAGATTATTGAAACTTTTTTCTTACGTCTCATACATTTGGAGGTAAAAATCGATATGCATCAGTTGGTCATTCTGTTATCTGTACAAAATATAATACATAATTAATGATATCTCGTTTCCAGGGCTATATAATCAAAAAATCAGTACATAACTACAATATTTGCGAAATAAATCTAAATTAAATATTTATTTGATATATTATGTATTAAGTATGCGGATCCACGCGAAAATAATTCAATTTTAATCCTAACGTGTTAATTAAAACCGTGTAACTAGCGGAAGTATTTATAATTGACAAATAAAGCTGCGCATGTGTTTTTTTCGCAAAATCTGTCCCAGACGTATACGAACTAAACTCACGGTGTTCTGAATACACGTCTTCGCTTTAGCATACGTGTTGCAAAACTCCGCAAATGTGTTTTTCAAAGCGGCCTTGACTGTATGCATTCCAATACATTTTAAACGTGGTATTATTTTATATTATAAAATACTTTAGCTCCTTTAGTTAATAATTTGAAAACTTCCCAAGAATACTTGTAATAATACGCACTCACATAGGTATACTAACACAAAAATATGCTCCTGAAAAAGTGAATAATGAATACAACCTCTAATGATAATACCCATCGCTTTTACATCATCGATATTAGCAGCATAACCTAAGTCCATGCCTAGTGCACGCCGCTGCTCGTTTCGTACATTGCACGAGTTTAGGGGAAAAAAAAAATTGTATGCATATACATTAACATAATTAAAGTGGCGAGTCATTTGTTTATAATGATGCAGACCAACTTTTATCGTCAATTTAGCTAATCACATTGGATATCTTATGTTTAAGAACAGTGTTTTTTTGGGTGTAATATTTTCCATCTGTTTTGTTGGTGGCAACTGAACTAGAGAACAAAAGAACTAGAGATCACTTGGAATAAAATGTTCTAATTTTAAAAAATAATGGTTTTAAAAATATATCATTTAAATTATTCAAATTTATGTATGTTAGTAGATGTGAGATAATAGAAATTTTTTTGAACGACTATGGTATTGACTTGTAATATAGTATTTCCTATTCTATAATATTATTGTACTTTTTTCTATAAAACAAAGTTTTTAACTTTATTAATGGCACAAATCACTCTTGAAGGGTGGATTGCCTATTTAAAAGAAGAAGAAGATACATCAGTTATAGTTCGTCTAATAGAGAGATCCGAACATAATCCAAGTATTAATAGATTTTTAAAGAATCTATTTGCTAATCAATAATCTGAATATTGGCATACTGATTCTCTAAAAATTTTAAAATATAAAATTATTCTTATTGTTATATGTGTGATAAGAGGATGGTAAAATATAAAAGACAAGTGTTAAAAGCAACAGAAACATATGACTCATGCCCGCAGATGAGATTTTTGTGGGATTATACGGGGTCTTACGGATTTCGTAGAGATTAGCCGTCTCGCACCTCACATTAGGCTTATTGTACGTTAAACATCTAATGCCGGACAATTGACCATTGTTGTTCTGTTCGTCAGTTGGGTAAATTTGAATCTCCCCAGCAACAATTAAAATGGAATGAAAACGTAATGAATTTTAATGTTGTTTTAATGTTCTTTGTCTAACTTTCAGACTAAAATAATGTAAGTATTTATGATTTTATGTGACGTTTGTATACGATGTGACATTTCCACGTACACTGGTTTGAGTTTTTGTCTCTTTCTCACGCTGATTTCTGTGCTTATCTCCAGATCAAAATTTCAACACGTGTATATGATTGTGACATTATCTCAATAAAATCTCTGAAATTTATCTCATCGTGTAGATGGGCCAATACAGCGTCCGCGAATGTCTATAAGTCAACATGGCAAAATTTTCCCCTTCTATATCTACCCCTGCTAAAAAACAGATAATGGTTACATTTGACAAGAAGCTAACATTGACATAGAAGTCAAGAACAGAACTTGAAGTGCTAGCTGCGCCTTCGGCAAATTACTATCACTTGATAATCACGAGATGCGCGAAAGCACCAAAGTATTAGTTTATCGTACTACAGTATTGTCCATACTACTATATAAATGCGAATCATCGGTGTTATATAGCTCTAACCTAAAATCCCTCGAGAACTATCACAACAGATACTTGTGGAAGATCTTATGTATAAAATGGGAAGAGCGCAGAACAAACTTAAATGTCCTAGAAGATTCTAACATCCGTAGTATCGAAACTACGATCCTGAAACACCAACTACGATGAGCAGGTCATTGTCTGCGTATGACCGACATAAACCGAGAAAAAGATCCAAAAAACCCCTAATGCCTAAGTATATGTGACATAGATCCAGAACACTGGAAAACCGCGGCACCAAAAAGTACATTATACCGAGAAAATATGAAAGACGAAAGAAAAGAAGGAAGATCCGTCACTCACAACCCTCTTGCCCAGAGGATGCACTTACACAACACGTGGAAGGGTATGCGGTTCCAGAATAGGGCGTCTCAGCCATCAATCGTTAACCACAGCAGAAGTCATCCTTATGACGAAAAACTGCCGTAAAAGGAAAATAGAACAACATGAACCTGCGACTTTTGGTGCTAAGTAGTCAAGATATCTGCCCTTCGGAACAACAGTCGAATTCGAATTCACGTATTCCATATCTCAGGCTTTATTCAAGATTTGTTAAATATAGCTGGTATGACTCACATTTAGAATTTTAACAAAATATACCTCTGTATTTTCGCAATATTTTAGATAATAATAAGTATGCAATTAATAAAATACAATAAATACTCCATAACACGAAAGAACACCATCTGAACTTGAAATATAATATAAATCAGACACTGTGTAAAGGGACCAAAACAAAATTCGAAGTGAGGAGGGGTGAACCAGAATAACATATTGTATGCAGGGGTGGTATGATATATATATTTGATACATTAAATGCGTTTTTTTTTTAAGTTAAGCAATTCATGTAATTTAAATAAAATTGAGAATTTCACGTTATTTCAGTATAAGAAGCAGCCGAACGATGGTAAACTACAATATGTGATAAATATTCGTAAGTTTATTTTAATAAATACACTTTAGTCGTACTGAAAACGGTTATATTTACATATAAAATATTAATTTTATGTTTCAAACATACACAAATTAGTAATATAAAAATAGACAATAAAATGTTAAATTGGTAAGTTACCCCTAAATAGGTAGTACCTGCCACCACTTGACTGGCCACACCCCCGCCCCCGCCTCGATATTCCCCCACCCTCTCATAATTTCTCCCCTAATTCCGTCTTAAATCCCACCCCGGCTCTAGCATCCCCCTGCCACCCGATAGTGATACCTATAAACCGGATTATACAGGACATTGAGCCGATATTGGCTCGAAGTAAACTGTCCACCCCTCATAAATTTTTATGTTATTGGGGTTAATATTTAACGCCGGGTCCATACTAAATGATATATGTTATATCCTTGGCCGTATGATCATGCATGGGTTTTTTCACGCATCAAACGCCTTCCGAAATTTGAAAGAGCACCTACCTCATACCATAGAAACAGGTTAACTATAGGTATATACATATATACCTCAATAGATACTTTATTTTTAAATAGAGGTACGCACATGAAATATATATTACAACAATATTTTTACCTACTAGACTAATTTGCTGGTGTCCTGGAACGAGGTTCAAACTCCTGACCTAAATCACTAAGCGAGTGTCTTATTTAATGAGATTCAAAAACATTATTGATAAAAATATAGGTATACCGATTTAAGAGTAATCATCTTAATGTTGATGAATAAATAGATTAGTAATAAAACAACAGAATCATCAAGTATTAAATATCTATGAATAAAAAAATGTCTGTTCATTGTAAAATAAGTAGTATGACATAAAAAAAAACCATTTAAGTCAATTATTTCTAGATATACCGTCCATTAAAATAGATTAAAATAGTGTTCATGTTCAATCAACTACCTACATTTAAATACATAAACTATTAGGATATTTTCATTTTTTTGGTACATTTTCAAGTGGTAGTAATTTTTTTTATATTGGTATATAGGTTTAATGGAATATATTTTTCGCTTGTCCTTTGCGGATGTCCAATTTATGTTTTACAGTGATCTGGTCAATAGTTACAATCAACTCCCGACTAACATACGTCATCTTCTTTTTCTTAATTCGCCCCATCTGATCGCCATAATCTCAATATTTTTAAACGAAATATTGACCTTTGATATACTCTATTCGCTATAATTTATCTGTACTGAGTATAAGAATAGGAAGTGTTTTATGGAATACAAATGCCAACCAATTATAGTAGTATTAGTTTATTATAATATTAGTAATATTATAGATTTTAGTTGTTTCGTTTTGCCTTTTTTGTGTACTTGTCTAATTCACCAACTGATGAAATGGTACAAGGTGTCAGTTTTGTCTGTGATTGAAAGGTGAATAATTTAAATAAGTTAATTTTAGTGAAGTGAAAAGATAAATTGTACAATTTTGATAACTCACTACTACTATCAATAAGCTCGTACCTATGTTATAAATTATTTCAGTATTTAATAATTAATACATTTTAAAAATATTTTGTAC
Source organism: Eubasilissa splendida (assembly GCA_031772225.1). Taxonomy (NCBI): domain Eukaryota; kingdom Metazoa; phylum Arthropoda; class Insecta; order Trichoptera; family Phryganeidae; genus Eubasilissa; species Eubasilissa splendida. The sequence continues at coordinate 12,808,772 of CM062859.1, forward strand.
GTGCGATATAAATCCTTTTCGTCTTGGTAAAGGTAAAAACTGTTATTTTTTTTAAATAGAGATGTGACCACAAAATACGTGTCACATCAATATTCTTACTATTTTCAAACTAAGCCAAACGCTTGTGAACTTGTAAACTTGCTGATCTGGAACGAGGCGCGAACTAGATCACTAGGCCAGCGTCTTAACCAATAGACCAACAAGCTACTCATGCAACGCCTCTCTCGCAGCGGTCAACACCAATCATAGAACGCCTTCAATAAGCATGACCTTAAAAATTGGCATTTGTACTCAAAAATATCCACGTTTACGAAAAACTAAAAAATAAAAATTTCAAGAAAGAATAACATGAATTCGGTAGAAAGTAATGGACTCTCATAATGTCCGATCTGAGACAGAATCTAGATTGGGTGACTTCTGTACGCCTATTATATTTCATACTTAAAAGGTTAAGGTACCATAAGGCATAAGGCATAAGGTATAAAGCACCCACACGCACGCGTATGCATGTGTGTGTGTACCTCTCCGTCATAATACGAAATTGGTTCCCGGACGGAGCTCCGGCCTTTTATGAGGGAACATCAAATGAATTCGCGTAGAAAATCGAATTTATAAAGCGGAGAACGGATACTACGCGGGACACAAAGGAGACTTGTCGGTGATCGAAGACTCGCCCGCCTCGACTGCAGAGGAGTCCAAAACGAGCGGTATTTAAATAATAGTACCTACTCTCAATCAACACGTCAACTGAATATTTTAGGAGTAGTTTTCAGTTTAACGATAAAATGAAAAATATTTTTTATTAAATTAAATACTAAAATATATTAAAGTCCCGAACCCACGATTGCCACGTGGTAAGAACATATTATCACACAAATATTATAGTAAAATTCTTGAAAGCAATTCATTTATTTTTTGTGATGTGTTATAAATCTTTTAATTTCCGTGTAGTGAAACATGAACTAACGAAAATTTATTGTCCCAATATTTTCATTTTGGTGTCACCCACGTGATCTCGAAATAGCTCCGCGACTTTTTTTTAAAATATGACTCGATTGGAACGAAAATTTAAACGCTGACAATATAATATGCATCAATGTGAAAAATACTTCTTCTTTACACAAAGATTTAATTTTTGAAGAGTATATAGTATCATAAACTAATGTTCCAAACCTCTCTCGTATATGTACACTTTATTTCGTCTTTTAATTTACTGGTCTGTGAGTGCGTTTTAATATTAGAGGTAATTTTAATAAATAGTAAATATTTTAAAGCAATATGTGAAGTTTGACAAATGAATAAATAGTGGCAGTTGATAACTGCCAATTTAAATTCATCAAGTCGACTTTGGTTGGATGGCTTAAGCAAGTGGGTGGGTCCGGATTACGACTCAAAGGCACAAAAGTGAGTTTACATATGTCCTGTGTAACCTGAAATATGATGTACTTCCTTTTTACTAGTTTTTAAGTTTTATTTATTAATATCATGTCGACATATACAGAAAAGAATGTCATCATTTTTAAAACCACTGAAAGTAATGAAGTAATTTAGGAGAACACATTCTTATTGTGAAGTTGTAATTATTCAGAACATAGGACTGTGATATTTTAAATGTGAATTAAATTAATATATTAATTAATATTAGACCTATGTTCTGAATAATTACAATTTCACAATAAGAATGTGTTCTCCTAACAATATAGTTGTATCAATGTGTCCAAAATTTAATAAAAATGAATTGATAATTCTGGCGTCTGCTATCAGTTTACTCAAAGGTATTTGAGATTCTGTAAAAATAAGGTAGATGGTTCTGTCAAATGATGGAACGATTAAATGTATTAATATCAAAAAGGTAACATATAAGGTCGAAAATTGTCGCTAAAAATGTTGTCGCTGTAGCTTAGTTGGATAAAGCACCTTCCCCGGTTAGGAAAGAGATCCAGGTTCGAATCCCGGTGGCGCAACAACAATATTTTTTGATAAAATTGATTTTATATGTATATCTTTGTAATTAATATATTTAACAGTAATTTGTTTCGCCAAATATAGTTCTCATTTTTAAACAGATTAATTAGTTCCAGACCTCTATAAATGTAGTCCATTTAGTGTTATCATTAGAGATATAAATATGTGCATTACATATTTACATAATCAAAAAATCATGTGTAGTGTAACCATTTATTTACAAATACTTTTACGACCTTGCCTATGTCCTTGCACGGGCAGTTCTAACCTTGAAAAGCTGACCTTAGCATAGTAACAGGATTCAGAAAGGCCTGAGAGGTTTGGTCCTGTGGAATTAATGTACGGAAAGATGTTAAGAAAGATACATGACGCGAGTGTTGATGGCACCAGAAGTAAACTAAATACTGGAAGGTGATCCTACTAGAAGCTTCGACAGCTTGTGTGAGAAAATATATAAATGTGGATGAAGTAACAGTTGTGTGTCAGGACAGACAGACGTGGCGCTCTATTTTCTCTGCCTACCCCGATGAAGAACGCCCAGAAGTAATTAATTTTCACTGTCAATCTGCAGATGATAGAACTCAAAATTATTTAAATACAAATTAAAATGTATTAATTGGAAAGATATACATATAAAATCAATTTTATCGATAAATATTGTTGTCACTACCGGAATTCGAACATGGATTTCTTCCTATCCGGGTGAATTGCATTATCTGATTATGCGGGACAGTGCATTAACGACAAATTTTTGAACCGATATGTTACACTTTTCAAATTTATACATCTATCGTTCCATTATTTTAAAGCCATCTTTATTTTTACGGAGTAATCCGATATGAGACGCCAGAATTAATAATTCATTTTTATTAAATTTTGGACACATTGATACAACTTATATATTATTAAGGAGAACACATTCTTATTGTGAAGTTGTAATTAGATAGATGTATCAATTACGTCATGCACTGTGTTACTGTAGCATGATCAGATCCAGGTTCAAATCCCGGTAACGATAACAATATTTTTCGATAAAATTGTTTTTATATGTAAACCTTTCTAGTTAATACATTTTAATTCGTATTTTAAAAAATATTACAGACCTATGTTTTGAATAATTACAACTTCACAATAAGAATGTGTTCTCCTTAATAATTAAAATTATTTGCATATTTTTTTTACAAGTTATCATGTAAAACTTTATTCAGAGTGATAGTAAACCGTTATTTGAGTGTGATTTAACTTTTGGAGGTTTATTTTCTAGTATGTCAGTCTATAGCTCAAAGAATTACGAACAATCCGTTACTAATCATCGTTACAATCAAACACAATCAGTCAAAATAATGGCTAACTAATAAATAACGATCTAACCATCACTAATATATTATATTATTTAAGGTACATAATAACAAGTTATTAACATTGTTATATTATACAGAATAATTACTAAAAACATTATTATATGATGCAGAGTAATAACTAGATATGTCGTTTTCATTTTTGCAAAATATTCCGCTTTTCTTTTTCAGTCCCTGATAGAGTTTCATTTTTCAATAAAGAAATAATCTTCCCCGTACCTTTAGGATTCCAGCAACTAATTGGCCATGTACATAATATTTCAGGTATGCCGTGTCTCGTAGCGCATACGGAGAATACCTTTCCGCGTCGGTACTCGAAAAGATGTCAAAACAAAAATCTCATATCAAAGAATTCCTCGGCCCCGCTCCGGACTTTTCGTTTATAAAACGTGTAACCTTAGAGTAAGGCAGAGGTTCACAACGTGTGAGGATATTAACACAGCCAATCTTAATTTCCATTATTATTAATAACCTTCAAAAGGTTTCGTTGACCTTGGAACCCACGCGCTTGTGTACGTCTATGCGGTAGTTGTACATATATTGTTTTTGTATTTTTTCTATATTCTCATTTTTACAATGTATTTCATTTCTTTAAACATAAAAACGTGTGTTTTGTAACATGTTATATCCCTAATTATCTTAAATGCTTTTATATTGTACCTCTATGTCATACCTACCTAGGATTACCTAGCAGTGTCCTCAAAGGCGTGTTGATGTACGAAAAAAATAATAATATATCGTCAATCAGCCATTTTCATCTTCTGGATGAAGGCTTCGGTTACTACAGTACGACTGCGTTCGTTCAACGATTGTCCGTCTTCCGAGCTATGCTATTTCATTTCCTTAGACTATTGTCTTGTCTGTTCTCTTATACGTACATTTATTTTCCTGTCTCTTCATTCATAATAAATTTTAATGAAATCACATTTATTTGTGAAATTACGATTTTTCAAAACATATTTCCGTGATAGTTAATTAAAATTTAGGTAAATCGCTTAAAAAGAATCTATCTATAGAAAAAATAAAGCTAAAAATATAACCGTGACTCTAACCCAAAACTTCTATAACCGTAGATAGTTTTATCAATTGAATTATGACCCATGCGGAAGATGTCAAATTGAATATATAGACTATGATGTTATAATGCATGCATCAACGTGTAAGTACCCACCTAAAACGTCAGATATAAAATGTCGCACTTTGTGTGGGACCGGCCGCATTCGGCCTTTGCTATGACATAAAGCAAGATGGTATCGTGGCTGATATGATCGAAGGAAGGGAGTTGGCCAAGATGAAAAGGAAAAGGCGAAAAATGAGAAGGCGAGGCTCGTAAGAGCCATAACTAGAAGCCAGGCATCCTTGGCTATATTTTTGGTGAGATAGTGGCGTGTTTTTGCTTGCAAATTCTGCGATGGCGGTGTGCTTTATGCTGGAAAAAATTTGGGATGGCGGGTCGACTTTCAGGGAGCTGATCTGCGCTAGCAACCATCAGCTCAGATCTCCAGAGCCTCTGGTGTGCAAGATTCATCAAAGAAAAAATTGTGCTTGAAAAATAGAAAGTGAAATGAAACATGAACTTATGAACAGGGATAAAAATTGGATAAATCAAGTGAAGCATGGGTGGTTGTAAAATAATTTATTGTTAAATTATAGTTATTAATTGTGAATAATAGTATTCACCCTTCCTTACAAACAAAAGAAACTCTCATGAAGCGGCCCATGGACGTTACCCAGCAAGAACCGACTGTAGCTATCCGGTGGCGTGAAGCTCGTGGTCTGGCGTTCTATCCATGGCATGGAAAGAATGCCCGGTTAACCCGAGAAGAACGTAAAATGACATTTTCTAAGTGAGATCTATTTTTCTAAGTGAGATCTATTTTTCTAAAGTTCCGGGTTTACAGATTCAACTAAATTTTTGTTTGAATTACACGCATATAATCATGGCAAAAAGCGATAAACAGAAAATAATATTACTACTTGTATTTTCATATGATTAATCTTCAATTTCTAATAAACACATTACCACTGACCGATAGAAATTATTTAAAAAAAAAAAAGTCATGGTTAGTAAATTAGAAATATATTTCTTCTCAGTCTGAGGATCTCTGGTGAAACATTCCACGGTCCGCGGGTCCACAGAGCGGGTCCTCGAGTCCTCCCGTGCAATAAGGATCTCAGAGGACGATACCAGATGTTCTACCCAGGACAAGTCAAGCGGAGGACACGAGGATCCAGTCGTTCGGAATGAAAATTGGAAAATTCATATGATGTTTAATATTGTACTTGCGTTTGAAACAGTATGGCACAATGTGTTTGTATGATGACCGACAGTTTTGTGTATATATACTTTAGTCAGTGATAAATGTGTATTGTACTATTGAAGATATTTAGATGGATCTCTCAACAGTATAATACACAATCAATCTTCAAAAAAATCGATCAAAGAAGACAAATATTTAGAAGAACAATGAAAATATATGTACCCACGTAACAATCGTATGTGTTAATTTATATTAGATTAGGTTAGGTATCTGTTCATTTACATTGGGTGTGGTTACTTATGTGTTAATTTACATTAGGTTTGGTTACTTATGTGTTAATTTACATTACGTTAGAGATTAGTTACAAATATTTAGTCATCGTTTGTGGATATCTTGTCAAACAACTTGTATTCGAGTGATACTTGAGAGATAATCGAGTTCCAAAAGTATGTATTTATTAAAATAACTTGTTTCTAACAATCAAATTGCAAAACAACTTATTTCCAACGTTCGAGTTCCAAAAAAACTTTCATTCGAACATATTCGGAAGGTCGAGGAAAATATATGTAATATTTGCTAGTTTAGTTTAGTTTATTAGTTATATATATATAGATATACTCGTATATCAGTTACAGAGGTTGAATCAACATTTCTAAATTTCTTGTCAATAAATTTATACAAACATACGAGTATGTCCAAAACTACTTATTTTCAGCGATTATGTTTCAACCAGCAATCGTGTCAATTAAACTTTGAACAGTGAAATAGGAGAAATCCTGCGACTGAATTGACAATTTTTTCTACGCTCTTCTCCGGGACATCGTAACAAATAAAATAGTAATGTTATTTTTAAACATTAATTATTACACAATAATCCATAATAAGGTACTTCGTGTAATTCCAGAAGGGATGCGATTGGTTGAATTTGGAGCAGTCCTATGGGCTCATCACGACCTTTCACTAGTTTGGTGAGCACTCTATTATTGTGGTTAATATTACCAGTTTTCAAAAATGTTTTTAATTTATATTATCACGCTATATTGGGAGGCCAAATTGATTTAGCCTCTACGGTCACACTTGACTTGTGTCTTAAAAAATGTTATAATATTGACCTTTTGAGTAATTTTGATTACGTAAGTATTACTATTGTGTTTTTAAAAATATATGCGAATTACTTTACGTAATATGTGTCTACAAGTGTTTGATCAATAGTGAGAGCTACAACGACAAGACAGCATCCCTTAATATGAGAAAGAAGAAAAAACGTTCTCAGAACCAACATGTTTATTTCATTTCTATACTATTTATTATATATTACACGTGAATAAAAAACAATCAAATCAAATAAATTGCAGCATTCAAGAAATCTAAAAGAATTCGGACGCAGAATGTGTACATATACATATATATAATATTATTATTACATTACTTTACCGCAAGTGATGTCTTCATTTTTTCCGTAAAACCCTCGCAGTCTGTCCAAAACGAAATTATATATCCATCAGTCAGGATTTGCTTTTGGATACGTTTTCCGAAAAAGTATTACAAAAATATGAACAAAGGAACCTCCCGCCCCACTCCCCCCTAATTCCCAGACCAGAAACACATAATAAACTGTGACAAGGACCACCCCCTCCCCTCGCGCTGTCCCTCCCTGGCCGCCCCCTGAATACCTCACGTCACAAACATTTCGTTCGTTATGATATTTTTCGACGACTACACCCACTTCTTCGGCTGTTGCAGAACCAGAGTTAGGGATTTTTTTCGCCACCCATAGTGGATATTCATTAATTTATATTACATAGTGAAATTACATATTTGTTTTATTGGATTTTGGTTCTCTATATAAATTACTTGTACTATTTTATATAATCACTTGTACGTACATATGTACTATATTTGAAGATATATTTAATTTTATATTCAATTTATCATATCGATAGAATGTAAACTTAAATTGCAAAGTTTTACAAGGAAAATAAAAAAAATCTGGATCATTGATATGTATATTCGTTATTTCAAATTAATGTATGTCCTTCATAAATTTCTATTTTTTCAAAAAGTTATTTTTGATTTAAGGTGTAGGTAGTTAAACTCATTTAAATTGACGTATTATTTAGAATGTCATACATTAATTTGGTATTCTTTACTTAAATTATCACCAGAATGTTCACCAAATTTTTCATGAATTTTCGAACAAATATGACTCAATTCCTTTGATTTAAACAACTTTTACTGGATATAAATTTTATATTCAAATTCATATTCAGTAAAAGTATCATACTGACTAAACTATAGTTATAACCATTTCACTGTATACTGTTTGCATAGACTTTTTCTCACATTGAACACACAGAAAAATAACTTTTATCTCAAAAAATATTTTACAAATGTTCCTTATTCCTAATGTGATGTCTTCCCGGTATGATTCTTTTAAAACACTTTATATTTTATAGTGTGTTACAAATAAGATCATATCTGTCTTATTAATTTAACAATAATATGCTATTGAAACCATTGTCTGGAGAAGATTTTGAAATGTAGAGCCATACCAAAATCAGAATTGTCCACTCCTTGGTTTTTCCCATCTTTAAAAGATAGGAAAAAATATATGCTTTTGAAATGTGGTGAGGAAGAAGTGAGAAAAGAGGAAGAAGAACTATAACCTGATGGATAGACACCTCCGTGGTATCAGCAGAGACGAACGAGCTTCGTCAAGACAGTGAACGCCCCACTATGTTTGTGATCTTCAGTCGTCAGCAACGACATGTAAGAAAATATTTGTTTTACCATTAGACTATATTTAGTTAACCTTCACCATACCGTGATATAAAATACCTGTACGCAGCCATGCTCTCAACTCCCGTTACCGTAAAAAAATAGAGTTCTTTCAGCATTTTTTATGAGAAAAACGATTATATTGGCTTAAATGGTTTTAAAATTGTTAATGCTATAAATTTACTGTAAAATTTGAGCATTACATGTGAAAAGGGATTAATGTAATAATATTATTCGAAGCATTCCTCAAATTTTATACAATACAACCTTCCTTCTTATCTCTCTTCATTTAATTAGTGAAAAGGGGAAAATTATATTCGTACGTTTGTTATTTCTTTCACTGTGAAATTAATGTATAATATCTTTTTGTATTACCATAAATGGTATTTTTGACAACAAATTGAATTGAAAAATAATAATTTTTGTAGAATTCCCTTTACACAATTAATTTTTCACCTGTCATTCCTAAGCGCAAAATTTCTTAAGAATTAACTAAAATATGAAATTTATGTTGGGTGCATTTACCGAAATATTACAGGTTAAAAGACCGTGGGCTCATTGACCGTGTATTCTCCAACGCCGGCACTGGTTATTTTTCTCTCCCACACATACACACTCGGTCAGGATATGGGGAGAGTAAGTGGCACATTTATTCATGTAGTCTGCTTTTCCATACAAACTCCAGTACGGACCGGCTACAGTCTACAGTTAGGATACAAAACTAGGCAGGGGTGAATAATAAGGGTTCTTCATTTTAATATATTTAAATCTTTTCATACGGACTCCTTTATTACTTTAATTAATAGGCTAAGTTTTTTTTATTATTTCTGATGTTTAAGATTAAAAATTATTAACCACCTCAAATTAAATAAATAAATGTAAAATTGAATAACACGTACGCTGTATCTTCGACAGGACGGACGCACCACATTAACTAATAAATAAAATAAAATATATAAAAGAAATCGACTGTCAAGAGGGGGCGTAGTCTTGGATTGAATTTGACGTTTGATTTCTTTGCATATTTTTTTTTACGGATCAATTCGTGTGCGTCTGTTTCAACGGAAATACAGTAATATCGAAACCGGTTAACGTTACCGTTAATCACAGTGATTTATACAAAGTTTGTTAGTTATTATAATTAAAAAATATATTCAACCACAAATGTATCATCGTTAACATCAAAAATAATAGATTCTAACTTAATTTATCCTGTTTTAAAATCAAACGTTTTTCGTGGATATTTTATTTTAACACAATTATAACCATAATAATACAATTGTCAGTCATATCAAATTACTTTAATTCATATAATTTAGTCTATATAGTATCACGTCAGTCCCCCGTGACTGAGGATCGCGATCTCCGTGAACTCTCCCCCTCTTGACTATGCTCCTCCACTTTTCTCGGCATCCTGCAGACCTTAGGGCTGTCGCCAGAAAAGTGTCTGCTGCCTTTTCCACATGGTCGGTCCAACAGGCGAGGGATCTTCTTCTTCTTCTTCATCCTTCGACGTGGCCCACCACAACAAGATTCTCTTCTCGCAAGATACCCAAAAAATTAAAGAATTCGTCTCAGAAAAAAGGTTGAGATTCTGACCTTGATGTTTATTACGTCTCACCGTCCATGATATGCGTATCTAGCGCCACAACTCAAAGGCATCAATCCGTCTTCTCTCCCTTATTTTCTGGGTCCATGATTTCACATAATATAAAAATTTAGAATACACCAGAGACAAGTTCTACCTTCATTGTCTTGGAAATATCGCGATCTTTCCTTGTTTTGTCAAGTCTGGATATAGAACTTTTCGCCATACCTATCCGTCGTTTAATTTCTGGATCGTGACTACCGTTGTTTACGCGCTTTATTACTTCGATTGGCACCACTGGGTTTCCTGGTTTATAATAATGTACATATGTGTGTGAGTATTGCCGCCTTTTTTTCGTAAGCTAAGAAAACGGTAACCTACAGGTGTCATTCTTATTACATCCCGTGCTTCGACCAGTCTAGCTGTCCAAATAAACCACCAGTGCGCGCTTCGGTCGGTTGAAATCTAAAGAAGACAACCCAGCTAAAAGAACAACATCATCGGACCAGAGAGACAGTAAAATTAAAGAGGTTAGTGCAGTTCATATATCATATGTGTGCTTATTGTTAATCGTAAACCTGGGAACTAGCTATCGAAGGCATTCACATAAACAACCGCCGTCAGTACTTATGGACCCGAGATAATTGAAATCCTTGACAATATCAAGGTCTGGAAGGGCATCTGTTCGTAAAAGCTGATTATGTCGATAAATGATCATTAACTTTGTTTTTTTCCTTATTTTTCTCAATACTATTGTCTTCTTCAATGCTTCAGAGTAGTGCAGCCATTTATTCTTCTGATTTAGATCTTAAAGCCTTTTTATTAGGTTAATTATTAAACTAGTTTAAATGTATTTATAATATAAATTTTTCGTGAAGTTGATATATTATTTTGTACAACTACTGTACAATTTATTATATTTACAAATTAATAATCTGAAAAAAGCAAATAACCGCATGGAATCATGTTCTGAAAAAAATAATATTACGAAATGGCGTTAATATTGCAAGTGCTTCGAAAGTGATACGTATTTTTTATAATGATTTCATCACGTGAATCATTGAGATATTTGGGGTGAGGCACCCCTGGGCGGGGGAAAAGGCTATTCTCAAGGTAAAGCAACCCCATATTTTCTTGGCCATTTTTTCCATATGTATAATATAACGATGTCATCTTGATATTCGTGTGATCTGATTTGAATAAGACGAAAGCGACGGAGCAGAGGAGTATTGCTTTTCATTCCCGTATATTTGGTAGTGCTCATATAATATTTATTTTCCATTTTTTGCGCTACCCCCAGTATTCCGCACTAGCGGTAAGCTGGTGAAGTATTGTTAAATCCAATATAAATTTATTACAAAATAATATTTACTTATAAAGTTCCGTTTTTTTTTAAATAAATTTAATTACAACATTTTTATTTTAGTTCTTTGCTGTTTTCGATACTTCTGTTTATTTTTGTGGAATATGCGTCACATCAATGTGTATCTGAATATGTGTGCTATGAAAATAGGACTAACTTGATATCACCTGAAACGAGGTTCGAACCCCCGACCACTAGATCACTAGACGACTGTTTTAACCACTAATCCAACAAACGCTTCAAATCAAATGTATTCACCATTATCTCATTCGATACTTCACTTGTATTTATTTAAATCTTTCTGTATATCGTATTATATAAAAGTAGTAATACATTTATTTATTGATCTACTTAGTACAAATATATCATATGTTATGAAATATTTAAGTAATGAAAATATATCAATGAAGTACAAAAAAATGCAACATTAGAATCATAAATAAAAAATTGGACCAATACCTATACACACCGTTGTTGCTACCGGGATTTGATCCTGGATCTCTGTCCAATCCGGGGAAGTAGCATTAACTAACTATGCTACATCGACAGTACTTTTAACGACAAATTTTAGAACCCATATGCGTTACACTTTTCAAATTAATACATCTATCGTTCCATTATGTTTCGATAAAACTGATTTTATATGTGTATCTTTCTAATTAATACATTTAAGTTAATTAGGTTCAAAAATTGTCGCTAAAAATATTGTCGCTGTAGCATAGTTGGATAATGCACCTTCCCCGGTTAGGAAAGAGATCCAGGTTTGATTCCCGGTGGCGCAACAACAATATTTTTTCAATAAAATTGATTTTATTTGTATATCTTTCTAATTAATATATTTAAAATATCACAGACCGTCTATTCTGAATAATTACAACTTCACAATAAGAATGTGTTCTCTTTGATAATACAATGTCATTGAATTTGCGATGTTTGAGTTAAATAAAAATAAAATATGCGGGATAGACAGATATTAGCGAGATACACCGCAGCGAAGGCATAATTGTAAGATTTTTAAAACAAGAATAATAGGCATGATCCGGCTATGCGGTGTGTGTATATGCGGCAAGCGCCCAGGTTGTCACGGTGTGCCTGTAAAGTTACTCACAAAGCCATAAAAGGATAATTTTCCGCGGGCCCCGTACATCCTAAACGTTCCAAATTCAAATAAACTCTTGTACGAATTCGGAGCATTTATCGAAAATATTTTAGGGGGATTTCGTTCCTTTTTCGGAATCTTTTCGCGCCACGGAGCACATTCACGACTTCCTGTCCATAACTTCCGGCGTAACGAGGAAGGTCTATTGAAGGCTTAGGCTTCCTCGCCTCCGCCCGCCCCGCCCCGCCCGCTCCGCCGGCTTCCCGCTATTATTTCCATCCACGGCCACCGCCATATTTAAGACGCAACACGATTGAATGATTTTGATAATACGGACTCAGATTTTCTCTATCTACCTGAGACAATGTACTAGAGCGGTCTACACTTCAATAAGTGCGCATTTTATAAAGTATATATGTAAAGTATCAGCGGTGTACATTGTCATATTTTATATTCAGGGTATTCTTTTTTTATTAGAAATTAAATTAATCAACTAGAAAAACAAACTGAAAAAAATAATTATTAAGGAGAACACATTTTTGTTGTGATGTTGCATTTTCAGAACTTAGTTCTGTGGTATTTTAATACAAATTAAATGAATTAACTAGAAATATTTTCTCTGTGTATCTTTATAGTTGATTACTTTTATTTGCATTTATTTTTATCACAATACTGATCGAACCCAGAGAAATGAATATTTTCCACAATTCCATTTTCCTAAATTAAAAAAATATATAAAAGTAATAATATATATAAATAACAGCGGATTCGACCCAACGATTTGCATACTGTGTATTTCGTATGGACGGTATTTCGTGTTAGTACCTTCGGGAGTAAACAGCCTTCGCGGATAAATAATATTAATTTCCGTCATCATTATCATCATCACCCTGTCTTTCCACTGCTGGATTCTGGCTCCCCAAAGAATCACCAATTCTCTCTCTTAAGCCTTCCTGTTGCTCACCACTATTCTGCATGAAGACGGCCAAAACTTTTTCTACCAATGTCTTCAATTCAGGATCTACATACGACAGATATTTCCAGCTCATTTTTTGCATTTCTGCAAAGTTTTTAGAAAAAATCTATTATTTTGATTCTCTGGCGAATTTGTACGTTTAGTACTCGATCTTTCAGAGATGTAGGTACTTTGTATATGACATTGACGTTGAGTTTTATTTGGGTAATTTAGGCTTAAGAATATAATTTATCTTTTCAAATACTGCCAAATAATGTAACAAAATGCGTAAAACAATAAGCAATCCCATTTTTAAATATCGTCATAACATTAATTTATTATAATGGCCCGTGATCCACAGTTGAGATTTTTGATTTAAAATAATATCTGAGATATGGATATCACTTCCATGAAATTTTTTGGACTTCGTAGTTTACTTTGTACACAGACATTGTCTCAGATGTTCACTGCCTCGAGCCTCACTTTACGCTTGTTGCACGTCATTGAGCATTAATGTTCCGTTTGTCAGTTGTGTGAATTTGTATCTCCTCATCCACGTCGGTCCCTCATGACTGAGGATCGCGATCTCCGTGAACTCTCGCCCTTTTAATATCATTAATTGATATGGCGGTTACGTTGTAGTGTAACATGATTATTTTTATTTTAACAACTAAATTTTTTTACTACACACACTTTGGGTTATTGCCAATACTATAGTTTCGAGAGATGCAATCGCAAGTTAAGTACAAAGTTTAGTAGTGACCATTTATAAAAATCCAACCCTTTTGACTATGCTCCTTGACTTTTCTCGGAATCCTGCAGATCTTATGGCTGTCGTCAGAGAAGTTCCTGTTGCTATTTCCACTTGGTCCTTTCAACGGATGCGGATCTTTATCTTCCTCTTCATCCTTCGACGTGGCCCACCACAACAAGCTTCTCCAAGCTAACTTCCCTTCTCATAAGATGTAATTGTGTTATGAAAAATACTGGCGCTATAACATAATTGGTAGTGTACTTCCCCGGATTGGAAATAGAGATCCAGGCTTGAATCCCAGTAGCGCAAAAACAATATTTTTCGACAAAATTGATTTTATATGTATATATTTATAATTAATACATTAAATTAGTATTTAAAATTATTTTTTAACTTTTCATGATACATTGTTATAGATATCTATGGTTTTTCTTGATTTTTGTACGCACATGACAAGTATAGCTATCAAGTTGAACTTCGCGTGCACGGGTTTGAGTTTTTGAGTTTTTGTCTCTTTCTACCAATCTAAAGCTGATCTCCGAGTATATTTCCTGATCAAAATCCCGACACGTATAGGTACATGGAAATGACGTTTATTTCAACAAAATCTCGCGTTCTATGAATTTATTTCATTATTACCAACTGTGAATAACAAAATTAAAAAATCTTCCTCTCATTATCTCCTCCCCCCCGCGCGAGCGTGCTTGCGTATTGAAATATGTACAATAAAGATTTTTTGCTGCGAACCAAACGTACTTCGTTTCAAGGAATCCCCGGATATACACACGGTATAATAGTGCCATCTGTGAACGGGCGGCGGATCCACCTTTACGACCCCCCTCCCCACCTCTTCCCCGCCACCAGTAAACATGGCGTGTCACGCTGGCTTGAGCCGCCCGTATATTTCCGTGGATACTCTTCTAGCCCTCCTCTCGTCCCGCGCGTTTTGGGCCTCCCTCTCATTTTGACCCCCCCCACCTTCCCTATTTTCATGACCGCCGTCAGTGGTCAGTACTTGAAAAAGCGAAGATGTATTTGATTCGATTATATCAGCTGTTAGCTGTCGAGTCATGAGAATAGTTTTAATATAACAGCCCCCCTTCGAATTATAATAATTGCTACAAGATATTGACTATTAACGTTGTTAACCTGGATATATTCTTCATGACACAGGCTCAGTTTAAAAAAGAAATTGCAATAACGTGATTAATAGTCATTCGTAATGTAATACCGTAAGCCATATTCACACTATTAACATTGACACACATGTTTACCGCATATCACATGATTAGACATCTATAACCTTGGAACCCACGCACTTCTGTATATTAGCGGTAGTTTTTAATATCTCGTTTACTCTCCTTGATTGTCAATTTGTAACATTACTTTTATTTAATAATACGGTATTCCCCTAATTCCAAGTTGTCTTAAAATGTTTTTTCACTGCCTTAACGTCATTTTTGGAACATTTATCAGGCTCAATAACGACCAATTATTAATCTGTATATTAAAAAATAAAAATATAATAAATTACGCAATTAAGTATATATAGTATGTAATTTTTTTTTGTTATTTTAAAATATTTACAATTTTTTATAATATATGAGTTACTTGAGTATTTTATAAAATTAAAATTACATACCTTTCCAAAAAAGAGACTAGCTCTTGTGCTTGGGGAGGGACTTACACTGTAATAATTTATATAGAGTTAGAAGTTGTGTCATTTGTAATCTATAATATTTTTTATTATCTAATTGTGTGCTTCAGAAGTGTTCATTTAATTCCTTTTTTATTTTTTTTTATATCTTTTATCTCTTTAATTTGTGTGGGAAGGCTATTGAAGTTTTTTTGTCCCTAAGTGTATACAATTTTGCTGATAGTGTTTGGTGTTACATTTAGGGATTTAAAAATTATTTTATAATCTTAATAATGTATTTGTTTCAAGTATTATAGTATTATTTTCTTTGAGTAATTGATTAATTGAGATTTATTTGTAAATGTTTTCTATTTTGCGAACTGTGAATTTTGCAAAAATGTGCTTTTGTTGAAAAAGTTTATATTTTTTGTAATATTACTTTAATAATGGTTCTCTGTATTGTTTTTACCGAGTTTATTATATTATTGTATACCCCTCCCCACGTAATTATTCCATAATATTTCAATATAAATAATGTATTGGACATTTTATTACTCCCACGATCCAACTTGGTCAATTTCTCTTAATTTAGAAAAAATAATAATTTGTTATTCAATTTCATATTGTATTTATATAAATATCGAAACCACCCCCATAAATCAAGATCATTCTTATTTTGGGGTGTATAACTCTTGCATATTTTTATTTTAACAAATGTATCTCATGTGTATACTTAATAAAAGCAAATCTAAAAATAAATTCAAAACATGGTAGATATTATTATTTCAAAATAAGGCATGACGATTATTTAAATACATACAAAATAGGTTCATTTCTATGAATCAGATTCCCTTCATAAAGTGAACGTCGCTTTGAATTTGTTAATAGAAATTGGCGGTACACAATGGAGTCCTGGTTCTTATGCCGATTGAGAGAAGTGAAGCCTGAAGCTGGCAGATGACTCAATGCATTAGAAATAAAATCATTTAGACGAATATGTAATAAGATAGAGTAAAGAGTTTAAAAATTAGAACATAATATGAAGTAAATCTTAGCTTAGTTAATAGGATCGTTTAGTTGGTTTGGCCATGTTAAACGAATGAATTAGAGTATAATAAAGAATAGAGAAAAAAGAAAAATGTTAGTAATAAGTTAAATTCTGCATCACTTAATACATCTTACACGGGATGAATCAGATTTCATACTGCAACTTGATTACTGCAACTTTCTGTAGAAGACGGCACATCAAGAAGAAGACATTGTACAAGATTACGAAGGATGAACACGGGAAGGGTTGTAGAACCAAATGTCAAGGTTCAATGAACAGGCATTTGCGGTGGTAGGTCTAAAAGCAACCCCTCCATTATAAGGAACAGTGCATCAAGACATTTAACTGAAAACGCACCTTTTCACAAAATAATAAGTTGAAACAACAATTCTGAATTTATATTTTAGTGTAGGAGTAAACAATTTACTTTTAATGCGTGACATTTTGTATGAAAATGGCACTGTATAAATTATTCAAGGTTTTTACGATTATTAACGAGGTGTGATAAGGTTTTATTATCATTAAGTTCATTTGATGTAAAACTACCTCTATTCCGGCACTGCCCTATGTACATAAAATTTTCACAAGACGTTCATGGATGTCAAAACGCGCCTCAAAAGTTATCGCGTTACCCAAGTAAGTCTTGATCTGTTCCCATTCTTATACCAGCTTATACCAATCGCCTGTCCTGGATGGTAGTGACGCTTTATCGTCTCCTCTTCTACGTAATTAATATTTACTCCTTTACTTAATTTTTGTTCTGGTATATAAAAAATAAACGCCTTTATTTTTCTTTTTATTAAGTATAATAATTAATTTGTCTAATAAAATAAGTCAAATTATACTTACTAGATTTCGGTCAATATCGAGATTAATATACTATCCTCTAAACAATCTATTTTTTTTATATTTCTAATATTCAATATAAAAAAATCATGATATAATATATCAATTATTCATTTTAGAAGAATTTGAATTGAAATGAGTTGAAGAAATGCTATATTTAATCATTTTAATGAGTAAACATAGATATATAAAAAAC
This sequence comes from Eubasilissa splendida, assembly GCA_031772225.1. NCBI lineage: Eukaryota > Metazoa > Arthropoda > Insecta > Trichoptera > Phryganeidae > Eubasilissa > Eubasilissa splendida. The sequence goes on from CM062859.1 coordinate 12,826,619, forward strand.
GTAAATACTCTAATCCTGAATTTCAGTTTCATTTACCTTTTCCATTTCCATATTTTAAGTATTATTGTTCTTTGAAGCAGTTTAAATGATCCCCTATAAAATCGCGACACCGGTAACAATTAAGAAGATAGTGTTTATGACTTGACAGCTATTCAGATATTTAAAAAAATAGGATAATCAAAAAAAAAACTAAATTATTACGAGACAAAGATAACGAACAATGATTTTGTAAATGAGAAAAATAAATAAAATGTAATAAGTCGAATAATTTTCCTGTACGCTGTGATTGGTGCAAAAAATTCCGTCGAGTGGCCTTAATAATTCAGAAAACAAAGGAATACAAAGCACACACCGTCTTGTTTCAGATACAAAATCCGAGTAATTTCGGCAGATCCCGGATTTCTCCTACAGGACATTCGATTCCACGGGACTTAGTTTTGGGATATCCTTGTTTTTTATATTTATGTGTTTAGCTTTATGTCTCGCGGGCGGGCGGCAGTCGGTTTCTCCTTCAAGGGAGGATATTCCGGTGTAAATTATGTGACAAAAGTTCCAGTATTTTTACGGTTTACCCCGCGGCGCTGAGGGGATGGGCCCGTTAGCCCGTTAGGTGTCGCGCCACTGCAGCGGGGAGGCGGGTGACAACGGACGGGTATATCCAACCACGCATCACGCCGTGTTCATAAAGATAAATATTTATCTCGCACACCCTCTGGACGACGTCTACAGCGAGATACGATCTTATTCTTAAACTAGATACTGTTCGACTGAAGTTCGGATTCTGTCTCAAATATAGATGGTGGATTGCTATACAAGAAATAATCGATAATTATTATTGAAAATTATAAATATTTTGATTTCTATACCTTTGCTCCTTTCTAGAGTAGCACCAAACCACGACAATGAAATAAGTGGTTACATCTTCGGATAAGAATATTCGCTAAAAATAATAATATTATGGTGTAGGAAATATTATATTACAAGTCAATACCATTATCGTTCAAAATATTAGCTATTATATAGATTAAATATGGCGAGTTAAGGGAAAGAAGATGACACGAGTTAACCGGGAGTTGAAAATCACCATTGACGAGATGACTGTATAAAAAAATGGTGATCCACAATGGGCAGGCAAAGAAGATATGGTCAAGGGTCTCCTCCTCGGCACCACACTCACACATCGGGGAATTTATTAAGTTCAATCTAAATAAATGCGAGCCTACCTGGCAATGCACAATTCTCATTCTAGAGATATTTGATATTGTTCTCTTGGAGACTTTCTTCTTGGAGAACGAGGGAGTGCGGGGAATAGATCTTTCAATAATTTTAAGCCAATTACCCTTATGATTATTTGGATCCATCCATTCTGCAGTATAGAAAGAATTCGTACGTTTTTTTTGCCATATTAATATTTTTACCATATTTTCAGTATATGGAAACATTTGCATATGTACAACCCACACAAAAATATTTCGTTTTACCTAACTCGTAAGTTCCGAAAATCCCATTCAAAAATCAAACCAAAATAATTATCACCAAAACATTATTGAGTCAAGTTATATTAATAAGGTGCGTGTCCATGAAAGCATTCTGATTGATTGTTGCAATGAAATGCAATACGCGTACAACTTTTAATAAATGACTTGGCAGTGACGGTGTATTGTTCTTTGAATCTACTCTCGATACAGAAGTTTTTGCGTGTAGATATTTAAAAAAAATATGTGTTCTAAAATATGAAACACAAAGTTTTAAGAAATATTTAAGATTCATAATATTATATTATAAAACGTCATTAGTTATATTTTATGTTATAAAATACCATTAAATACCAAACTGTTTAATGAGATTTGGCGTATCACAAAATAGGTTTTATTCTACACCTAACTGCAAATTGAGGATAGCTCGGACTAACAATTTATTTGGCATCTCAGAAATTCAAAACATATATTATTATATACTCCAGTACCATTATTTCGCATCCCACACATTACAAGAGAACAAAAAAATATTGTAAAAAGGTAACCCGTGTATTTTTTAAATTTCACGTCCCTGTTAATATTTCTACACCCCTGCCACAGACACAGGTAAGCCTTCAGAAGTTTACTTTCCTCTAGCGTATCGGGTTTCATGAGTCGTAAATACAAAACGGACGCGTGCTCGGAATGCCCATGGATTCTGCGTACCTACCGACAGCTCGACAAGCCATGATGATTAAAACAAGGCCGATTGAACGATTGCTCTTCGGATCACTCATCAGCGATGATCGCCGGTTTTTAAATCAGCCCGCAATCAAGCTGAATATGAATGAGGAGATATTTATTGGAGATGAGCTTTTTTATTAACTCTTCGGGTTTTGCTACTATTTGAATGAATAGCCATCAGTTTTAAGGAAATTTTACGTTTTAAAATAAACGTTAAATTCTTTATGTTTTAAGAAGAAATTATTCTTCATTTGTTTATTCATATTTTTCGATACAAAAACTTACTTTAAATCAACTGACAATGCATGCAACTTTTCTCAATAACGTGGTAAATTAATTCAAATCAAAAATAACTTACCTCGAAAATCATTAAGTCTCAGTATTGTAATGATATTTCCTTCTTAATGGTAATCTTTGTAGAAAAAGTAAATGGCGTAAAATACTTTTAATATTAAATTTAATTTAATTTTAATTATATTTATAGGTAAGTGATTTTAGAAGGGTGCAGAGTAGCACAATTTCTAAACATTCGTTACATAATGAAATAATAAATAAGATGTTACCTAAGTCAAATAAGAAATTTGACAAATGCCTTATTTTTAACAAAATGTATTAATATACGATTATAAATAAGGAGAAACGCTTGAATATGTGGGTGAAATGTGCTAAAAAATAAATGAAAGCCTGATTAGTAAAATTCTTAAAACATTATTTACTTTTAATTTTTTATAAATCTTGACTAAAATGTTTTTTATTAAAGTTTATTCAATTCAATTATATTATTTAAGTTTTAGTATTGTACAAAAATGTACATAATAAATGTATCTGATAAATTAATTTCTTATTTTTTGAAGCAATCCACATTTCAGTTAGTTCTACACCCTAGCTAATATTTTACGAGAAGTGACGGTAATTTCTGGCTCCAGTTTTAAATAATGTAATTTGTAAATAAGTTACTTCACCGATTTGATCTTATTTCGTTTATCTCACAGACTTTTAAGTCTACAGAATAAACAAATTGTTAAAATCACCGAGCTAGAGTTGAAGTATTATATATATATATATTATTTGTGCAATATAATATGCAGGGTGATTATAAATGCAACAACCGATATTTTTGTCATTATTGTAAAGAACACGTGTACCGCATTACGAGCTAAGATTATGTAGGATAGCTGGAGAATCATCATATTTTTTTAAAGATTTATATATCCCATCCTGTGCATTCTCTACACTAACTTTATATTTCTTAACAGCATTAAGAAATATAAATTAAGTAACCATCGAAATTTAATTATCTTCATTTAATTAAATTGTTAGTTACCAAATACATATATAATTTTAATATACGAAATTCAATTAAATTCTGTCAAAAATTGCGATTTTTCTTTTTAATGCGCACGTGGTTATCTCACACGCACATGTTTCAAATATCAATATGGATGTGGTTGTATTATGCACACAAAAAACACAACTAAATTCCAATAGTACTTTATTTAAACTATTTTTTTAAACAATTTTATTCACATAACCTAAGAGATAAAAAAAATAGAGCCACAAGCATTTTACATGACGCTTGACTACAGGGTCATTATTACAATCAATTTTATTTAAATTAAATAAATAAAAACCAATTAATATTAAGTACCTACAATTAAAACAATATGTATACAATATTTAAATCCACAAAAACAATTACAAATTTGATTGCAATTTAAAAATTTATATTAAACATGTACACACAAATTATAGCCATAATAGTCTGTAATATAATATTAAAATGTTATGTGACTGTAAGTACAAATTTGCAGCTGTCAGCATCGTAAAACCGTAAGGAGATTTTAAAACGTCATACATGAAAAGACAAATGCTTGAAGAATTTTTATTGTCTTTAAATTCAAGTTTTGCTCCATTGTCGAGTTTAAGACTAAAATAAATTCGGTAAATGACATTACCAATCTTATGTTTTCTATATTTAAGCTTTCATCAATTATTATAGTATTCTATAGTATTATGTTTAATTTATTTACTTAAATGCAAAAAATTTATAGTAAATTTAAATATCTCAAAATGCATTCTTAATATATATATGCTGATGACTGACACGTGACTGAAAAAATAAGAGATAGGCTGCTGGGATCAAATAACTGAGATCATCACGGCCGCCAATGTTTGAGATCGCCCTTCCACAATAGACGAAGTTTAGGTTGCGATAAATAATTAAAATATTTTTAAGGAGAACACATTTTTGTTGTGATGTTACATTTTCAGAAAATAGTTCTGTGGTTTTTTAATGCAAATTAAATACCACAGAACTATGTTCTTAAAATGCAACTTCACAACAAAAATGTATTCTCCTTAATATGTTGTATTAAAGTGTCCAAATTTAATAAAAATTGATTCGTTAATTTAATTCTGGCGTCTTCTATCGGGTTTTGCTCAAAGTTATTTGAGATTCACCGTAATATAAAGTTGATTACTTTTAAAAATGAAATAGAAGATGTATCAATTGGAAATATTACGGAATTTAAGTTGAAAATTTGTCAAAAATGTGTTCGATTGCTATAGCTAAAATGGAGAACACGCTTCCCCGGATAGGAAGAAGTCCAGGTTCGAATCCCAGTAGCAACTAACTATTATTTCGATATATAGAATTTTTCTGTGTATCTTTGTAGTTGATTCATTTAATTTGTATTAAAATATTTTTCTTTGCTTACAATTAATTACTGTTATTATTATTTTATTATTAATGTATTAATATTTTTATATAATATTATCTATTTTTTAATTTTATTACCTTATTCACACTTTTCTTGTGATAACTATTTTTATGGCGGATTGAGTATTTGATTATACATACAATTTTGCCAAATTTCGGCATCATAGATAGGTTTTTCTTGTCTACTGTACTACATAAGCCAGACAATTATATAGTATAGTGGTTATGCAGTTCTTTTATTTCTCGCAGTAGTGCATTTCGTAACCAACGCCTATGCCATATTATTACATTAAATATGTATAAATAAAAATATATTTTTTTAAATGTTTTGATTATTTGGAGAGAACTTCTTTACACTCGCTACGTTTATGAACATCACAAGTCCGGATAGCCGGGTACCCCCTGGTCTCGGAGCCTCCTCGTGCTAGGGGTGGTTTTCTTTGGGGTTGGTTCTACTACCTCCGTCATATATAATGGCAAATCTGCCGTGAGCCGGCTCCTAACCGAACCAATATTTCATCCCTTAACTAACTTGGTGTGGCTGCCATGTATAAATCTATTTGTTACCCCTTCCAAGGGGGTACACGAGAGGCTTGTTCTGTAAGTTTTGATACCTTAACTCGACTATAAAAATAGGTTTTAGACAATGGTGACCACGCATTCATCGATAGGATGGAAATTCACTTTCGGTTCCAAAGGTCAAAAATTGGACCCTCAAAAGCCAATGTCTCTTGGGTACAAAGGGCTTAAGCATGGTTATATAACATTTTGATAAAATGTTAAGTTCAACATAAAAATCGATTCTTTTAATTTTCTTATTTTTCAAATATTTTGAATTTTTACAACTTAAATTGTGGAGCTCAAATAAGTCTGAATTATTTGTAAGCTGATTTATTTTATACAGATTGTAAGATTAAAATTAACTACATATTAAAATAATCATGTTACACCACAAAGTAACTGCCGTGTCAATTAATGACTTCTTTTGATTCTTATAAAAGACTGAACTAACTTATCATAACACCGTTTCTTCGCAGAAATAGGTTAAGAGGATAGAACACCATACTTTTCTATCCTGACTTACTACTCATTACTACTAATTATCCAAAAAAATCATGTATTCAGAATATTGAATAATAATAAAAATTGTAGATATTAAATATATACGTACATATAATTAAAGCAAAAAATCGAATATTGTAATCTATATATTGAAATATTTTCACACTACGCCTCTTCAATAGGGCATCCCTCCGCCCCCTGCCCTTAAACCGTTGGGTTTTCGCTAGCACCATTTCCAGTTAAAGAGGTCATTTATATATTTCAGGGCAGTGACCAAATATAGTGGCGGTCAGGCGAGGGGAGGGTCGATGGAGATGGGACCTCTCCGGGAGTTAGGGGAGAAAATCTCGAGATGGGGAGGCGGGTATTACTTTTGATCCCCTCTAACCCCGAGCCTTATTTCCTTCTTCTCGGATACTCTTACCCTTACCTAGGGGTAGAGTCTTGACTCGGAGCTGATTCAATTTATCTTGTGACCGCAGGAAGAAGTTATATACGAACACACAAACATGAAACAATTTCCTCAGTAATTTTGTCGGATTTACGTGTAGCACTATACACTTACTTGTCTATATTTTTACTTATATTGTAGATACATAAGTATATTTTAAGGGAGTTTTTTCAATATTTAATTAGGTCTTAAATTTAAATTGCACCTACAAATTTGTTAGATTTTTACAATCATCAGATGATTTTATATAATTTCTCAATCAAATATTATCCAAATATTTTGTGCAAAGAATTCAAAATCTGAAAATCTTTCGTTTCGAGTGGTCCACACACTGGAAAAATGGATGTTTCCTAAGCAGAACAAATATGTTATTAATTGAACTAAAAAACATAAAAAGATTATTTTATAAGCTTTATTTTGATGTAAGGTAAATCGGAGTAAGTGCGACATATAAATCATCGACATAAACTTTGTACTATTCTCAAACTTTATAAGATTATGCTATAACTTCGAAACTTTGATAAATAATTAATCATTTTCTAATTTAAGTCTTTAAAAATCGGAATTTTACCTTATTTGATAACACTTGAGCGCATTTTATGAAAATTGGACGAGTAGATGCACTTACTCCAAATTCGGGGTAAGGGCAATTACTTGTACGTCTAATTGTATTATTTATAGCTAATTGTTAAAATAATAAAAATGTCTTTACTAGTCTGCTTAATGACAATTTGAATTAGTTATTTTGGTCCTTAATGAGTTCCAAAAAAATCTAGTAAAATTCCTTAGACTATAATAATCACTAAACTAATAGATATATCACAAATTACAATTCAAAATAAAGGTGTTCACCTAATATCAGCGTCCTGGCACAAAATATTATCGAGTTATATGAAAGATTGAAAATGCATACACTACTCGCAAGTTGGCATCAAACGACTTTCATAATATGAAATGGTATTATAAGCAAACTAATGTTTAGATTTTCACCATTTTTGGACCGTCTCTTCAAATATTAATTTACAACATTTCTAAATAGATTTCGGTACTGGAATTCAATTTCGAACTTAATTAGGAGACTTAGATGCACTTTCCCCGACTCACCTTATGAACATCTTAGTTCACCTCATTTTTCAATATTTTGTACTAGAGTTATTTCAGAAAATGTGACCAAAGAAATATGTCATACTCATTACTATGGTGATCGAAACGATAAATTTAAGTTTAGACTCTTTTTAAAAATGTTGGTGTTCAAAAAACTACAACACTAATATGAAATTAAAATAACTCTTTTAATTTTTTGTAAATGGGTAAAAAGCTTTTTTGTGATTTCAGTACCTACACAGTGCATACATAAAAAATTGTATTTAAAATACTTCATAAACATAAAATACTTCATAAACATAAAATATTTCATAAACGAATGTAATAAAATAAAAAGCATTTACACATAACTATGAGAATTAAAATTGTACTCGCTTATTTTTTTATATGACGGTTTTTTATAACAGTGGCCCATCAATGCACAAATTATTATTTTTTAATCAAAGGCAATGTTACTAATTTGTGAGAACTGATGAATTGAATTATTTTTGCAAAATAATCAATTTCATTTGGAAATTTACTCGATAATTATACTTGTTCACACTCTTGGTGTTATGTGATGTAGTTGATTTAATTGATAGTGTCGCCCCTTTGACATAATTAGAGGTAATCATTTTCAATTAGGCATGGCAACCCCATGGCATAGTGACGTCAATTAATCATTTCATGCTTCGAGCATGGGGGCGGTGATTTCCCAATATTCCTAATGTATCTTGAAGTAATTAATTGTGCAACAAACTGCTTGTCCGATGATGGACCTTCATTAACTGTGGAGCCTTCGTGTTTTGGGATTAGTTCATGAAAAATATTACACGTCATGTAGTAAGACAATCAACGTCGCTTACAGTAAGGCTCACGTAATCATATATATATAGTTTCTTCAATGATATCAAGGATAATGATTTTTGATTTCAATATAATGATTTAGAGAATATGTAATATTTATGTATAAACACAATACGTATCTTTATGATGTGTACAGTTCAAAGGAATAAAAATTTAGTTTAACATACTGACTTAATAAAGTAGGAAGTATAATATTATTATATACCTTACCGTATCTTATTGTGAAATTGATAATATTAATACAGATATATTAAAATTGTCGGTTATTTCACATAAAAAAGTTATTTTTAATTCGATTTTAACATTTGAAATAAAAATTAATAGAATTATATAAACCGTGTACAAGGAATCTATAAATCATGAATGCTAAATTTTATATTATTAATCTATATTATATATCTATAAAAATAATTAAAAAATATAAAATACAAGCGCATTAAAAATCATAGATATTTCTACTTTTTCATTATTTATTACTGAAGAGTTAAAAACTGTCAACATAATATATTATACATAATAACATGCAAATATGTATACTATGCTTTATAAAATATACAACTCTGTTGTACATATTGACGATATATCTATTTTCAATACTAATATGACAATCAAAACTCCGGAAAACGAGTGAGTTTTTTCCGTGTTTATCAAATAAAATCGAACGCTAACATTCCATTCCGCGCTGGCGCGTAAAATATATGAGGCTACTCCGAAGCGATCCGTCTTCCCATCTGCCTGAACAGAGCCGGGGGTAAAAACGCGCAAAAAGAGAAATATCACCTCCGCGGGGGAAGAAAATATATAAATGAAACATGGCGACCGGGGTGTGAAAATTAAAATTCATATCACGGTCGGGCGATCAGTCGCGGCCGCGTGGCCGAGCTGCCCTGTGCCCGCGCGGCCCCGAGCCACCCCGGCAAGTTCGGCCTGGCGGAGGGAGTGGGAGGGAACATATTGCCTTGCAACTTGTCCATGATGAGATTGCAGTGACGTCACCTAGAACTCTTACTATATTTTGACGCACAAAAGATGATTTTTTTATATATTATTAGTGTTCTTAATTTGAACCATTTGAAATTCAAGTAAATATGAAACTTAACTGAAATTCAATCTTAGTATTTTGAATACGGAGTCAGTAGCTCTAGCTAAAGTGAAATGAGAATAGACTAATTTTAGTGTTTAGGAAGTAAATATATTAATAATTAAACGGAATTAACAATTTGAGAATTAATTTAAAGCTAATTGTGACATGGGGGATTAAAAATGGGTCTTTTAGGCAATTTAGTCAAGTGAAATAAATAAGTGAAAAGAAAATGGTATGGAAAATATATAATGCAAATGTTGATGGTTCCAGAAATGATTATTTATTGGGACACACTAGAATCCTTGATTATCAATATGAGTGCCTATTTAAATATGTATTAATGTAAATAAATGAAGATAAATAAGAATCATCTCTGCGAGAATATTTCTGCAGAGAAATGGTGCGGTGGTTAATGTGTTTTTTTAAATATCAAATGCTTTGAATTTAAATACTAAATTAATCTTTCAGAAAGGCATTTTTTTTGGATCGCCTAATTATGTATATACTTACTAGACTTGTCACTGGTGTATAAGTAAGCATGATTCTATTATGACTGCAATATGTCATTTAAGTTACTCGGTCGCTCTTACTATATGCAACATATCACCAGATGGTCTCTCGGTGTCCTTGAAAATGTCAGGTGATATTTCCTTGAGGATCCTTGCGATAGCCTCCTGATAGTTTTGAGAAGTCCAGGATAGCGACTCTATCTATAGTATCAAGTAGGAGATGTGTAATTGGATAATGTGAGAAGAATTTTTAAAGAATATAGTATAATCTGTGTTATTAATTGTATCATTTCTCAGGTGCACATTACTCATGTTTATCATATAATAAACCGTTTGATATTTGACGATTAATAAAATTAATAGTTATCACAAATTTTAATAAACTGTATAATATATGCATGCTTAAACTCATTGTTGTACCAACTTGAAAATTACCTAAATTCCTTCATTTTACTCATGCCCCTTTTAAAGCACCAATAATCCATTATGAGTCGCTAAACGAAGTTCGTAATATAAACGTGAGTAAAATGCTAAACTCCCGAAGAAAGACGAGGAATATTATAATATATTTTTAAAAAACCAAAGATAATTGTGATCCTACGCACAAATACACACAAACACAAGTCAGATATGAGAATTTGTATGGATAAATATTTCCACCCTGATGGCTTGGTTGTATACAACATTATTGATTCCCTGGCCGATACAAAGAGATACTTTATTGGTCGACTCTGTGGAAATTGGCAAAGAGAGGCAGCTTGGACGGTATCAAGGAGCTGATCACTGCAGTCATCGCGCATCGATTAAATATTGACAATATTTTGTGTAAGATCAAATCTCAATAATTAAGATTCATAATTGATCATTTCATTTCCATAATCAAACCATTTTTTCATATGAAAGAATATTATATATTGGAAGAAATATCCGAAATTATTCATGTGTATTAAATTTATAACGGGACGCATCATCCGCACTACAAATGCTTTAAAGATTGACATTAATACATTCGTATTTAATGTAAAAACGGTCTCGTGGAATGAAATTATCTTCAATATTCTTAATTTTTTCAAACTAAGCTAAACGCTTGGGCTATGAAAATAGTACTGTAGAGGCCTGAACGCGTCGCACAATATATGGCCATTTAACCAAGTACTCTACAGCCATTTAATGCCGAACCGTACCGACCGAATGCAGATGATAATACATCGTGGCGGACCCACTCCGAGAAGACAGCGAAAGCGAATGCTTCTCATCTGCCCGCTTTTTCGGAACCACCTCCAGCGAACATCTTCAGTCTTTAATTTTATTTAGAACAAATTAAATATATTAAATAGAACTATACACATATAAAATCAATTTTATCGGAAAATATTATTGTTGCTACCGGGATTCGAACCTGGATCTCTTCCAATCCGGGGAACGTGCATTAACCAATTCAATTATGCTACAGCACACATTACATTGACGACAAATTTTCGTTCCCAAGATTGGAAAAGATACAGGTTCGAATCCCGGTAGTAACAACTTTTCGATAAAATTGATGTTTTTATGTGTATCTTTCTAATTAATACATTTAATTTGTATTAAAAATATCACAGATTTATATTCTAAATAATTATAACTTCAGAATAAGAATGTGTTCTCCTTAATAAGATATATTATACTATCTTCCACAAAAATTATTTTACAATTTTCATTGAATTTATTTTGCTATTTTAGAGTATCCTATTGACCTTCTACCACGTGTACATAAGTATCAATGGAACATACTACATTTTTTGTGAAATCAGAGGTATGAAAAATTCGTATTTCAGGTGTAAATCTATATTGTTAATGGTAAAATTATTAGTAAATATAAATTGTAAATAAGGTTTTATTATTTGAGGCCAAACATTTGAAGAGTGTGGACTTTGGAAGGCTATTTAGCTAACGTAATCATTCAAGACCGACTAGAAATGTCTGAACAATTAATATTTAATTAACTCTCCACATATTAAAGAAATATAACTTTTCATAAAATACTGCGTCATTACAAACTAATGTCATGTACGAAATTGTTACCTCACTTGTTTAATACCAAGTACCTCGTAATCACGAATAATGCCCTCACGTTGGTACCGCGATCTATTTTTAAGATTATATAATCGGTCACCATCTATGGATCTTTTTCAATTCATCGCTCAGAGCTGTCAAAATTTCATGGTTCACTACGGCGGCTAGCGAATCTAAGTTGTAACCGTGAGCATCTAACGTAACCAAAGGGTAAATACTTTTATGTTATTCAATCACTTGTGCATAATTTATCATAATTGGTTAATCTAATCGCATGGTGAATAATCTTTACAGGAAACCAGATGTTTCTCTTTGGTTACATTCACTACTTCGGTTTCGATGACATTATTACCATGGGGTACATTACATATTATTTTCTACAATTCTGCGTATTATTGCAATTATTGCGTCGGCCTGGATGCTGAGAACCCACTACGGTGATGGGTCATGGAGATGGGATGCTACGATGGAATGTGCATGGAGTTATGCTATCTGTTGTAACATCTTATTGTCACCAGCCTGCATGAAGAACGTCGAACATGCGCCCAACCCGACGAAATTAGGATTTGTTAATGTGAATTGTATTTTGATTCTAACTTTATTTATGTTCTTTTTTTTATGATAAAATTCTATTATATAACAAATAACACCTTTTCATTTATCTCCTCGAGATTTTTCCCAGTTTAAGATGAAGGATGAATGTGACAAATTAATGAGGTGAGGAACACGCTGATCTTGTGTTCACCACTGTCTAGCCGGTGAGATGGTAGAACGCCGTCTTCCATCCTCATAAATGGCGCCCAACGTGAGGTGCGTAGAGTTTTCTGAGCTATCTGCCATGTGCCTTCGACCTCTCTAGCCGATGTTCTATATACTATCAAGGCTAGTATTGTTGCTTTGGGATCGAACGTCGGTTAGAGGGGATGGAAGCACATGGCAAAATAAGCAAACAAAATCTGATTCCGAACGGCCATAAAAACCTGAGAACATTTTAAATACTCAAGTGGTTAACCCTCTGGCCGGCGGTCGCACCATATGCATGACCCTCCCCCTCTTCTCCACCCCTCCCCACAGGCAACCCTTCCCACCCTCCGGGCCAGCCGCCCAACCCCCACCCGACGTCTCAGTCCGACCCAATGGTTACTCATTTTGCACACCAATACACACAGCAAAAGGACACATTTATTATTTATATTTTATATTGAGATATTTATTTTGCGATTTCGAATTCTCTATATCAAATATCATAAATTGAATAGAATCATTCGAAGAATTGTAATTATTATGTATCTAGTCAATATTTTTTCTGTAAAATATTACCAATGATATTTTATTTTAGTAAAGTTAGCAAAATAAAGAGTACTTCAAATGATGCATGAAAATTATATATTTATGAATAGTATTTTAATTAATTAGTTCAAAGTTTGTCGAAAATGTATGCGATTGCTATAGCAAAAGTGGTGAATACGCTTTCCGTAAAGGAAGTGGTCGAGGTTTGAATTCCAGTAGCCACCAAATATTTTTTCTATACATAAATTTTTTCTGTGTATCTTTTTAGTTGATTCATTTAATTTGTATTAATAGTATTTCGTTTACTCTCAAGATTTTCGCTTTAAAATTCTTAATATTATTTACTAAAATGTAAAAAAAAATTTAAATGGTAAAACAAGCATGTCTTTCTAGTTGATTCATTTAATTTCTATTAAATACTGTATGTTCTGAAAATGCAACTATACAAAAAAAATATGTATGTTTTGTACTAAAATGAGCGGGACCTTTAGCACAGTAGAGAAAAAATGAGGGAAATATTTCTAAATTTAAACACAGCCATTAAAAACATTGTAGGACAAATGTTTCAATAATTATACAATTTACATAGTTACATATCAGTAGCCGCATGACTTAAACAGTGATTTTAAAAATGTATAAAATATCACATATGTATAGTTGTACGGTCGCTCATTACGAGAAATATTATTTGAATATGCGGGGAGTTAGAAAAAGAATCATCTAATAGAGAATAGTCATAAAAACATCTTCCTATTTGATAAAAAATATTTTTTTCCTTTTTTCCTTTTCGTCAGTATTGATACACAGTGGCCTTTACCAGATGAGACTCAGCTCGTAATGCACCTCCACAAGTCCCGGCCCTGAGTCGCCCTCACAGCTGACTCCAGCTCCAGGGTCCCTACAGCCAGATGCAGTGTATCTATTCACCGCTGTGGCACTCTTCCAGGTCTTCTCCGGTTCAAAGTTATGCCCAGGATTATATCCTTTTCTAAGCATAATGTGGCCGAATAATTGAAAGAATATTTTGTTCACTTCTGTAGGTAAGGTTTGCTGTGGTTGGATTTGTTCCAGGATCGAGGCATTCCTGTATCGTGCTGTAGACAGGATACGTAACATCCTACTCCAGTAACACATTTCGAAAGCGTCTATTTTGCGCTTGTTGCTATAGCAGACTGTTCAAGTACTCCGCCGTATACATAAAGATTGGAAAGACAAGAAACAACGGAATTTCCGTATTTTTGAAGTTACGTTTTCATTAAAATACCACAGAACTATGATCTGAACATACAAAAATGTGTTTTTCTTCAAAATTAGCAAAATTACTTTCTACCCACATATTATATAAATAATAATACAAAACACTTTTCTGTGTATAGTTTTCAGGACTAATCTGCCGTGTATATCTGACCTTTCCGGCCGACGTTTCGGATCCCACTGCAGGGTCCATCATCATCACGGCCGTGAAAACCTAAGAATCTTTAAATCACTATTTATTGATAAATCAACATGTTTCGATACCTATGGCATCTTCTTCAGGAAACAGTGTATACTAAAATTAAAAATCCAAGCACAGATAAAAACATAACTATAAAGTATAAGTGGTGGGTAACTAAAGAACTAATATGAAAACAAATTTAAATGGTGACTATTTTCAAGAAGGATTTGGTTATTTATAATATTTAGCTTGCTATTAACACTTTTTCTTATTTCTTAAATTTTAAATTTATCTAACTGTAAACCTCTAGTATTTGTATGTATAATTTCTAAGCCCTTATTAATGTCAAAAAAATGGTTTGTTTCCAAAAGGTGATTGGCAAAATCAGAATAGTTGTAGTTTTTATCTATGCTTGTATTTTTAATTTTAGTTTACATTGTTTCCTGGAAAATATACCATAGGTATCGAAACATGTTGATTTATCAATAAATAATGGTTTAATCAAGTTTTTTTTCATATTATTTATAAAATGTCTTCTTTTTAAAAATACATAAGCTGTATCCAAATGTATCTAAATTTAATAAAATTAAGTAATTAATTTAATTCTGACGTCTCCTAGCATGATTTACTCAACGGTATTTGAGATTCAGCGCAATGTGAAGTTGATTATATTTAAAAATGGATTAACAAATGTATCAATTTTAAAAATATATAGATATAATTTATAAATTTGCTGTAGTAGAATGGTTAACATGTTTCTGCGAATAGGAAAATTTTCTACTTACTGACACCAGCGTTCATGATCGTCACGTCCAAACAAACTAACTACATCTTGAACTACATCGCATCTTGCTGTTTGGAAAATATATTGGGATGAATTTGTACGATTCAGCAGTATTCCAGCAAAATATTATAATACATACAGAAACCTTTTAATAATGAAATATTGTTAATATAATAAGCTTTCATATTTCTAATAGAATATAGCTTTCATATTTCTAATAAAAATAAAAAGATTCTCATTAGTGACATATATGCTGTTTCAGGGGAATGGATATCTTTTTTTTTTAATACATAGATAGCGTTAGCGAAGTTGTACTTGAAATACTCCTACATATACACAACTTCCAAAAATTTGATACATGTGGAGGTTGATTTTGGGTAGAATTGGTGAACGTTACTTAGTGTAGCTCTGTAATACCCATACTTTCATACTTCCCACATAATATAATATAAATAGCTTCGTCTCTATGAGATATATATAATTAGTATTAATGAAATATATTACCGATACCAATAAAATGTAAATTATAATATAATAATTTACAGTTTCCTTTGCAATTTTCACAAAACACCGCATACATTTCCGGGCGATTTCCGTTTCCGAAATAACCCGTGGTCCTTCCAACACCGCTACACATGTTGTACATGCCGAGGGTAGCTAATACACCCCCGTTCACCTCTACAGGCACCGTTTGGCCACACGTGCTTTTTATGATCTCATATAGACCTACCCCCGCGGCTCGGCCACTGCGGAAAACCCGACTACAGGAGAATGTGTGTATCCGCTCAACGTGTAAATACGTTTCCAATGAAAAATGACAATCCGATAGCGTAATAAATTATACTGGCCTTACAACATTCGAAATGCCGGCTCGATTCTCGATGCAATCAGAATTTGTATGAAAATGAATCATTTAAACATACAATTCATACAATTATGAATATAATATCATCACTTCCAATTCTCACACCGACGCATATCATTTATTGTTTTAACTCAGTGGCGTAACTTTGAGTAGCTTGTTGGTCTAGTGATTAAGATGCTGTTCCTCGTTTTATCCATCACCAAATAGTAAAAAAATGGCCTGCTTTCAATAATATTCACACATTTAAAGAATAAAAATATGTTTTTTGGCATCTGACTGACAATGGAAAAAACCCATTTTCATTTTCTGGCTTTGCGGCGATGGTCTGTGGTCCTTTGCCTGATATATGAACGGAGAGAGTACTACTGCATAATTGTTTACTTGTTTACGTAATACATGGAAAAATATTATTATTTTTTTTTAAATTCCAATAATTTTGTATCACCAAGTTAATGTACACATCTTTCATTATCGTAACAATTTTAATAAGATACTAGATTTATTTTTTAAATATTTTCTTAAAAATAGATTTTTTTAAATATTCGAATAACGTGACATATATGGTTCTGGAAATGATTTTTTTCGAAATCGGTTGGTGTATTAAAATGCCTCGTTAAAAATAAAGTTAAATAATCTATATAAAAATGAACATAATAAACCATAAATATCAATTTGCAAATATTAAAAAATAGATAATAATTTATCTGGAAGTACAGTGCCATAATGATAAAATAGTGTATCTTTTACAATTTATCTCTATTCATCCCACAACTTATCCTTATTCACCCCACAACTTGTCCCTATTCGCCCTGAAACTATTGTAGGTTATAAGCGACACACACATGACAGTAAAACCAGTATAAAATATTTATCAATGGGAAATTTTCCTTGCAAAAAAACACCAACCTTCAATCTAAAATTCTTCTTTGTAAAATATTAAGATTAACCGAAAATCCTGATTGTTTAATATCTTTACAAGCGGTGTAAAATTTTGTTCATTAACTTGAAAAATCTTTGTAATATAATAATTGGTTGTATGTAACATGGTATTAGTGTTACCGTAGGTAAAAAAAGTATTTAATTTTTAACACAAAACTAAAGCCAAAGTGACGTAATAAGACAACATTATCCTGACGATTGTCCCAATTCCCCCCAAAGTCCCTATTCATCCCAGTTTACGGTATTTAACTTCCATAAAACTGATACTTGTGATTGGTTCAAATACTTTACCATAAATTATAATAAAAGTAATAGTAAAAATAAAAACAATTTTAAGTTTCGTATCAAAACTCTTTATAATTGAATACATGTTGAATTTCAGGTACTAAATTAAAAAATAAATTATATAAAGTGGTAAATACCTCTATATTAATTTCATAATTTCTCAAAATCGATAACATGTTTGTAGTATTAATGCATAGACCTTATCTTCAATATATCTTAAGAAGCATTTGAATGAAAAGTACATTTTTTTGTGACTTTTGGATTTTGTTAAAAATCTGTTATATCTATGTCAATAATGACATAGATTTGAAAAATCTGAGAATGTAACAACGACATAATTAATGTTTACCCAAGCGATTTAAACAACGGTCAACAAATACACGGGTAAACTCGAAATACGTTTCGCGAAAACACACTAAAATACGGAGTACATCTTGCTGTTCCAAAGGAAGAAGAAGAAAACTCAGCGGAGCGTCTCCACTGAAACCGGTCAACCGCCGCAGTAATAAAGTGAGGGTCGCCGAACCATCCCCCGTATATTTTATTAAAATCGAACTTTATGGCCAAGATTTACGACTAGACCCGGCCTTCAGACCCGACTTAGAAAGCCCCGGATCCTTCTGACCCCGGCCAGGGATAGATAGTTCGGTAATTCCGGACAAAAAATACCCCCAGCCAGCCCCACCCCCTCCCCACTGTCCCCACGCAGGAAAACCCTCAAATGACCACGACAATTTTTAAAATAATTATTTTTCTACTAACGTATCATTGACCCATTTTTTCAGCAGGATTGATTATAATCTATTCTAAATGCGACAGCGCAGATAATATATGGAGTTTCTAAATTCTCTCACATAACATCCCTTTTTGCGTGAACTACATTGACACCGTTTCCCTTAAAGAGTTGAATTTAAATTGTGCAGATTAATGTACAAGGCGCCTCTGTATCTTCAAGAGGTCTGCATCCCAGACGACATGAATAGTAGACGTCAAACTCTCAGGTCAGCCTCTACTTCAGCCGCTGGGTTGTAGAACCGACCAGCCGTTGCCAAAAATCTAAATTTAATGAACGGTAGTGCAGACCTAAAAGCGTACTCTTCGTCACAAGAAACAGTATCATATCACAGACTTATATTATTTGTAATTATACTGAAAACCCACCTTTTCGAAAAATCATGTCCACAAGTTCAAAAAACTTTTTTTCATTTTAAATACAAAGATAGTTTAGGACTACAGTTTATCTGTAAAGCGCTCTAAAAGGGATTTTTTTTACGATAATGGCGCTATAAAATTTTTCTAATATTATTATTATTAACTGTTTCATGTGAATGCATCTAAAACAAATTATAATATCAATTCACTAATCCAAAAACTTCACAGATTCAGTAGCGAATTCAGTCATGTCGATATTTTTCTTAGTTCTATTCCTAAATATATTATTAACATTTAATATTTTCATAAAAAACAATTTTAATTTCATTGAAATACCGTTAGAAAATATCGAAATATTTTAAAGGAGGTTCGCGGGTGTTTGTAATATATAAAATTTGATACTTAGTATTTAGTATTTTTGTAGATACCAACGAAGAAGAAATATGTAGGGAAAAAAAATCTTTCCATGAATAGTATAATACGTTTTTCTTTAAAGTCACCATAAAGACGATGTTCATTTAAGATCGGCGTTAAATGATCAGTTCAAAATAATTTAATTTGTTCAATCTCCTCTTCATACAAAATACACTAAATACTATTTAAATGAATGACTGATCAATGTAAGCTACTTTCAAGACAACAATTTATTTAAACTCATCAAAACTTTATAAAATAGTAATCTAATATAACTAAATGTATACCAATAATCTAAAAATGAATGATCACATATTTATTTTTAAATAATTCAATTAATCCACAATGTACATTTATTTACAGCAAAAATAAATAATTACTAATAATATATATTATACACTGTACGTAGATACATTACAGCCAGAAATAAATTTGTATTTTTTAAAGTTATATTTATATATTTTTATTTACATTGAGAGTTTTTCTTTTGCGAATTGAAAGAAAACCATGTCCCGCTTGATAATAACGAGCCAACACCTTTGCATATAGAAAACAAAGATGTTAGATTAAATTTCCTTGAACAATTATAATTTAACAAAAAACGAATCACGCAAATATAACTTTAATTATCTTTTTCCCTACTTCTTAATATCTCTTAAAAACCTAAAATTAAGACAAAATCATAATGTAATAATCTCAGTAGTTAAAATAAATAGAGGCACTTACAAAATATTTCAGCTAATCATTTACAGAAACGGGAAAATTGACAATTAAGCTTAACATAAAATTTTACAACAATAAAGCCATTAGGAAACATAGATATTATATACATAAACGGGGAATTTTTAATGATAAGTGCAGTGCCTCTAAAAAAAAGAATTTTAATACACATCGGCTTCACTGAAACCACCTAATTACAAATAGAGGAAGGGGTAACTAAAATCATTTAAATAAGTCGATTGTGCGTGGTTTATCCAATGTTTGAAAATGGCTTTAACCGCGCAGAAACAGCTGTAACATTTAAATAATGCTATACGTGAATTAGTAGAACTCGATAATAATATTCATTAAAACTTTATATTTTAAATTTGATTAAAAAATAAACATGCAGTTCTACAAATTAAACACAATAACAAAAAATACATTGAGTGTCTTTTATCATCATTTTTTCATAATAATAAGTATTCACCATTGTTTACAAGATAAAATCTGGACAGGGCGCCTTAACACATGATGACCGGGACACGGATCTGAACTTATCTGCCAGAGCAGCTAAACGCACCCGGCAGAGCATTACCTAATCACCACTGGGAGACGACAGACTCAAAGGCTGCTTGCACCTACCATCCGGCCACCGCGCGCTCTGCCTCTAGTGCCTTCACTCTTCTTCTGTCTCCTGAGACAACAGCACATGCACTTCGTATTAGATTCTACCGTATATTTCTACACGCATACCTTATAATCTTTGTAACTATATGATAATAAATTCACTGTCATCATGTAAACAATGCGTTTTAATTCAATTGCTCCGCCACTGCCATTATACATGCTTCATTTTCACAACAAACCCAGATGAATATCGCGAAATATGTGTACACGAATGATTTTATGGGCAGATTATTATTCATATAACTAGTATCCTTCTAGTATGCTCTCATCCATTTATCGTCTTCAAAATGAATCTCCAAAACTTACACCGCTAAACAATATAATATGGAACTACATACAAAATCGCATAATTTCCACTCATAGAGCCTCTGGTGTATCATTAAAAGTATCCAAACCTGGTAACATCTTTCATAATAACTGCTCCTCAACAACTCAATCAATTCGTAAAAAATTCTTTTTTTTTTCTAAATAATTTTTAATACTATTATTCTAAGCAATATACACATATATTAAATGTAATTCCTGCCACATGTCATGGTGACAGTGAAATTAAATGAAAAACCGGATATGACAGTCCCGGGTTTATCTGCACCCCAGACGCCGCCGCCGCCGCCCGCCGCCCGGCGTCCAAGCCCCACCCACCCCCGGAAAACCCGGAACCTTTCCGCTAAATAAACCTCTTATCAGAAAGGCACAATGCCCAGGCGGCCCAGCCAAAGAGATCTCTGCAAAGTATGTAGTGTGGGGTAGCTAGCTACCCACATCTTAGTGGGCACCCGGTACCTAGGACCTACCTTCCCCTAATAGGGAATACCTTTTCTTTGCCGTCGGTAACAACTGGTTTATGGCGTGTGTTTCAACTTTGGGATATCCACCCCTTGATATGCGCTACAGATTATTTTTATTACATATTTTAACTATCTAATTATTAAGTGTAAAATAGTAATATATAAATACTGAACATTCAGTTAAATATCAGGTGTACACCAGTCCTGACGAAGATACATTCGTCTCGAAACTGGTTGATGTAAAAATAACTCACAGTAGTTTATACATAGTTAAATATAAATAATGTTTTAAATGTCTATTGATTTATAGCAGATAGCATAGAAAAATTTAATGAATTTACGTGCTTTAAATTTTTGCTTTCTGTCGATTTTTTGGTAAATTTATAAACAAACACGAGAAACTCATTCATTTACACTTAAAATACAATTATTAATCAATTAACATTTTACGTACGACGGTGCATTGAAAATTAATCTTCTAAAATATGTACTAATTAATTAATTCTTTAATTATTTTATTATAATATACGAGTATTTTTTTTCCATTCGCAAACTCTCGCACAATAATTTGATTAACTTACAACTGAGAAAAATGTAATGTTTAAAAAATAAATTTAATACTTAACTTAAATTGTTACTTGATGATACAAAATTATTAGAATAATTTTTGGAATCCCAAATTTGTATCAATAGTATGATCATTTTCTAACAAATGATTAGAAATTTTTTTTTGAAGCATTTGAGATGTTTGAATAATAGTGGTTTTTAAAAATTGATTCTCTTAAAGAAACAATATAACATGTTTTTAATTAGTTAATGACATCCTGAAGAAGAAAATTATATATTTTCGAAACCGGCAGATGTATTTAATTCACTAAGTGGTTAATAAAACAAAGTTATCAATTTAAAATAATCTTCTTTATGTCTTTAGCAGATTTTTCAATTATTGCAGTAATATAGGTAGTAGGTAAATGAAAATTAAGATTTAACAAGTCATATATAGTATATATGTGATTATTTTGATTTTAATAAAAAAATTAAGGTACATATTTTCAAACTCCTATTATCGCATCTATCTCATTGATTTCTGAACAACGTAATGGCTGCCATGCCGAAGATCGGGGTTCTCCGCCAGGGAGGTGTTATTTCTATATCATTTATTTAACTGAATTCATGTGTGCATTTTACGAACCAGAAAAACATATTCTATGCATGGATGGTATAATACGTGTGTCTGAGACATGTAGGAACGCATTTTTTTTCGTGATACTTTGTAAGGCTTTCTGTAGTTTATTTTATCTATGGATCGCGAGAAGCCGAGCGGCGAAGCGCCTTCATAACCCGAGTAAACCTTCTAATATTCGGATCCTAATACATTATCTAAATCTTCAATTTCACGATTCTGATAAATCTGAGTAATTTCTCGCTCAGACTCGATGGGTGGGCGGCGAGAGGGTGGCTGCGAGGTTGGGAGGGGAGGGGGTATTCTATGAAAAGTATACAAACCTTAGTCCGTTACTTAGTTACTCACTCATCGGTTCGAATCCGCTATTTCATATTTAAGCAATGGAAAGCAAACACTGGTTCGCTAGGCTCTTTACAGAGAGGGGGGGTTCGGTGTTGGTACAGTTGAGTGAGAAATGCAGTCAGTTGCGGACAAATATCTGGCTCGACTCGGTTCCCACCGCTAGACAGATATATTCTAGTAGACTGCTAGGTGACACTTGTCCTTCTAAATCTTCTGTTATAAATCTTTCTAGATATATAGAATTTATTTATTTATTTCATATCATAAGTTGTAAGTACATTTCGTATTTATATTAAGATACCTGAAATATATAAGGATGTACATATTTTAACATGTTTAAATAATACAACCATCAACCAAGGCCAAACAAGCGGTACAGAATGGAGTCCTGGTACCGACTATAATGTATGGAAGTGAGGCCTGGAGCTGGCAGAAGAGGAACGAAAGTATACTGAATACGTTGAAAATGAGAACGCTTAGACGTATGTGTCAGATCCATTTGTGATAGAGTAAATAATAAATAAATAAGGATATAATTTAATGCTTAACTTAGTATAGTGAGTAAGATTAAGAAAGGATCACTAAGGTGGTTTAGTCATATGGAACAGATAAATGAGTAGAGAATGGTAAGAAAGATATATGACGCAAGTGTTGATGGCAACAGAAATAGAGGACGTCCGCGGAAGACTTGGCACGCCCAGATAAACCAGATACTGGAAGATGGTCCTGTTAGAAGCCTCAATAATCAGCGAGCTTGTATGAGAAGATGTATGAATCTGGATGAGGCGAGAAATTTGTGTCAAAACAGAAGAGTGTAGCGCTCTATCCTCTCTGCCAATCCCCGCGGGGAAACGACACTATGGTAAGTTAGATAGTTAGTTAAACAATATAGTGCAATTTAATTTAATACACACACACACGCATACACAGGCTGTTCACTCATTGGTGTTGGGTCTGAAGTCTTGACTCCGTATGTGTTAATATTGAAGGGGTAACCATGATATGAACATACGCTTTGATACGTTATTTTAATTACTGAATATTAGTACTAAAGGTATACGTCTTCAGAGATACTATTTTGCCCACTATATCTTCATATCTCTCTATCGTCCGAAATCCGAAAGGCATTAGCTTTATGTGTGATGTTACGATTCTTTATCACATAGTCCTTGATAGATAGAAGTCTCACCAAAACGTAATGGATCGTGCCAACAGACGAGAGAATTTTATGTATTTACCGGTTGCCAGTTGTATGTACTGATTGAGTGATTCTTCTCTGTGTAAAAATTACTTTGAGCTCAACTCTCTACTGATCTTCACCGAGAGAAATCTCAAGAGAAATCTCATCCGACGCGCGCCGTGTGATATACAGACCAAATATTTCGAGAATAATAAGGTTGAATATAATTTAATTGAGTGAACACTATACCGGCAACAGAAAGTTCTGGATGGCAGCAATATTTTTTCGAAAAATTGATTTGTTCTTTGATTTGCTAATCTTACATACCTTATGTGTTTTAATTGTACTTATAATAAGTTAGTTGCACTTATATTGAACATCATTTAATATATACCTATTTACTTTTGTAAAGTAAGACATTTTAATTCGTTATATCAAGGGTAAAAAAATAACATTTATAATTTAGATTGTAAATCGAGATATACAACACCCCACTATTCGTTGATACATTTTATGAATATATATAGAGAATATATCCGTCGTTTTTATTTCCAAAATTTTAGTTGGCAAAACTATAATATTTCAAATTATATAAAACGGCAGTTTTCTGTTTTTACGGTCAGTCAATTAAATAAATAAAATAAAATCATTTGAGAACTTTATTGTTGATGTGTGCATTGTTGTGTAATGCACTTTCAGTATAATATGAAGGGAAATGCTTGGCAATAATATACGTGTACTCGTATACTAAAGCTTATTAATATATTAGTATTTATTATTAAGGTAATTTTCTATTTAGAAAATATTTTTAACCATGTTATATTTTTTCCAACCTTCTACTTTATTTCCACGAGCAAGTAACTATCAATAATATTAGTCAAATATTAAATAGATTTCTTAAGATTTTGATTAAATGAAAATCATTTGAGAGTGTAATATTTTTTTTTTTCTTCGAAAAAAGTATTTTTATTTATTTTAGTTAATGCATAATTATCCGCCATTTTTCTAAAAATTATATTGTATTATTTTATTGGAAATTACATTGTAACATAACCAAAAACGAAAACATATTATATATAATTCTGGGGCGTGGTCACCATCGACGTCAATTACCGGTTCACATTTGCTTTGAAGACGGTCGATACCGCGGGCGAAGAAGCACTGGTTTTTTGAGGCAATCAACGATTTGACATCCTGCATCGACTCCTCAAAATTGTCATAAACTTTGTCAACCTACCAATTTTTCAAAGAGCGGTTGATGGGGTAGTCCGTTGGGGCCTCTGTGGGAGAGTAGGTCGGATGGGGGAACAAATCTCATATTTTGCTAGCGATGGATTCGATCACACGGCGTTTGACATGAATGCGAGCGTTATCGTGGTGGAAAAAGATTCGTTTGGCAGTATAAAGACGATCCAGCTGGGCCACTGACATTCTACTGCCTTCGGCCATTTCCGTCACCAGTAGCAGTGGCGAAAAACGTCGCGCAAAAAACAGCGAATAAATAATAAATGCGTCAAACTAATACATTATTATTTTTCAGTACGATAACAGAAAAAGAACGGCGTTTGAATTTTCAAAATCGGTTTCTCCTAAATACCACAGCGTGTTACGTGTTTCGATGAACGGGATGACATTATAACTTCAGTGACGTCATGATTTGTAGTCCTATGTGTGATATTTGTACGTACGTATCGGTAAAGAAGTTTCACTTTAGTATGCAATTTTTATTTATTTTCTAATTCTCGCTCTTGCTTCGACTGTACAGTCCTGTAAAATTATCTGAGAGTTACAGGGAAAAAGAGATAGGAGGCCCACTCTGTCCGTCCCCCTCTTGAAGGTCCGAGACCCAAACCGACCCTTCTTAAATAAATAAGCCGGGACGCAAACCCTCGCCCACATATTTAGACACTTACCACTACCACCGACAAGTCAAATTTACCACCAGGAAAATTCTATCATCCCTTCTTTCCCCGAGTGAAGAAAAAGAAAATGATTTAATAATATTTTTTCAATCTGGAAAATGTTTTATCACAGATCAAAATGTTATCAATTTAATACATGTATTGTCTTAATTTATAAATTTCATGTCTTAAATTGGGGTTAAAAAGGCAACTATACACATACACTCAAAAACGTGCCGTAGGGCTAGTTGAATGTTAACATCCAACGTAAAAAAAAAAAAATTAACTCAAGGGTGTTGATTTTGAATCTGGCTGATCGAAATCTACAAAACTTTCTTATTTCTGCACATAGGCTTTAACGGAGGTATTGGCGGCAGCTATTCTGTGATGCAATCGTTCGGAATCTGATCCAAATTCTGGTCACGTGACAGAGAACAGGTGCAGCGAAGTTCTCGTGGAAGTCGCTAGATGGTGTTGCACTCGACCAAAATCGATATTGAAGGCAAACAGACTCGAGTTGTACTTTGTTATTCCTTTATAATTTATGATATTTTCTGTTGTGTTCATACCGACCATCACTCGTTAGAAGTACATTTCTGATATGAAATATCCTAGGATGCACCAAGCAGAGTAAATCATCGAAAACTGATAAATGAAACGAAATCTAATTACGGAAGTGATATCAGACCGCTTATCAATCGCGCTGCATTGCACGCGGTACAGCGCTACACGGCAGTGCGCATTTCTCACTCGTGACGATCGCACATTCGTCCGACGAAGTGATTGCGAGTGTAACTTCGCTGATTGTGCCACGATTTGTACAAAATAAATTGTTTTGACTAAACTCTACTCTACAAAAAAATATATGATTTCTTAGTACTAAGCATAAACCCTCAAACACAACAACACCGAGTTTACCACCGGCTGCTTGTAAGCCTCTTTTGTATCGTTCACCGTATTGTCGTATGCCTCCGGTGCAGCATGTCCACCAGCGTAATGTTTCACATCAAACTATTCTACGAAACGAAGTCTCTCACGATTTTTATATACATATGATAACATCTTTGGCGGAATCTAATATTTGTTTCGAACAGCAAAAGTAATTGAACAAGTAAAACTATAATTACTTATAAAAATATCACACTCCAGACTAGCCGCTGACCTTGAAATGGTTTATCTGCGATCCGTTTCGCAATCCTGCCACAGTCAAAAGACTTGATTTGATAGAGTAAGTAGTGGGCGTGAACATAAAACATAACATCGCTCATATATTCGCTTTTAGATGTTCAATTATTTTTAATTGATGTTTTCTTTTTAAATTCCAAATCTAATTTCATTTGCTAAAAAATATACTTTAACATTTATTTTTTTACTAACTAAACCTAAAGAGTTAAACTCTTTCATGTCGTTCAAACTAATAGTTTTTTCACACAAATACAATATTTTCGTTTGTACCAGATAAGTAGTACTTTAAAAAATAAATTTAACTATAAACGTATAAAGAAAATTTTGGAAAAAAATGGAATAATTATTAATTTATACAATTGCGAAAAGTCACGTGGTATACGTTGTATATTAAAAAAATACTTAACTTATAATGTGTTTGTATAATTGTATTATAAGTGTCAAACGGGACCAAAATGTGGTATTTACTTTTTTGTGTTTCATTATACATATTATACAATAACATGTTAAAATAATAAATGTTTTTTTGTAGGAGAGAAACAAAGAGTGGGAACTCAATTTCATCAGTTGCCACTTACAATAAACGTTTAATTATATTTACAAATTTATCAATATATTAAAAACTAATTTAAAAATTAAATAAATATTGTGAGCCACTGGTGTTCAGTAGAGTAACAGACCCCCAAGAAATATAATAATCAAAATTGTGTATACGGACGGTTAAACAGCGAGGGTGTGAGGGGGTCTTGACCGTTTCTTGAAGGGTACATATACTAAATCAGCATAATGTTAGGGGTGAGTTGGTAATATACTAATATACGACCGCCTCGTTTAATTACAAAAATGTATGGCGCACTATTTTAGCAAGATGCTAAATGTATTTGAATATTTAATATGTATAGATTGGTGAGAAAACTTTACACTTTTATGTGACCACTGTGAGGGAACAATATTGCAATGAATTATTTATTTAAAAATTGTTTCCAGTAAAATGTTTGTGTATCCAAAAACATTAATTATTTTTAAAATATATTTTTCCAACAATGTTGTAAATATTAGAAATGTAGTGCTAGAAAAGCATGATAGGCTGAACTGTAATTCAAGCGAGGAGGTCTATTGCCTCCACTCTTGCACCCTGCAATACTTGAGCGTATAATAAAACTACTAGCAGCCGTAAACACATTCAGTACCGACGTCATGTAGCAATACTAATGCGGCCAAAAACCGTCTGGAAGGCCATTTCTCGAAGGCCACTCTTCTCACCGCCGCCTTCCCAATAACAGGTACAAGAAACGCCTCCTTAAACTATTTACACATAATAACTTTATTGTATGGTGAAACTACTCCACACTTGTAAACCAAGTGTCAACCGTAAGTAGTTTTTCGTTTTCATTTCCTGCTCCGGCAACATACACAAAACATCCGGCGGCTATCAAACGGACACGAGAGTGGTAGATGAATATTGGAATATCCACTACTGTCACATTAAGCACGTCTCATGATTCGAAATTTCACCTGCGTCTTCTGACACAACATGTAGCAGACTCCTACGACATTCATTCAATATCGCCAACATTCTTTTCATGCCGGCGATCATACTACCTACTACCTACTACCTACTACCTACCCACATAACCAGCGTATCGCTTTTCATAAATACGCATGACATCTTTCATACGCGGCACTCTTTGGTGGCATTTTAATTTACGATTTTACATTACGATACGATAATGCAACAAATTTATGATTAGTTTTTAAGAAATCGATAATAAATGTTCTCAAGTATCTTCACGAATATAAACAAATACAGAAATCAGAACCATAATTACAAAATAACGTAAACAAAATTATCCATGAGAGAACACAACGGTGCCCTACACCATCGCTACACTAGCGCCATTTGTGGTCATACGTACTAGAGTGAAGTAGTAATCTGCGTAGGCGCTGATTTCTTAGACTAATAAGTTTTTAAATACTGACATTAAATTTAACTCTATAGTTTGAAACGCATTACATTCTACACGCATAAACTGAGTTTGAGAATTTGTATAACTGATCGATAATGGACGATACCAGGACTTTTATTATTTCGTGTTTGTTTATAAGATGGCTGATTTGACAAATATCGTCAGATGTCGGTAGAATAAAGATTACAAATAATTTTGGTATGATTTTCACCGCTCCTCAGCGCGTATGTACGCATTAGCGGCGGGCGAAACACGACGACTCATATTTGAGTCACCCGCGGGGAATGGGTTAAGAGGCATTTGGCCTAGTTACACAGTAGGTAAAATCCATTATATAAATATTTCAAATTTTATTAACAATAATTGTAACTATTCGTACGACCCTATGATATGTAGAAGGCCCTTCAGGGGGTTCTTAGGGATAGGAGGCAGATTTAGACAATTCAAATTTTAAATTCTAATTATAGCTCAATTGTAGTAGGAGTTATTTTTAATAGCCGTTGAAAAATATTTTGTGAGAATTTATTAACCCTAGCTAAATCGCAATTTTTTAAATATTTAAGAGCTTTATGAACAAAACTATTTTCCATATGACAATTCATTCCAGTGACAAGCTCTTGTGAGGCATTTCAACAATATTTTTTTATTAAAATTACATTCTCGATTACAAATAATTAGTATTTAATCATTATTTAGTGTTTTACATAATTTGTTACTCGATTTGAGATTAAAATGCTGACAATAAATACAATAAAAATAAAGAAACACTATTTTCAAATGCAAACAACCAGAGCAATGAAAAAATATGTCTAAATTTGAGATACCCAGTATCTCTTCTGAATTCTAAGCTAGATAAAATATTTTTGCTAAATCTGAAGAATTACTAAAAGATTATTTCATCACTTCATCCAAAATGATTTAAGCGTAGAATCACGCAGGTTCCTATTATCAGGCATAATTAATGAATTAATAAAATCAATTATAAATATGTCTGGAAGTATACGAACAAAATTCGTGAGAACGATGATTTATAAATGTAACTAACTAATAAAACTAAGATACTTAGTCTCTAATTGTTAAATCACAGTTACTAACCATCATTACAAACGAACACCAATCTCAATCACACTTTATTTCATCACTATTATTAGTGAGATGTCAATCATTTTTATTTTCCAGATAATGCAGATATCTGAAAAAAAAACTTAGTTCTCTAGAAGGGAATAAATATTAACATTTGATGAATATCTTTCTACGATAAATTTTCTGGTCCGCTAGATTAATTTAAATGAACACATTATTATTGTTAAGTCGCAGTTTTTCAGAACATAGTTCTGTGATATTTTGATTTATTTATTTGATTTATTTCTTAGTTATTCAAAAACATTATCATAGTATCATATCATATTTACATATTTATACACATTTAAATACATTGCCCAACTAGGCAAGCCTGTTTTAGGGCAAATTGATACACTAATATATATTAAATATAAAAAAGTGAATAAAAAAGAGAGAAGAAAAAATAAAATATATATATATATAAATAATAATAATAGTAATGCCAATAATGTAAGCAGATATAAGGTGGATGGAAATATACAAGATCAAAACGCACAAAAGTAGTTATACAAATTATTTCATTATATAAAAGAGTTTACTCTCTGTATCTGCTCTTCCTAATTGCAACAACCAATTTTAAATATCCCTTTTAAAAGTCCTAATATCAGTTAAATTTCTAATTTTATTTTCAATTTGATTATATATTCTGGGAGCTTTCTTAAAAACTAGTTTTCATTCTTGGAACTATTTTAAGCTTGTTTGCTCTTGTGGGATAATATCTTTCAGTCCTCACAGAATACATTTAATACAAATTAAATTTATTCGCGTGATTCCGAGTCCGGGTAGCAACAAAAATATTTTTTCGATAAATTTATTTTATCTGTATACCTTTCTGATTGCTACATTTAATTTATATTAAATGATAGTTGATTGTTTTAGTAAAAATATAATCATTTATGTGATTTAATATTTTTTATAATAGTGTTGGCCATCAAAGTAATTTATTTTTTGACTTATCGAAATTTTAATTAAAATATCATACGTACGGCACATTAAATTCGATCGGCGACTACGTAACCGTAATCTTACGATCCAACACATATATTGAAACATTGTATGAGAAACTATTAATGTTTAACTGTTCTACTAAATAGTCTGGGAAGGCACGTTTCCTAGATATCTCGTCGTATAATATAAATGTCTACACCCGGGCATCACCGGGTCTTCCGCTAGTATTGTTTGTATTATATTTAACTGGAAAAATGTAATTTTCTCACAAAAATATAAGAATTATTTTTAGCTGTTTAAATACATTTTAGGCTTAAAATAATCCAAAGATCTATTCCCCGCACCCCTTGGTTCTCCAACGGGAAAGTCTCTAAAAGAACAGTAGCAAATATCTCTAGAATGAGAATTGGGCATTGCCAGGTGGCCTCACATTTGTTCAGAATGAACATAATAGACTCCCCAATGTGTGAGTGTGGTGCCGAGGAGGAAACCCTTGACCATGTCTTTTTTGCCTGTCCATTGCGGATCACAGGTTTTTTTTACAATAATCTTGTCAATGGTAATTTTCAACTCCCGGTTAACTTGTGTCATCTTCTTTCCCTTAACTCGCCACATTTAAGCTATATAATAGCAAATTTCTTGAATGACAATGGTATTAACTTGTAACGCAATATTCCTTATTCTATAATATTGTTGTACTGCTTTCTATTAAATAATGTTTAAACTTGTTTAATGGCACAAATCACTTTTGAAGGGTTGATTGCCTGTTTGAAAGAAGAAGAAGAAATACATGTTATTATGACTAATCAGTAATCGCGGCACTAACAGTTATAACTGGTTTAAATCTCAATTCTCTTTTCGATAACTGGCGATCATGGTTCGATAATCTAGATTAACTTTTCACAATCCAACTAACTAACTCACCATCACGCCGTTTCCCCGCATGCAGAGAGGATAGAGCGCCACACTCTTCTGTCTTGACACACACACTTCTCGCCCCATTCACATTAATAATACGTCTTCTTATACAAGCTCGCTGGTTATTGTGGCTTCTAACAGGACATCTTCCAGTATCTGGTTTACCTGGTCGTGCCAAATCTTCCGCGGACGTAATATATATTTCTTACCGTTCTCACCTTATTCATTTGTTCCATATGACCAAACCACCTTAGTGATCTTTTCTTAATCTTACTCACTATACTAATATCAGCTTTACATTATTTCCTTATTTCTTCATTCTTTACTCTGTCATAAATGGATCTGCCACATATACGCCTAAGTGATCTTATTTCCACTGCATTCAGTCTACTTTCGTTCCTCTTCTGTCAGCTCCAGGCATCACTTCGATACATCAGTGTCGGTACCAAAACTCAATTGTGAACCGCTAGTCTTGCCTCGGTTGTCAAATTCTCATTAGATATAATTGCATTCAATACGCCGTTCACTTTATTCCCTGCAGTCACCCTCCTTTCGATATCTTTCTCGAGTCTTTCCGTTTCTATCAAACGTACTTACCAAATACACAAATTCATCTACTTGTTCCAAATATTCAGTACCTACAAGTATTTTGCACGTTGTCTTGCTTTCCTCCTTCTCGAATACCAATCCAGCTTTTACAATCCAGTTTATCGAATAAAAGATCATCTCTTGGGCGTAGCCTACCTTGTTAATAAATTAATATGTAAAGTAATTATTTAATTAATATATTTATTTACTAAAATACATTTATTAAGTCCGAACAAGCATCAAGCCCACCCACCCTCAGCCATAGCTTCCCGTCCCATCTGAATGTCCGCGGACGGATTTTGAAAATGGAATGATATTATTTCACCCCCACACCCCGCTAACCATTGGTCCGCCAATGGAAGTGTGTGGTGGTCAGATATCGATTGGCCGGCCGAGGCCTCGCAGGGAGGAGAGAGAAAGGGTCCGGCCGGCGGGAGGGCGGCGAAATGGACAGGGGCGGATCACTACGGTCAACGAAATATTTTTATACATGCGTACGAGGCACGCGCGAACCATGAGTCACGATTTATTTGAAATATGTGTCGAATTTAGTTTTATGAAATTAAGAATTTAAAAAAGAAAGTGCAATATTTTAGTTATGTAAGTAACCTTTTTAGATACTTATTATCTTTTTTAATGTATTTGTGCGTTAATAAATATATCGTATTATGATTAATTTTAACGATTAATGCTTCGATTATTTAACATTCACAGGACGACATATATTTAAAATAATTTTTATTTGCCATTTTTTTTTACAAAATTTTACTAATTAAACACAACTGTATGTGGGATAATATTTTATATAAAATTTGTCTTGCATTAGCGGCGACGCATTGTAAAAAAAAACTTTTATAAAATTTAATGTAGATTATCTTTCTTTTATTTTAAATGTAATTTCCTATACCTACAAATATACAGAAATATACTGACCAAATAATGACAAAGCTAAATGTGTCACTACTAGACGACAAAATGGATTATATTGTATTTAATAATATGTATCTACATTACAAAATTACAATCACAAAATAATCTCTTTTTCATACAAATTAAATGTTACGTTTAACATCTTACATTTCATTTATGTATTTGAAAACAATCGCCTTTTTATTGCGAATACTAACGTAGTGTAATTGGATATCGCACTTCCCCGGATAGATAGAGATCCTGGTTCCAATCCCGGTGGCAGCTAAAATGTTTTTTCGATATATTGAGTTTATTTTTATGTATATCTTTTTAATTTGTGCATTTCATTTCTGTTAAAATATAACAGAACTATTTTCTAAAAAAATTATAACTTCACAAATAATAATGTGTTCTCTTTAAAATCTCTTGTTCATTAATAGTTCAAACTGTTACTAAATATTTTAAATTACACTATGTGTATTGATATACAGAGTATCTACAGTGTTTTGTGAAATTATCAAGATATAGGCTATATTAAAGGAAGACCTACCCTTGAAATAGGTAAAACATAATATCTTCAACAAATAAACAGAATCGCCTTCTCCATCCAACAGCTCTGTTTATAGGTTTATCCCTGAGATTTGCTCGATAAGCATTCGTGTTTCCAAATATTCCAATAAGTAGCCCCTGTATAACTTCAGGCTACCCCTGACCATAATAAAATGTACCTTCAGTAGGGGAGGAAATGGCCAGCGCTTCCTCGTGAGGGGCGCGGGAGGCTTTAAGGGAAGCAAAGTTTTCGGAGGATAAGGACGCGCTGGAAGATCGGGCGCAGTCACAATCTTTTTGGATCTTCTAATAGTACCTATGTACGTCCTGACATCAATTTTTCACCTGAAGGATGTTTCAGAATTTCATACATTTACCTTGGAATAGATAATTCAATACTTTGTAAATGATTATTGAACATAACATAAATTATTAAATCAAGAATAAAAATTATTTTATAATAATATTTCAAAAAAAAAATATTATTTATATTTACACATATATACCTATATTAAAACACTGGAATATATTATTTCCACATTGATCAATAAATTACAAGTGTTTCTACATATTAGCGAAAAAATACAAGATTTAAATAAATTAATTTTATTATTGACACATTTGTAGAATTCATTGATTTAAAATAGATACGTGATATTATTGATAGAATCAGCGTTAACTTTGTAGAGTTTCATCATAAAAATGAATGGATATAAATAAAACAATGTTATAACTCTATTTGAGTTTTTTGCACTTGTTGCGTAAAATCATAGATACCGGAAGAAACAGGATATTCGGAAGGAGGTTTCACTCACCACAATCCCAATCTTCTGACTGTAACTTTAGGTTTTTTAACACAATCTCCGTTCAGGGTCTTGATTCTTCAGATTACACAGGACAGACACTTAGACACACGTCTCACTCGTTTGTTATACTGCGAAATTTACTTGTTACCGCACCGGTTCAGGGTCGCCGATCGACACGGTGGCAGGTGAGGAAGGGAGGGGAGGTTCAAGGCACAGTACATTATCTTCGTTCAAGCATAAATATATGCCCCAAACAGCACTACTCAAATATATATAACAGTAATTCTTATTGACAGGTGAAGTATTAAACTATCGATGAGAGATACTGTTTCTCTCAAAACTCTAGTAGTACAAATGAACTCAAGTAGAGTTATAACATTGTTTTATTTATATTCATCCATTTAGATTCGGTCTGGCAGAAAGCTTTGTAGTTCTAATGTTTTCACATGTAATAATTTCATAAAGTATTAAAATAGATTATTATTACAATCTTGGGTGCTACGCTTCGCATTGTTGGTACATCTTACGATTGCTAGCAGTTATAAAATGATGTTGAAATTTTGTCGAGTATAAACTGACATCGTCAATGACGTCAGTGAGAAATCAGTCGACGAAGTCCACGGACAATAAAATCCAGTCCGTACAGTCTACCCATTCAAATCCTCAGAGCCTATTAATAATTTTGAATCAGAATCTTATTTCCCACGTTATCTATTTGGGTTTAGAATTTATCCCCGAATATTTGCGTAGTGCCCTGACCCAAAAACCCTCCCGAGGTCCGCTTGTCAAATAAGATTTAGGGTCGGGGGTCGGGCCGCGATAAGACAGGGGGTTGATGCCGGACCCTCTCTTCCCCCACCCCGGAGGCCTGACAAGGGTTAGCACAAATGGACGTGCCAAGATTTCAGAACTTTGCAACAAGTATGTAAGTGCCTACTGCCTACACATCCTCCTTACACACTTACCTACTTTGTGTCCTGCGTTTATTGTGAATCCTTATGAATTTGAAGTGTTTTTCAAATTTCAATAATAAAGTTCGCAATGCTTCTGTTGAAATTTTTTACCGAAGAAAGGCGATGGCTTTGAGATGAATCTCCGCGAATAACTGTGAAAAGGATAGAAATAAATTAAAATCATTAGCTACGAGGGCCAAGTAAAAAATAAGGTTCCTTACGCTGTACACTCGCCACGCGAGATGCTAGGCGAAATCCGGCAACACCGCCTTGATTGTTGGTCCCTTAACTACATCCCCACTACCGGGAGCAAACGCTGCGACGCTCAGTAAAGGCCTGACAGCCATCCGCTATGGAACCCGCCATCGCCGTTACCGCCAGGTGTGAAATCCGTTCGGTGATTCGATTTTTAAACGCGAAGAAGCTTAAACCTGTTGAAATTCATCGACAGTTGGAAGAAGTTTATGGCACAGCTTGCATCAGCGTCCAACACGTCCGCAAATGGTGCAGGGAGTTCTCCGAAGGACGCACAGACGTCCACGACGAGCAAAGGAGTGGGAGGCCATCGGTGTCGGACGAAGTCGTGGCGAAGATTGAGCGCATTCTCCTCGAAGATCGGAGAGTAACGCTGGAAATTGCTTGACCATGCCCCCTACAGCCCTGATCTTGCTCCCAGCGACTTCCACTTGTTTCCGAAATTGAAGCAACACTTGGGTGGACAACGCTTCAATACAGATGAAGAGGTGAAAGAAGCGGTCACCAAGTTCATCGGCGGCCTAGCGGCGGAATTCTTCGAAGTGGATAACTCGTCAGGAAAAATGCATAGAAAAATCAGGAATATGTAGAAAAATAGAATAAAGTACAAGCTTTCAGATGGTTTACTTATTTATTGCAATAAAAAATACCTTATACCTGAAAAAAATGTAGGAACCTTATTTTTTAC
This sequence comes from Eubasilissa splendida, assembly GCA_031772225.1. NCBI lineage: Eukaryota > Metazoa > Arthropoda > Insecta > Trichoptera > Phryganeidae > Eubasilissa > Eubasilissa splendida. Next base: position 12,863,488 of record CM062859.1, read on the forward strand.
TTGCCCCTCGTATTTATTATAGGCCGGTTGTGTGATCAATGGTAAATTTTTACTATAATTAAAATGTTCAATATTCACTCATTGAAACCACATTTAATAGAAAATAATTATAATTTTACTATCCAATATCGGATGGTCAAAACCGCAAATCGTAAATTTCACGGACTCTTCACAGCAGTTCCAAACGTCATTTGTCAAAATTGCCGGTATACGAAAATGAATGATTAAATATCCCACTATTTTAGTGATGAGAGTTCGTCCGATGATGATTTCGCCGTTGATCAATAAAATTGTATGTATTGCCAATGGTGGATATTTAAAATAAATCAATTTTGGTAAAATTCGCAGGTATTTGATGATTATTCGCATTGCCACGCTATTCGGCGGGATTAACTTTAACAGTAGTAAACCGACAATCAAACAACCGGCAAACAATTTTTATCACAGGCATTAGAAACGTAGACGGCATTACTAGACGTAGTAAAAAATTACCACTGATCATACAACTGACCCTAAAATCGCTAATACAATTACATTACACATTGGGTGGTTTTTGTAAATGTGTAGACTGATGGGCTATTAATTGAATATTTATTTAGCTCTATTTAGGTTTTATAATTCAAATTGATTACGATAAATGTAAATATTTTTAAGTTATTTAAACTGATGACTTTTCTGGTCTATACACTGTTGATAAAGCAAACATCACGAATCATTTCAAAGTACCTTAGGACGCATTCTACCGAAATAGCTGCCTTTAATAATTTAATTGTTGCCGGTTTTCCACCATAAATCTCATATTTAATTTGTCTCTTTAAAAAAAAATCAGTAGCGCGAGGTCTGGAATCAATGCTACCTCTTCGCCCAATATATCTGATCAGCAGATTTTCATCAAAATAGACCCTCACAACACGACAGTATTGGAAAGGTGCTGGAAATATACTCCCTCCTCATTATTGAATAAAACTTTTCCGATTCTCACTTCAATTGTAATGGTTACTCGATTTTGAAATTATTTTTGTTTACACATTTTTAGTATACGCCGTAATAATTGAGATATAAATACTTGTTATTTATATTATTGTTGTTAAGTAAAGATAAAATAAAATATTTAAAATAATACAAATATAAGATAAATGCAATAAGTATGTGGTAAAATAATATACACATGTTAAAAGCAATAAGTACGAGTACATGATTAAAAAAAACTTACGTCAATTAATAAGAAATAAGTATTTCGATAGTTTATATTATTAAACTATTTACTCAGACATCATTTCAATTTCAAACAATATTTTTTTAGTACTTAATTATACACTAGTCCTCATTTCCATTCATCACATATGCATAAAACACTCTAATCACAACTTCTTTTTAGAATACACTGTACAGTCGGCCACTGACGAACTTGTTTCTAGTATAATTTTAGTAATTTAATAATCAACTGACGTCAAGTGCGTTGTTACATTAGTGTCTAGCGTGAAGCGGTCATATACATTTGTCTCTTTCTCGCTTTTATAGCGCTCACGCATATATTGACGTGTATCGGTACACAACACATTCTTGAAGTGCCATAACCAAAAAATCGACCTGTACGAGAACTTATTATTACAGATCTATAGAATAAATATAATGACCACCGGTTGAACCGTGAAACTAGATTGAATCTGACGACACCATATAGAATCACTATAGCTTATTTAGTTTAAGCTATCCATTGGCAATAAAAAGTTCTGGGTTCGAGACTCGGTGGTGATAATATTTTTTTGATAGATATCTTTTTTCCATGTAACATTTACGCACCTTGGCCAATAAATTGAACACAGTTAAAAAAATAATAAAAGATCTGGTTATTATATCTATCAATTTTAATTTAATTTATTCCGTGTACATTTTTATTAAAACCTTTATACAGAGTTTATGATCGGTTCTATCCAATCGATATACGCAGAAATCCTCGTAAATACATCAGGTGCTCCCTTGGCGCAAGGCAGGCCCCAGGACACCACACCAACCAATCCGTCGTCGTTGTAAAGAGCACCCCCTGAATCACCCTGTAACGATCATTTTATATATTACTAAAATACATTTGGATGTTCATGTTATTTTAAATGCATCAATACACTTAAGGCCCGCGTTCACGGAAGGAGACAGGATGAGATAACCACAGAGATTTACGAGGGCGAGTCAAAAATTATCTACACTTTACAGATTGCGCTTTATTCGAGCTAGCTGCGGCACTCATATGCGCGAAATCATATTTAAACACTAATGGCCATTAGCACCATTTTCATGTATTTTATTTCATTTTAAAATTCTATAACCCTAAAAAAAACATCCTTTAAAAGTATGATGTACTCGTAATTTTGTCTGCAACGGAATAATTTTAAATATGAATTAAATATATTAATTAGAAAGATATACATATAAAATCAAGTTTATCGAAAAATATTGTTGTTGCGCCACTAGGATTCGAACCTGGATCTCTCTCCTAACCGGGGAAGGTGCATTATCCAACTATGCTACAGCGACAATATTTTTAGCGACAAATTTTCGAACCTATATGTTACCATTTTGATATTAATACATTTAATCGTTCCATTATTTGAAAGAGCCATCTACCTTATTTTTACAGAATCTCAAATAACTTTTGAGTAATCTGATAGCAGACGCCAGAATTATCAATTCATTTTTATTAATTAGAATTATTAATTCATTTTGGACACATTGATACAACTTAGGAAGGAATAATTTTAATTTTTATATCGCTCAACTTACATTACAAGTAGCATTTCCTATTGAGAGGTAAGTGCAGATCTCAAATTCTGAGATGTACGGAGCCACTCCTCCCGGATATAGTTGAGTGTTTTTATCACGCAGTATAAGACACTCCTTGTGGCCAAGACTGAATGTATTAAGGAACTCTAGAAATGTAGAGATTACTCCGCCGGGAGACTGAAAATTTAAAATAATGTATTAATATTCATTTAGACCATTCATCATGATCATTAGAACCAATTATATATGTAACTGTAACAAAATTGAAAAAAAGAGCGAGTTAAGATATCTCAGATTAATAATTGATGAAAATCTACGATGGATTTCTCGTATCGATCGTGTAAGCTCTTAAGTGAGAAAATTAATTTATATATTAAAAATTTTACGCAGCTTCATGAACGTCACTGTATTAAAAATGATATACTATTCACTATGTCAGAGTCTCATCAGTTACGTAATATGTGCATGGGGCGGAGCAGCTCTTATTTTAATGAATTCGCTAATTAAGGGTCAGAAATGGGTCATCAGAGTGATAAACAAGAGACCTTTTAGATATATTCTGAAAAACTTTTTAAATCTTTTCAAGTTTTGGACGTAAGACAATTATATACCAGATCAATCCTAAAATTATTTTTTAAAAACTTTACTTCACATCCATGATCCGAATCAAAGGAAACAAGAAGCTAAACTTTTAAGTGCCAAAAATGAACACAATTTGGGCAACGATCTGTCTTATTTTGTGCACCGCTGAACTGTAATAAACTGCCACTTGATCTCATAGAGTTAAAAGTGATTAAAGAATTTAAACCGAAAATAACAAAGTGGTTGCATGATGTGGGTAGAAAACCAAATGAAAGTATTTTGTCATTAGTGCTAATCTAGTTACCTATACATTAAAAAATCATAAAAGTCATTTTGTATTTTACATTCGCTTCACCATGTTTTTAGTTTAACTATATATAACATTAATTAGGACTCTCAACAGAAGTGGATATTACATCGTTAGGTACATTTTTTCTATAATCAGTGCACCAGCGAGGAGTAATATTCCCTCTAAAGTGTATGGGTGTGTACGTGCACACGATTTGGTATCATGGCGCCCATAATTTTTAACAAAACTTTTTCCTCATGTACCGCCATCTATCGAAGGTTGGCGATCATTTGCAGTATGTTGATTTATCGTGTTTTTATTAACCAACATTTTGGACATTCCACCTCTTTTTGAGGTTACACTGCCGAGATAATCTCTTTCTACCTACGTCTCTGCATAATGATAGTAAAATATATTATTTTTATGTAAAACACATTATTGTTGTAAAGTTGCAGTTTTTGTCAGTTGGTGTTTTACTGGTTCGAATCCCGATAGCAACAAAGATATTTTTTCGATAAATTGAATTTTTCTTCGTATATCTTTCTAATTGATAGAATTATTTTGATCATATTTTTCATAGATATAGTGTCTGAAGTATGCGGCTATCATTTATAGTTGTTACTAGTTCTCTTGACTTATTTATGCGTCTTAATACATCTTCATTAGTCATGTGATCCTACCAGTAGCCTTATATCAGTATGGTAATGTTTTCCTTGTTTTCTCCCCCAGTGGACAAATAGTAGCATTGGTCCATAAAATAGCACATTTTTTTTTTATATGCACACCGGGATCCGAACCTTGGCAAAGAGTAACGTCAATACTTCAACAACAATTTTGTTTAAAAATAAAAGACGTTCCAAACAACTTTAATATAAATATTTTATCTTGTATATATGTATACCATTGTGTGTATGAAAAATGGCAGTGTTTACTGTTAATAGGAAAACACGTGAAATGTGAACACACGCGTGAAATAAAACACTTTAATATAACGATAACTTGAATTATAAAACTAATTTACATATTTACTAAACTTATAAATATTATTTCTATAGTTTATTTTTAAAATGCGTATTTTGCATTAGTCAAATCAATTTTGCAATACACAGGTGATTTGATCATATGAAACGGATGATTGAGAGATTTGTAAGAAATATATATGATGCAAGTATTGATGGCACCAGAAATAGAGGACATCCGAATAAAACTTGGAACGATCAGGTAAAACAGATACTGGAGGATGGTTCTGTTAGAAGCCTCAATAATCGACGAACTTGTATGAATGTGGATGAGACGAGAATTGTGTGTCAGGACAGAAGAGTGTGGCGGTCTATCGATGGTAAATCAGTTAGTTAGTTACTGGTTAAGTATTAATAAATTTGTTTTAAAATTTAATACAAATTATGCTTATTTAATTTACTGGCGATAAATTTGACAAAATCTGATAAATCTGATGAATCTGATGAATTTTGTCGGTAAATTGTTCTGATTAATACAATCGCAATTATTGTGCTATGAATGGAATGGATTTTTTTTTTGTTTTGATTAACAATATTAATATTGTAATATTATATATAAAGCTATTATACGCATTATATAGTACGTAAAATATAAGCAACTGTTACAAAAATATTAAATAAAACTAACCTGTCTGCCCCACCCGACAACTGTTAGTGGAACATTATTTTCGATAAACTTTTTGTTGAGTGAAATAGTCTGCACGAGGTCTGACAGGCTGTACACGCTCTCCAGTTCGAATAGTCCAAGGTCATTCTTGATATTCTCATTTTTGTTCCACCCAGGGTGGGTGAAGTTCCGCCTGACAAACCTGTTTACGCCTCCCACGTTCAGGGAGTTGGTTCCTGCTACTATGATTATCGCGCTAAAAAAATTCATCAAAAAATCACCTTTTACCTTTTCAGACAATTGCGACATTTTATATTTTAATATGATATTAAGTCTACAAAATAAATATTAATATTATATTTATTAATTATTAATATAAAATAAAATAAATATAAATTGATCTATGTAAATTTTATTGAAATTGATGTTTAGACATTCGTGCATAATCAATTAGCAGTGGCGTATACTGCATACAAGCAAAACAGCTGTGCATTACTAAAAAATTCTGGGAAACAAATATGAATTAAATAATATAGGTATTATTATTACGCTAAATAGAATCATTAGTTGCGTAGTTCTGGATACTGCGAAGCGCTGTGGTCCTCTACTGGGTTATTTATTATAAGGGATTCTGACAGTGTAAACATATTATAACAAACATAATATCTATTTAACATATGATACTAATAATAAAAATCTACAAAAATATTAAAATACATAGGTAAGTTTAGATGCAGAAAATAAATGAAAAGAGAAAGGGTGGGGAGGTTGCAACTATTGTTGCGGTAAAGGGAGAGCAAGATGTGTTTAAAGGTAGAATGATTGGCCAAAATTGAGATTGTGGTGGTTCGTTAGAAGAACCTTTTGAGCGTAGTAAGGCTAATGTTGAAAAAGTCAATTTTTCTAAATTTCTTATTATGGTATTTGCATGACCGGTGAATGAATGAATTTTGTATGTAAGATGTTCTACTTCTGGGAACGTGGAAGAGTGCGGATTTCCGGGTCGATCTAGATGGTACGTGGAGAAATATTAATTCTAATTAACTGGGACAGTCAATATGACCTTGCAGCAGTTTGAAGAGAAGTATTTGGCTAAATAGGAGTTGAATGATAGATTAGATCTAACATTAACATATCTAATAAACCTATTGTATTCGTTCTAATCTCAAAATATCATTATTCATCATTTATTGCTACTATAATTGCCAGCCACTGTTTTAATTCATTATATTCAAGCCATACAATTGCCTCCTACCGAATTAAAAATTCCACTCGGCATAGTCAGAAATGGATCAGGTGATCTATGTTGTACGGAATCCTTACTTATGCTGTTACCTAACAGAATGAAATATGAAAAGTTTTGAACTTGGCTTAGTGCTGATCGAAGCATCGACTTTCTCATATACTAATTTACAAATTTTACTACAACAAAAGTTCATATAACTATATACAATGTAGCATATAGTATATTATATAATATCACCGTAACAGCATAACCTAAGTCTATACCTACTGCACGTCACTGTCAATTAGGTATGTTTGATGTTGTTTTTTTTATATACCCAACTGTATTGCAAAAAATGCCTAAAGTATCATCAGTAATCAAAAATAAATTATTTTAAATCATCATATTTATATCTGGCACTGTTATACACTGGACTGTATTTTTACACGGTGGATTGGTTCCACGCATTACCATGTAAAAAAGGTATACTAAAATAAAAAATAATGGTGGATAGGTGTCCTTGTATAAAAATCAATTCAGGATATTAAAAAATAAAATTCATTGTTGTTTATTATATCTTAATTTTATTTTTTTTAAATATACTTTAAAAAATCGTAACAAAGATTATTCACTATCGCTATTAGACAATAGACGAACCCGTTTACGTACATTTGATACGACATCGCTTTCATCACTTGAGATATCCAGAATCTGTGTAATATTTCTTCTCAAATTTTCTGGGTTTAAACAAAAATTATGTTATAGATCGCTGTGACTGTTCTTTTTATGAGTTTCTTGTATGACTCTTAGTAATGAGCCATGCAAGCGGTCAAATCACGTTGAAATTGTAGAGCTCGTTTACGTTGTGATCATTTGTTATAAAATGATTTCCAAGTTTATTAGACCTCCGTTGAATCCGCTGTTATTGGGCCTCCTTCGTCATCGTCACTTTTTTTCTTGGAGCTGGTGTGCTCCTATAAAATAGTTTCGAGTATTTCTTTTTCGTTGAAAACTTCATCAGCAGTCAATTCAGCGATATGTTCAATCGTTAGCTCTTCAAAGCCTTCTCAACCAATTGCTTATGCTACAGTTATGATATCTGAATGCAGTTCAGTTGTGTTTGAGCTAATATGGTTAGTTTTAACATTCTGACCAAATCGGTCCCCCCCGCTTTATCTTAGCCCCCTTCCACACACCTCTCTGCGCATAGTCCTGAGTAGTACGTACATGCAAGAGATGTAGCACCGTGTTATTTCTAAACGGTGGAAAAAGAGATTCTAGTGTACTTATGTTACAATTATGTAAACTTTAATACGCAAGCGTCGTGATAATGATAGAAGCGTAAGACTGACATAAATTCAATATGTTTTGTCAAAAGCTAGAAACTACTTAGGGAAGAAATCCTCGAGTGAATTTAGAAAATCTAAATAATTTAACCGACCTCATTTTATATAAACATCAGAAACATGATTAATCGAAAATACATAAAAAATATATACTATGCGCTCTATCAAACAATAATATAATATAGCATAATTGTATGGGGAGGTGTACCCTATACATAGGTATATTTAACAACTATTTAGTGCATAAAAAGTCATCATTAAAATAATACTCAAAACACCAATTCGAACGAGCTCAAAAGAAATATGTATTCAACAAATTTGATGTTCAGATTATCTTACAAACATGTGTAAAAAATTTACTAATCTATCAATATAAAAAATCCGAAAACTATTCAAACAAAGCAGTTTAAGCTCACGAAACAACAAACATAAAAATTACAAAATATTGTCTTCAAAAGTACATTAGGCAGAGGACCATAAAATATTATTCTATGAAATTATACAACAAACTGTCAATGGAAATAAAGGATAACAAATGGATCAGTATTTAAGACACTAATTATACAACGGATTAAATAAATTTGGCGAGACGACAAAAAATTAATTAACGCTGACCACTACATAAAAAACAGAAAATAAATGAAATCATCAAATCTTCTTACAAATACGGGAACATTCTAACGAAGGGGCAATACCAATAATAATTTTTAAAATAATTTAAAACGAGAATTCATTAATTAAATATTTATGGTCACCAGCCACTCTTACCTAGAGAGTCCATCGTTGTAGACCGCATCGATACAATGGGCTGCTGTGATGACAAAATTGACTGTGACGAGGGATCCCCCGCAGAAATGACTATTGATGACGAGTCCTGTTCTCATTGAGACTGCGAATGGAGCGAATGCTGACCTTGCTTCGGTTCCTCCCACTATTCTACTGCGAAAAGCGAACGCACCTCCTGTCAAGTAAAGAAATAATCCATCATCTTCATTGGTCACTGAGGTAACAGGGAATCGACCGACTAGTGATTACACTCGTACAGTAAATAATAATTATTTTTAAGATTAGCAAAATCAACTTTGTGATTAAAATCCATTATTTTAGATTGTTAACATTGTTTTATTAACAACTTTAACAAATTAAATACATCTACTGGTTTCGAAAAATATCATTTTCTTCTTCAGGGCGTCATTAACTAATCAAAAACATATCTTATATTGTTTCTTTAACAGAATCTATTTTTAAAAAACAATAATTATCTAAAAAAAAAAATTTAGTACCTAACTTAATAGTGGTTAATAAAACAAAATTAGCAATCTAAAATAATAATTAATATTACGTTACATAAATTACAATGTTGATAAATATGCATTCATTTCATTCGGTGCCCTGTCTGCTATATTTTTTATTTTGTATTGTAGCAACCAGTGATTTTTGATGTTAATACAAAACTGTGATGAAAATAAATATAATATAAAAATTTAACTATAAGTACAAAAATATAAATAAAAAAATTATAAATTCGGTTAAATAATTCTTACTTACTTACTTACCATCACGCCGTTTCTCGCAGGGGTAGACAGAGAGGATAGAGCGCCACACTCTTCTGTCCTGACACACAATTCTCGCCTCATCCACATTCATACATCTTCTCATACAAGCTCGACGATTATTGAGGCTTCTAACAGGACCATACTCCAGTATCTGGTTTACTTGGTCGTGCCAAACCTTTCGCGGACGTCCTCTACTTCTGGTGCCATCAGCACTTGTGTCATATATCTTTCTTACCATTCTCTACTCATTCATCCGTTTCATATAACCAAAACACCTAAGTGATATTTTCTTAATCTTACTCACTATACTAAGATCAGCTTTACATTTTCTCCTTATTTCTTCATTATTTATAAATGGATCTGCCACATATATGACTAAGTGATCTCATTTCCACTGCATTCAGTCTACTTTCGTTCCTCTTCTGCCAGCTCCAGGCCTCACTTCCATACATCAGTGTCTATACCAGGACTCCATTTTTGGACAAGATTTTTAAACGCCTACTAGTATCTCAACCTTGGATCATAATAATTAGTATTAACACCACCATGTGGCATCCATGTATTTGGGTTTTCTTTTTAAAACATTTAAAGGGTTCGGTACCTAATAAAGTATATTGTTTATTTTACTTGTAAACAGCTTGAAAGTAATTTTTTTTTAAATAGAAATGCGTACATGGAAAATATGAAAACAGGAATAATTTGGTGGTCTCGAACCCTCGACCACACGGCCAGCGTCTTAACCACTAGCCTACTTTGAGTGCAATCATCATTTATTATTATTTAACTCCCTATACCAAGAATGTATAATATTTATAGTGTACTAATAATAAACGTGTGATATTTTTAATTATCAACATTTTAGATTGCCAGTAGGTAAATTAGAAAATATCAACAAATAATGAAATAAATAAATAGAGGAATTAAACAGCACTTTTCGGCCGAAAAATATATACTGTGTTCTAGACACTATTATTAGATTATAATCAAGTACCTAGTTGTCGTTACGTATTTTATGTTTTTGTAATTCCTAATATCTTTGTGTTAACCCTTCCAAAGCCATGCAGTAACATAGGTCTATACCCCCAATTAAAACTGTAATATTTCGGTTAATATACGCAATATAAAATTCATATTTTAATTAATTCTAAGTAAAATGTTTATGCTTAGAACTGACTAGTGAAAAACCAGTTGTGTAAAGTAAATCTTACAAAAATAATTATTTTTCAATTCAGTCAGTTGTAAAATTAATGTGCTGGGAAAAATACCATTTGTAGTAAGACGAATAGAGATGGTAAATTAATTTCACAATAGAAATAATAACAAAAACACGAATTTATGATCTCTTTTTCTCACTAATTTAATGAAGAGAGATTAGAAATAAGGCAGTATTGTATAGGACTTGACGAATGCTCCAAATTATATTAGTATTTTGATAACATTTTCGTAATTAATACTCAATACTTAGAGTAAGTATATAAAATTAATAATTTTAATTATAAAGCCATTTGAACTAATAAAAGCTTTTTTCACATTTAAAATGTTAAAAATTTCTTACGGCAACACGAGTTGACAGCACGGCTGCGTACGGGTATTTTATATCATGGTATGGTAAAGGTTAATAACTCACCGAAGGCCGAGAAGGCGATCAAAAATATAGCCAAACGACCGCACATTGTTCAACACTCTGGATAATTGGAAAATCAAAGTAGGTAATCCGTATTTATATTTTCAACAGTCTCTCGATAAGGTCCATTAAAACTAACGATAAGACATATTGTTCTATTTCGGGGATTGTAATTGAGTTGTGTTCAAATATAAATATTTACTTCATAACAGTTGAACAATGTTTGTTGAACTTCAATTTTAACCTGTTGGCTGCCCAAAAAATTCCTAGTCGAAACGTCATCATTCCATCATACGGGCGTCAAAATTCTTATAATTCAAAATTCGCAGGCCAGCTTCTGCCGACTTTTATTTTTATGAAAAAAATATGAAAACGTTGGTATAACAAAAAAAAAAGAAGTAGATAACGTCCATCGATCGCGACTTCGTACGGTTTTGAGATGAAAAAAAAGTTGAAAAATGGAAAAAAAAAAAGGTTATAACATTTAGGAACTTATTATTTATTTTTTGGAAGGACTACTACTTCATATATAATATACTTACTATATATAATTTGATCTTTACCTAGAATTTTATTTACACTAATACTATTGTGTTTAATGTGATCCTTTAAACGAAAAAATATTTTTTTAAAAATTCAAAAAAATGTCTAAAAAGTCGGCAATATCTCCACTAACGAAAAAGTCACCCTCCGCCATTATGTAAAAATAAGTTTGTAAAAGTAAAGATAAAATCAAAAAAGTTTTCGAAAATCGATAACTACTGTAAAACAAAAAAATATTGGCACTTTGACGTCGATATGACGTGTGTGTTAGATTCTGAAATGTAACTGAAATTGTGTATAAATCACTTTTATCTATGGTATAAAAGAAATCTGGCAACACAAAAGTAAACGTCATGTGCCAATTTTGTATGGAGGCAAATAATGATTGTCACACTAGATTTCTGACGTAATTCGTGGTGTATTTGAGTTGAAAAATATTTCTACGGGTTACCGCATTATATCACTACTAGAAAAAATAATTTCATTTAAAATCCGATAAGCGGCGTGAGTGGTATCACCCGTTATTTACCGTCGCATATAGACACCGCGCGCTGTCACGTGGGTGTCGGTCATAGCCGACGTGACCTTCTGATGTTCGGCAATCTGTCGGCGATAGCCGACTCGGGCCTTAATCGGGTTAACTTTTTTCATATGCCAGTATTATTTCAAAATTAAAATTCCATATTTTTAACATAGAATATGTTTATTCTGCGGGTAGGTACATCAGTAAAGTTTGTCACTAAACTGCATAAGAAAATTGAGTAACTTTTTACTTAACTTTAACTGCCTACATCTTTACCGTTACTAGGATCGATACAAAACCAAAATCTTTTTGAAATCAAATAGCGATCCCCCTCTCCCCCAGCACGGTTGACTTTTGTCTGTGCTATATGATAATATAATGCTGAATACCTTTTTAAAACGTGATTGTAAAATCGTGTTTCTTTTTTAATATAGGTAATGTTTTATTGGAGGCTTCTCCAGAACGATAGAAATAGTGCGTATGCAATAGAGTTAGAAGATTTACGAACATTATAAAGGTTGAACTGTAATTTATAAGAACATTGTTAGGGGCATTTAGTATCATTGGTGATACTAGCGAGGAAAAGATTTTTAAGGTATATTATATGTCTCTGATACATGTAACATATTTTTATTTAATTGTTCGATAATTATGTGTAGATTATTAAATAATATATAACATTTTTACCTGCCTACTTGACATAGTTTTATAATATCAATTCAAAAATTATCTCGCTTATTTTCATGTTCACAATGCTTTATTTTTAATAAGTAAATATTTAAATGTGACCGATCGAATAAGCCATGATGTCTCACTCTGTCTCGCTTTTACAGACCAGATTTGTTCCGAATCAATTATCGAATGAAAACTATAACAATATAGGTTCGTTGATATTATGTTGCTTAGTAATATAATATATATGGACATATATTATATAAATGTAGGTGTCTACCTAAAACAACCATCAAAAATTATTTACTAAAATTTGAGGAATATCAATATTTTATTTGTTATTTTTATATTTTTGGCTGAATAAAATGTGTATTTATTAATAATGAATTATTTCAAAAATGGTGGACGTGTTGTGACCGTTGTCCTGAATTTATGGTTTATCCTCCGAGGATTCAATCTCAAATGCAATGCCATAGTTTCTCGGGATGTACCGGTCCAGTGGCTCGTGTTGAAGGAGATTGGAGGATTGTGGAAATCATCAAGGCACCCTGAAGCCTGTTCTCCAATGTGTTCTTATAAACAGCGAGGATGAATTCGATATAATGTGCAATTTTAAAATTTCTTAAAATCTGTTAAATAAATTTACCGTTATTCTATACCAGGTGTGTATTATGGTCGGCATCGTCAGTAACTACTGCTCTCGAGTCTTTCTTATTCCAATAAATTTTTGCGATGTATTGCGTCAGTATTCTATTGATCTTATAATTCGCCTTATTGTGTTACTCTGTGGTGAAAAATAATTCTAAATATGAATTAAATATATTAATTATAAAGATATACATATAAAATCAATTTTATCGAAAAATAAAAACATTGTTGTTGCGCTACCGGGATTCGAACCTGGATCTCTTCCCTAACCGGGGGAGGTGCTTTATCCAACTAAGCTACAGCGGCACTATTTTTATCGACAATTTTTCGACCTTATATGTTACCTTTTTGATATCAATACATTTAATCGTTCCATCATTTGACAAAAAAAATAATAATAATAATAATTCTCGCTAATCAGGCACCAATCAACACGTATTTATTACAAGAATTTATAGTAGCTTTCCGCGATTGCTCTCGCTTATGAGCCTTTCTTGTACCCCCACTCCCAGACTCCTTGCACACGCGCTCAGCTGCGCGGCACACATACACATGTGCATACATATACATTGCTTTAAAAAAAAAAAAAAAAACTCTAAAATTTTGACACTGTGTGACATAATTATCCAATGTTAATGTTTTATTAATTTTCATTAAAATATTCCACACCTTTAGAGAATAGTATTTTTTCTCTAGTGTTTCATAAACATTGATCGTGATTGCACGTGTTGCGATAAAAAAACTCCAACCAAATATGGTCTGCCACAATCGGTTATAGTTTTGGTTCATACTTCAACCACACATCATTTGTTCAGCTCGCGTTTAACTTAAAGGTTTTCCGCTAATCTTATTTCAAGGTATTTTCTCATTAACCATTCACAATTTTAACCTATGTATTTAAACATTATAAAAATGTTAGATATATGCAGGGTTCTCGCGAATAAAATATCTCTGATCGATCAAGTTTTAGCCTTTTTTTACTATTTTTACAATGAATTAAATATTTTGCGAGTGGTTTTCAGCTCATCCAGGAAAGAGATCCAGGTTCGAATCCCGGTGGTGCAACAACAATATTTTTCGATAAAATTGATTTATATATATATATATATCTTTCTAATTAATATATTTAATTCATATTTAATAATATTGTTGTTGCGCTACCGGGATTCAAACCTGGATTTTTCGATAGAAGTGTTAACTTGAAAAAGTGTAAGTGTAAGTTGTAAAGTGTAAATGTAGGTTCGAAAATTTGTCGTCAAAAATACTGTCGCTGTAGTATAGTTCACACATCGCTGTAGCATAGTTTATGCACCTTCCCCGGATTGGAAAAGAGATCCAGGTTCAAATCCCGGTAGCGCAACAACAATATTTTTCGATAAAATTGATTATATATGTATATTTTTTTAAATAATACTTTTCAATATTATTTCTAATAAATAATTATTATTGAGGAGAACATATTATGATTGTAAAATTGCAGTTTTTCAGAATATAGTTCGGGGAAACCAGGTCCAGGTTCGAAACCTGGCAGCAAGAAATAAATATTATCTGTATATCTTTCCAGTTGATTAATTTAATTTGTATTAATATACCACAGAACTATGTTCCGAAAATGCACAACAAAAATGTGTTTTCCTTAAAAAATACTCTAAAATATACTAGGAAATTTGAAACGATTAATAGTTAAACATTATCACTAGCCCTTTTTTATCCACTGTTGGATGAAGACCTCTTAAAGGGTCTCTTACTTTTGATGATTCCATCAGTTCTAGTAGATAGTAGATAGAATTAACATTTATTACTTTATATATAGGTGTATAAGAATAACAGTTTTAAAGTGGACTTTCAAATAAATTGTTTCGGATAAATTTGTAGCAATAATTAATAAAGGTATGAGTTAATATGTTTTGGGTGAATGCACCAATACTGGCTCTACCCATATTACGAATCTACGTTTTAATATTTAGTTTCATGTTCTTGGGACAATTCAATTGGTTAAAATCTTTCAGTATTCTATTAAATAGTTTAGGTCCAAAATATTTGTAGTTCTTTTGGCCATATGTTGTATGTGCTCTTGGGATTTGTAGGTTATTGTATTTGTCCGTGTGGAAATTATATTTTGAGTTGTTTTAAAATGTGTTTGTATTTATATATATATATATATATATTTAAGAGTAGTATTAGCATATATTTGTCTTATATCAAAGACATCAAATTTATTAAAAATTTCGTCAGTGCTCGTTGTGATTGGAATTTTGAGGATAACTTTTAAAATAATTTTCTGAGCTGCTATTATTGGATTAATTGCAGACATAGTCACTCCACCCCAAGCAATTATACCATGCTCTATGATTGATTGACAGATTGCGCGATACGCCATTTGGAGAAGTTTTATATTAAGAAAATTCCTAATATTTCTAAAATAGTAAATATTTTTTTATATTTTATTTGTAATGAGTTGTATATGATAACTCCATTTGAGATAAGGATCAAAAATAATTTTCTAAATATTTGATTTGGTTAGTACGTTCTATATAATTGCATTGACACGTATCTTCGTCTGAGTTAGAACAGTTGTGAACTTTTATTTTTTTAACATACGAGGGTTGCCTATTTTCTTTTACGCTCGATGTTAGGTATTTAGTTTTATTGGCATTAAATGTTAAGGTGTTCAGGTCGAGACACTTTTTAACAATATTTATGCCTTTCTCGGTTTTTTTAAATACTGCTGACCATGTATCAGCTTGGAATTGAAGAACAGTGTCATCAGCAAAACAAATAACGCTTCCGTTAAAAGGGATGTTGCATAGGTCATTAATATATATCGAGAATAGTATTGGACCTAATACGCTATCCTGTGGGACCCCGAAGTAAGTGGAAAGAGGATTGCTTGAAAATTCTTTAATACGAACTTGCTGATTCCTATCCGTGATGTAACTTTTAAACATATCAAGTTCTTTACCTAAGATACCTTTTTTTTAGTTTTTCGATTAGACTCGAATGCGAAATTGCGAGATCGAGGAAAATGGATATACATTTACGGCCTTTTCCACGTTGTTAGTAATGAAGTCCGTGACATAGGCAATAGCTTCAGTTGTACCCATATTTGCCCTTAAGTCGAACTGGTTTTTAGAAATAATTTTATTACTCTCGAGGTATTTTACAAGTTGAATTTTCTCTAATATTTTAGAAAGGGAATTAAGTAGAGTAATTGGTCTATAGTTATTGATGTTACTTTGACTTCCTGCTTTGTGGATTGGGATAATTAATTTAATGGGGAAGTGTTCGAGTTTTAAACTAAGGTTAATAAGATAATGTAAGGGGGTTAGCAGTTGTACATATATTCTTTTCAATATATTAACCGTAACACCATCTGTACCAGTAGCATTACTATTTTTTGTACTATTGGATTATATTGTTTATAACAGTTTTATCAACGTTTGTGAAAGAAAATTTGTAAACAATATTAATTAAAGAGGCCTTGGACATCTGCATACTCCGAAATGTCGATACGGCTGTTATATTCACCAACTCACAAGTAGCTCTTGAATCCCTTTCTGCTAATATGAAAGTTTGGATAGACAATGAGATAATCATATTTTTATTTATTATCTTTGTTTTATTAACCACTAAAATGAGTTTAAATACATCTACCGGTTTCTAAAAATACCATTTTCTTCTTCAGGATATCATAACTAACTAAACTAACTAGAAACAATATATGTTTTAGTTAGTTATGACATTCTGAAGAAGAAAATGGTATTTTTCGAAACCGGTAGATGTATTTAAACTCATTTTAGTGGTTAATAAAACAAAGATAATAAATAAAAATATGAATCTTAACCACAAAGATAACATTGCTGATTTTAAAAGTATAATGAGATAATCTGTTCCATCAGAAGATGTCTATTTAATTTGGACAGCAACAATAAACAGGTGTCATTCGTTTGGATTCCTGCGCATAAGGGAATTCATGGAAATGAATGCGCTGATAAACTGGCCAAGGAGGCCACTTTTTCTGGAGTGATCCCTCATCAATTCCATATCCCGATGTATGGCAGACTTAATATGGTAAAAAAACGTACGAATTCAAAGATTTATTCCCCACATTTCCAAAAAAACAATATCAAATATCTCTGGAATGAGAATTGGGCATTGCCAGGTAGCCTCACATTTATTCAGATTGAATTTGATAGATACCCCAAAGTGAGTGTGGTGCCGAGGAGAAAGTCCTTAACCAAATCTTTTTTGCCTATCCAATGCGGATCACAGGTTTCTTTATAGTAATCTCGTCATTGGTAATTTTCAACTCCCGGTTAACTTGTGTCATCTTCTTTCCCTTAACTCATCACATTTAATCTATATAATAGAAAAATTTTTGAACGACAATAAATTTGCGTTTTTAGACCTCCTTTTTATTGAGAGAGTTAAACAAATTTACTCATAAATAATTCATCATTTAATTATCGAAGAATGCTGTCATTTTAGAAACAGAAACAGTTTTTTATGTTTATGATAATAAGATTCCTTCAATCCAGTCAGAATAGTAGGACACCCTGGTGAAGACGTCGGGAGCGTTGGTTGCGCAAGGGACGCTCCAGGAAACCACCCCAACCAGACCTTCAGTGTTGAACAGCGCGCTTCCAGAATCACCCTGCAAGGAGAAATCATTTTTCAAACCTTCGCCAAGTACCTAAAACTGTTAAAATTACGTCTATAAACAGTATCACGAAATAAAGTGACCTTTCAAATGATGCTCTCCTGTAACAAAACTTGTAAATATATATACTGCCTACGACAGCCGTAATTGAATAGCCTTTCAATTATTATACTGATTTGCAGATCCTCGCAAAAATAAGTTATCATACCTGGCACACGGCCTGTCCTACGGAGTGGAACGTGCACAGCTCTCCGTGGGAGATCTCTGGGAATTCTGGATACTGAGATGCTACAACATCCCTCAGCTCCACGCACTCATCATGGCCCAATGAAAGTGTCTCCAAGTATTTCAGCACAGTTGAACCGCTGATGCTGGGGTACTGGAAAAGACATCGTCTGAATATTCGGATCAAATCTCAATTTCTGCGCAAAATGATATGACAATAATTTGCCTACTATAAAATTACAAAACAATTATTATATTTCGATGGTATAACTATGTCATCAATCTTAAAAGCTGATGTTCATTGAAATTGATAAAAACTTTAAAAGTGTGTAAAATTTGTATATTTTACATTCATCCAAAAACGGAGCGATATGATTAATCTTCTAAATGTACAACCACGATTCATCAAGCGTTATTTTTTTGTCCCGATATATTCACCAGGCATTATTATTTTGACCCGATATATTCACCAGGCATTATTATTTTGACCCGATATATTCACCAGGCATTATTATTTTGGAACGATATATTCATCCGGTATTATTATTTTGGCGAAAACTTTATTTTAGGCAGTAAGTTTTACAAGATATATATTATAATGACTACAATATAATTAAATATAAATACGAATGCAATTACAAAAGAACAAAAGAAATATACACGTTTAATATAAACATACATGCAATAAGTGCAGTAGAAGTAGAAGGATTAACAATAAACAAAACATATTGTTAACGGTACATAAATTCTACAGTGTAATTGCAGTATACTAAAGTAAAAATAAATTGGTCACCTTAGTCAATCCCCAACCAACAGCGGTGAGCTTCGCACCGTGCCCAACATAGAGATCACTCAGTATAGGGATAGGTTTAGTATCCTCATTAAAAACCAGATCGGTGGTCAATTCGAAGATTCCAATGTCATTCTTAATTTTCTTGGTATCCCAAGCTGGGTGGGTGAAGTTCCGCTTAACGGTGGATTTGACTCCGCCGCTGGTCTGGGTCAAGGTTCCTGAGAGGACCTGCAGCGAGCTGAAACATGAGGTAGGCGTTCAGAGTACACTCGGTATTACATCATCTCATCAGGACAATTAGGATTTCAAATCAATTTTGAATTGAAAGCAAAGCACAGACGTGCTGATTCACAAGCGAGTCCAGTTGCAGCGCTGTCGAGTCGACCAGGTACTACTCAAATTATTGAAATTTGTGTTTTCTAGTTAAATGTTTAATTTTCTTTTTCAATTGATTTATATATTAAATATTTTAGTTACTGACTTTTTGTGAATTTTTTTCACAAACAAAATAATTTTGAGATATTCATTATTTTGTGAATATAATTTTCAAAGTGAATTTCGTCTGCTTTGTGAGTTCACAATAAATTGTACTTTTCTTTTCTATAGTTGCAGGCAAGCTGACTATTTTTTTTCTTAATTACTAATGATACTACGCATACATAAGTACATATTTTTTTTAACATATACGGTATTCATTTTATAGAACACAATAAATCAAACTCGATTTTTTTGGTTCGATATTGAATTTTTTCAAATAATCGGACTTTCGATGGACGTCGAAAAAACGTGTTTGATTTATTGTCTTGATTAACAATAATAATAATAATAATTCTATAAGTTGTTGTACCATCTTTGGTCATAGTCATGTAAGAAAAATGAATAAGACATAAAAGTAATTTTTAGATAACAATTTTTTTGTACGCATTGCACTATCACCTCCGATAGTTATACAGAATATTTTATAATAATAAGTCATTGTGTGTGAATTTAAGATCTATTTTTCACTATATTCTTCAATGTTACCGAAAGCATAGAGAAAATAATCTTTTCAGAATCGATCAACGAATCAAACATTTCTAAATGAGGAGTGAAAGTAATGATATTACGGAAAAGATCTGCGAAGAATATTCAGATTAACTGATTTTATGATGGATATCAAAATGGAACAACTTAATGTTGCACTTAAGTCAAACAATAAATAAATAAGACAATAATAATTATCGGGTTAATAGCTCAACTGACTAAAAACTTACCTTGAGAGAGATCCACCTTTGACTCCACTTGTCCACACTCCGTCCACACAGTGGGCGGCCGTCACCACGTGACGTGGACTAATAAGGGATCCACCGCAGAAATGAAACTTTATCAGAAGTCCTATACGAAGGGACACAGCGAAGGGGGCCAGGCCCTTGGGAGCCACGTCCCCGCCGACTATACGGTCGCTAAAAAAATCGGACGCTGCAAAAGTTGTTAATGGTTTTAATCAAATAATGTCATACATTTATAAGACAGAAAAGTTCGATTTGGTTTATTAAAATTATTAAAACAATTATATTATACATTTTTGATCAATGAGGGTTAACGAGGGTTACTATTTTCGCCTTAGCTTGAAACATCGAAATTGAAATATTATATAAGAAGTTAAGAAAAGCCGGTTTCATTTATCAGACACATCTAATTCTTTTTATATATTTTACTGATTTTTACTTTATTTCATACGTATATTTTACGCCTTATATACTAATAAAAGCTCAATCTTCACGATATCATGCATAATGTTGAATTTTATTCTACGATTTCACATGTGATGTCTAATTTAGCAACATCAAATATAACGCTTGCTCATAACAGATTTCTGCAGTATGCCAGCTATTAAACTGTGTTTAAATACATAATCATTTAATATGTCTAGATCTCTTTGAAAAATTAAGAATTCTCCATAAAAATAGCTTAAGGGCCCCCAGCTAATTCATCTATTGGATTTTTTTGCAAAAATGTGGGTTTTAATTATTCATTTATATCAGTCACAAAATGGATTATATATTTTTTTTAATTATTAATTAAATAGGACCTTTTCGCTAATGTAGAACTATTAAACTGAATATTATTTGCCACTATTAGGACATGTATTAATTGAAAGACCGCGACCATTAAACTTGTATTCAATGTACTAGAGAAAATGTGCAGAAGTGCGGAAAATTCATACATAAACGAATATGTTATTTCATGTGTCCCAATCTAAAATTTCGAAGATATATCTGGATTTATTAATTTTTTTAAATTAATAGAGTAAATAAATAATAATAAATAATTACAGGACTTCCGACCTGTCTTCGGCTGATTTAAGTGATCACTTTATACAATGTAACGTTTACCATTCCACCCATTAATCAATCTACATATCTATCAAATTTTTGGAAGTTGTATATATGAAACCTGTAATTACCCATATTTTCCCATTTAAATATAATATAAATAGCTTCGTCTATGAGATCTATAATTTGTTTAATAACAATGCCTTTGGAGGTAAAAATCTTTAATAATTATTTTATTACATGCAATCATAATGTTAAAAAATAGCCTTCCTGAAAATTTCATCGATTTGTGCAGACATTCAGAGTATTTAACGCACGTGTATAAATATATTTTTTATTAAGGAGAACACATTCTTATTGTGAAGTTGTAATTATTCAGAACATAGAGTTGTGATTTAAAATACAAATTAAATGTATATCTTTCTAATTAATACATTTAATTTATGTTTTTAAAAATTATATATTTTATTAAATAAATAAATTGTCATTATAACTAGATTTTGTTCGTCCATAGAACTTGTATATATTCGTGTATATTATCCAACATGCATAATTCTCTTATGTCCGTCATAACAACATAAAACAAACAAGATCAGCTGCCAATTCTATCACGTGAATGTGTACGGTTTCAAAATTAATTATTCTGCTAATATATTTTGCTGACTGCTTGCTTCCACTATTTGCGATCCTAGTCTATGTTTAATGTGACGTGTAGCGAGGCTATCCATCTTGCTCTTTCTCCATGGATTGGACAACGATTTCCCTATATTTTTATCTTAAATACAAGAGTTTTTGAAGAGTAGAGACATACGTCCGTCTTGTGGTCCATAGTATACGCAGCATACGACGCCAGCACCACATTTCGAGAGCGTCGAGCATATTTATGTATTTTCTTCTTAAGAGGGATTATATTAAGTTACGTCATAACATGTTATTGTAAAATATGTTCACTATCGTTTTGATTAAAAAATTTCACATCAAATATTATATTTTCTAATTGTGATACAATTATTAGATATACTCACAAATTGATTAACAATTTTATTGATTTCATAAAATGATTATTAACGCAATTCAAATGAGTGAGATTAGTGAGCAGATCAAACATATTTTCAATATTTTATCTTACGCTTTGTTTTGATCGATCTCGCTAGATAAATATTAAAGAGCGTTATAATGTAAAATATTGTTATATATATTAATATTTAAAAATAGGCATTCATTCCACGTGTTCATACCCGCTGTGTCTACTACCATTGTATTTTAGCACCTACTACATACTGTGCATGTGTGTAAAGTACTATACATGAGTTGGATATAACGCAGCAATAAAAGGAGGTGGAGCTGGTCGCAACATTATGAATTTGTAATAATCCAAAACTGCAGTCTAAAATAAAAAAAAATATCATCTACTATGGTCCCACATGAGTGAGGACCGTGATCTCAATTAACTCTCGCCCTCTCGACTATGCTTCTCCACCATGATGTCACTAGATAAGTGTCTGTTGCCTTTTCTTCTCGGTCAGTCCAACGGGTGGGGGATCTTCGCCGTGGCCAACCACAATAAGCTTCTCTAAGATGTCTTCCCTACTCGCAAGATGAAGCACGTTGCCTCGCCGCAGATCGAGTGCGACCAAGCTTGCGGCAG
Organism: Eubasilissa splendida; assembly: GCA_031772225.1. Taxonomy (NCBI): domain Eukaryota; kingdom Metazoa; phylum Arthropoda; class Insecta; order Trichoptera; family Phryganeidae; genus Eubasilissa; species Eubasilissa splendida. The sequence goes on from CM062859.1 coordinate 12,886,541, forward strand.
CCACCGGCAGGGAGACGTGGCGCTAATATGTAATATGCGATATAACAACAGAATCTAACCTGGCAAGACGAGAGAAGAGAACATTCTGCTTCCGTGGCTCGAGCGATCAACAGTTTTCTCGTAAAGTGTGCTGTAACTATTTCATGAATTATTCTGTAACTTGTTAACTTAAATCGTGCTCTACCCGAAGACCAATAAACCTGAACGTAAAGACCCAAGGTGCGATTATTTCTACTTTTAAAATCAGCAATATTATCTTTGTGGTTAAGATTCATATTTTTATTTATTATCTTTGTTTTATTAACCACTAAATTGAGTTTAAATACATCCACCGGTTTCGAAAAATACCATTTTCTTCTTCAGGATGTCATAACTAGCTAAAACATATATTGTTTCTTTGACAGAATCTATTTTTAAAAAATCTGGGTTTGTCAATTTTGCATATAAACGGTGTTGGAAACAAATTAAATAATTTGGAATCGTTGGAGATAAATAAAGCGCGTAAAATTAATCAAAAAATTATAAACAACCAACAAAATTTAAATACGAGTCCCATTCTAAAATTTTATCCTAAAATTATTCGAGTAAATTTGTATTAAGTAATGATTTGAGTTAGGTACTAAAATTTTTTTTTTTTTTTTAAATTTGATTTTTTTTAAATAGATTCTGTCAAAGAAACAATATATGTTTTAGTTAGTTATGACATTCTGAAGAAGAAAATTGTATTTTTCGAAACCGGTAGATGTATTTAAACTCAATTTAGTGGTTAATTAAACAAAGATAATAAATAAAAATACGATTATTTCTTTTAACACACCCTAGATTGTGATTAATGGAGATTGATAATTCTGTATATGGCTAGTCCAACCTGAGTCAGTCGAGCTGTTCACTATAGCGTTAAAGCGATCACACACTAGCCAAAGATTCGTCTCATGCAAATTGACGTTGGAGACAAATTGGAGACATTCGTGCGTCTCGCCGCCAATCGTGCGCGCAACATGTTTCTCTAACACCACATCCCAAAAGCTTCAATCCGTGTTCTCTTTTGCCTTCAGAATCCATGATTCCACACCATATAAAAATATACAATGTATCAGAAACAGTACGAGCCTGACGTTCGTTGTCTTGGCAATACCGCGGTCTTTCCAAATGGATATAAAATGTATGAATATAAAGATAAATAACCTACTTTGAATAAGAAACTTTAAATAGTAATCAAACATGTTTTTTCAATATTTCCTATCTAGTTAAAAAAAAATCGTATCGAAGGTCACGAGTGTGAAAAATAATATCAAACTGCAATCAGGAATGAAACACGACCGACGGCCGTTTTGATATATGTGTTAATTTTGTTATTTTAACAGTTTAGACACCGTTTTCGAAATCCTCGCATAACTGTTAAATGAAATGCGATTTTTGAGTTCCAAACAGAAATGAATATCGAATAATATTATCATGGCGGCACCCGCTTGGGAGACAGTGAGAGATAAATCTATTGAAAGACACATTAGTGCAGCCTTTCGGTTTCTTAATTCTCCTCGGGTGTGAACTGAATGACTGCGTTTGGCCTGCCTATTTAAATTTAATACTGACTACTCTTGTCTGTTCAAAATACAATCACAAATCGCACACGTTTATTTTCAACATACATGTTTGAGAGAGATTAAACAAATATTAAAAATAATTCATCACTGCGCAAAATATGTATTTATATATATACGTAAATGTTTATTTACGATTACATTTTAGAAATAGGTTTATTATGATAAGATTCCTTTAATCCAGTCAGAATAATAGGACACCCTGGTGAAGACGTCGGGAGCGCCGGTGGCACAAGGGACGCCCCAAGAAACGACGCCAACCAGACCTTCGGTGTTGAACAGCGCGCTGCCAGAGTCACCCTGCATAGAGAGATAATTTTTAAACTAGATGCCAAGTGAAACTGTTAAAATTATGTCTGCTGGCTGATAAACAGTATCACAAAATTAGGCGATCCTTGCGATGCTATAACCAAATCTACAAAAGAGATTGATATACTTTCACCTAACCTAACCTATAAAAACCTATTAAACATTTTAAAAAATGATGCGACCCTAATGACCACCTTAAAATGCAAAATATAGGAACATATTAATACTATAATATTATATTAATAATATACTGATTTTTTTTTTAATTAATTTTTTTTTTTAAATAAGGTAGATGGCTCTGTCAAATAATGGAACGATTAAATGTATTAATATCAAAAAGGTAACATATAGGTTCGAAAATTGTCGCTAAAAATATTGTGGTTGTAGCATAGTTGGATAATGCACCTTCCCCGGTTAGGAAAGAGATCCAGGTTCGAATCCCGGTGGCGCAACAACAATATTTTTCGATAGAATTGATTTTATATGTATATCTTTCTAATTAATATATTTAATTCATATTTTTAATATACTGATTAATATTAATAATATACTGAAATTAATATTAAAATTCACACCAAAGCCTGTACTCAAGAAGACTCTTGTGACCAATGTTCATCAATTGAAGAAAAAGACTGTATCAAGTTCCTAGGAATCATAATAGATAACAAACTAAAATGGAAATAATATATTACTAATCTTACAAACAAAACTGACTACATATTACTAATACTCAGAAACATCTTATCGCTTACAAATTTGAAAATAATATATTACGGGTTTTTACAGTCACGGTATTATTGGATGGAGAGGAGCATATAAAACTTCAATGTCACAATTTGAAATCACTCAAAAAATGATAATAAAAATTATTCTAAAAAAAAAGACTATCCAGGTATACAACTTTTCATAGATTTCAAAGCACCAAAAATAATAGACATATACAAAAAAAAATTAATAATCCAAGTTATCAAAAGTAAAAATCAATTAAACTTCGGAAGCGAATTCCGATCTACAAGATCTAGAGACCAAATTGATATTCCAAAACTAAAATATACCGCAACCCAAAATCACTATATTTATCAAGGCATCAAATTTTTTAACAACCTTCCCATCACAATTAGAACAATTACAGACTACTATCAATTTGTATCTGAAGTAAAAAAAATATATACACTGACTAACTGAAACATAAATTATCTCGTACATACTCCTTCTCTATACACGAGTCCTAGTCTCATAGAAAAGAAATAAATGTTAAATGAAATATATACATATCCTACTGATAATTCTAAAATGTATTATATTTTCTTATACTAAAATAAAAATAATGAAATTAAAATATTCTTGTTTAATTTTTTATTTCCTTGTATTATATTATATTTAGGTATTCATCCATAAAATTCTGTGGACTAGGCTGTAAAAATTGTTTATCGTTTCTAAAGATTGATTTTTTTCTTTATATATATTTTATTCTTTATAATCATCTAACATTTCGTTATCAATTTTTTTTCCCCAAGTTATATTTTATTTATATAAAAAAAAATGTTTAACTATGTAAAAGACAATCCTTACCGAAAAACTACCATGCAGTTTAGTAAAAAATAAAATTAAAATGAATATATATGTAATAAAGAAGAAATAAAAAAAACCTTAAATATACCAGTAATTGTATTACTTGTATCCGTTTTCGAAACGGTAAAAAAAAATGATATTGCATTTGATATAAATTAAAAAATATATTTTTTAACAAGTTGACAACAAATTAAATAAATCACTTAGAAACTCGAAACATTATATTGCCGGTATAATACAGCTTTATCAATGAAGTCACATTGATTCTGTAAATTGTTGTCAAATTTCACCTACGTATGTTTTCAAATCTTGGAGAGACCCGTTGAAAGCGACTATATTTTTAATTATAATGTTTCCAAAAATCGTAAACTTAGAACTAATGTTTCCTCTAATTTTGGATCACAGTGTGCGTCTGAAAAGTCTTTTGTGCAATTTTAAGGACCAATGCTATTATTTGAGCGCTGGGGAAGAAAATAAAAAAAACATTACCATACTAGTATAAGGCTACCGATAGAGCCAGGATTGACTACATTACCATTGTATAAAATCGCTTAAATTTAAAGTCAAGAGAACTAAAAACAACTATTAAGAAAAGCTGCATACTCCGGTCATATTCTCCGCAATGGAAAATATGATATTTTACAACTCATTATGTAGGGGAAGATGGAAGGTAGGTAGAAAGCGATCATCTTGACTGTGTAACCTCAGATAGTGGTTCAACGTCCAACATGTTGGTGATCTTGTATAGGATAAATTAACATGCTGCAACATGGTTGCCAAACTTTGATAGAAGATAGATAGATAGAGACTCTGTGCTAATAATTTATTTTACACCTGTAGATGGGAAGGTCTGCTCTTCCCGAAACTAGTAGTGAAACTAGCTCAAAAATTGTGTGTGTGGTACAAATTTAAAATAAAATTTATATTTTTCAATTAAAATGTTACAATCACGAAGTAACTGTTAAATCAATCAAAAATATTAGATCTTTTTTAAATCAAACGCGTTATTATTGAGCTTACCTGTATTTCTAATTGATGCATTTAATTTGTATTAAAATTATACAAGAGCTTAACTTATTTTTATAATTAAAGTATTCTGTTAAATATTTTAACAAAATAAAATGTATGAGAACTTGTGCAAATATTTTACGTGCATTTTTAATGTATGAATGTCTCAAATGCTCTGTATATTGCGGCAATTTCGTTTTTATTTTATCTTATTTTGTACTCAATATCTTGCCGATGACTGTAAGGCCAGCTTTAATTGAACACTTTTTTAATTATTATAGATATATTGATTAGCAGATCCTCGCAGAAATAAATGATCATACCTGGCACACGGCATGTCCTACGGAGTGGAACGTGCACAGCTCTCCGTGGGAGATCTCAGGGAATCCTGGATTGTGAGAAGCTATGGCATCCATCATCTTCACGCACTCTTCGTGACCCAGTGAGTGCGTCTCCAAGTATTTCAGCACAGTTGAACCGCTGATGGCAGGGTACTGGAAAAGACATAACCGTAAATATTCAGATAAAATCTCAAGTTCTGCGCAATGATACTGTAATACTACCAAACAATTATTTTTTCACAATCCTCATTATACGATCGTGTTTAAAGATTATTCCGAGAATCCACTCACTATTTGCATCTACCTATAACGGATACACGATTCACAAAATTATATATTTCTAGCAGATAAGCGGACGGCTATTGTGGCTGCTATGTGGCCATTGCTGCCCGCGCAGCGGTCAGAGTCTCAATGGAATATATATTTCAATGACAGAGCTTTCTCCAAAATAACCACACGTAAATAAAATGTCGATGTAATTAAAATTATTTGTACTTTTGTAAGTTAGCTATCAAAACGAACAAAAATGATATCTAGATGATATATAAGAATTGCGGATAGACATGACACAACTGAAGCCCCCACATCAAGAAAGTCATAGATATAGATGGGGAAGCGTAATATTATTATGGATGTTAACTGCGCCAACGGCCAAATAAGAAACACGTAAACGATGCACATAACATATTGCTATGTACTTGCTTCCAAGCTTATATCACATTGAAAAGAATTCCTAGACGATTTAGTAGGTAAACGCTCCAGTGCGCAGATTTCGACGCTATTTAGTCAACGTGGATATTTTAATTATTTTATTTTATATATATAATATATAAATATTATATTTTTATCACGTCCGCTCAATACCACGCGGGAGTAAATAACACGTAGACTGTAAATGTGCCTATATATGATGCACTTTACAGTTCTAAAGTTAGTTCTCTTCGATGCCGTATAACAGTCAGAATCCTCTGATATACCTATAACCTATGAGCATCTCTTTACTGCGTTTATTATCAGTCAAGTCTACAAAATAATATAAAGATTGAAAAACCAGCACCTGAAAAACATTATGACAAATCGTAATATGTAATACTCATATTACAACTATGTCATTAATACAAGATTTTTAAAACCTCGCGTTGATTGAAATTGACAGAAACATTAAAACGTCTCTTGTAAAACCTGTAGGTATATTTTAAATTCTGACACTTTCAAAAACGGAGCGATATGATTCATCTTCTGAACAGAAAACTATGATTTACTCAGCCGCAACGCGGAATCATTATTTTGCTCTTCGTTTATGTAAATAGGCAAAACTACTGTCCAATGATTAGTGGTTTTGCCTTTTTACAACATATGTATATACAAAAATAATCGCAATAAAATAATTGCACAATAATATACATAATGGCTGCAATACAAAAGAAATAGAAAAGTTTAATTTAAACATACAAATTTATAGTGATTGTTGTACAAGGAAAAGGACAAATTGTTACCGATACATGAATTCTACAGTGTAACTGCAACTTTAATAGCAGTGTATAGGTACAATTGTAAAAATAAATTAGTCACCTTAGTCAATCCCCAACCAACGGCGGTGAGCTTCGCACCGTGCCCAACATAGAGATCAGTCAGCACAGGGACAGGCCTAGTGTCGTCATTAAAGACCAGATTGTTGGTCAATTCGAAGATTCCAATGTCATTCTTAATTTTCTTGGTATCCCATGCTGGGTGGGTGAAGTTCCGCTTGACGGTGGATTTGACTCCACCGCTGCTCTGGGTCAAGGTTCCTGAGAGGACCTGCAGCGAGCTGAAACGTGAGGTAGACGTTCAGAATACACTCGGTATTATGTCATCTCAATTAGAACTTCGTTTTTCGAATCATATTTGAATTGGAAGCCAATAGCACAGATCTGCTGATTCACGAGTGAGCACAGTGCACCTCACATTGTACTTTGAAACCAAAGGTTTCAGATTAAATTTACTTGAACAGTTTGAGATTATCAATCATGGAATAGATAGTGATAACATAATAAATTAACAATTTATTTTTTATTAATTACCCAACTGACATTTTCAAAAACCCATAATATTTAAATAAAAAAATTTAATATATTTTTTACTTTTTATTTCATTTCATTTCGTACTATCATCAATTATAAACAGTTCGAGAATTCTTTTTCTGTTATATATCTACCAAGGATGTGGAACAAGACAGTGTTGCATTAATTATAAAAATATCATTAGTGTTGAACAATAATTATTACCTAGAATCGTACAAACTTTATATAAATTCTAGAATTCCAAAAATGTCTACATATTACTTATGACATAATTATATCATTAATCATTAGTCCTGAAATATAATAGTTACTTAGAATAATTAGAAGCATACAGAAATGTATGAAAATTCTCAGAATTCCAATTAGTAATGTTGTCTCTTTTCATCTCATGTGAATAAAATCGTATAGCTGTTTACTATTCCAATTCTAAAAGCAATCAACTTTTATATACGGTAAATCTCAAATACATTTGAGTAAAACCCGATATGAGACGCCAGAATTAAATATTAAGGAAAACACATCTTTGTTGTAAAGTTGCATTTCCATGAACATATATTTAATACAAATTAAATTAATCAACTAAAAAGATATACAGTAAAAATTATTATCCCAAGATTATTCAGATTAACTGTTTTTTGATAGAATTCAAAATTGAACAATTTTATGTTGCAGTTAAGTTACACAATTGTTTTTTTTTTAATAAAGATGCGTACACGGAGTATGTGACACATGAACGCTTGTACTATGAAAAATAGTACTAACTGGACCGATGCTCGAACCCCGACCGCTAGATCACCAGGCGAGTATCGTAACCACGATTTCCACCGATTGGAGACTTACCTTGAGAGAGATCCACCTCCGATTATTCCACTTGACCACACGGCGTCCACACAGTGGGCGGCCGTCACCACGTGGCGCGGGCTAATAAGGGACGCACCACAGAAATGAGACTTAATCAAGAGTCCTGTACGAAGGGACACAGCGAAGGGCGCCAGACCCCGGGGAGCCACGTCCCCGCCGATTATGCGGTTGTTGAAATAGTCGGTCGCTGCAAGAGGTAATGGTTTTAATCAAACAATGCCATAAATTTATGAGACAACGTATGATTGGTTTAAAATATTAAAACACTTAATTATTATATATATTAGAAATCTTCTTCAATGAGCATTATAACGAAGATTACTGCTTTCGCCCTAACTTAGAACATAATTTTATACTGATGACATTATATAATATGAGAAATTAATAATAGCTTGTTTTATGTATAGAACACGCTTCTGCATAAAATATGTTTAATGGCTGGCTCTATGGCTAATTTTCAATTTATATAAACATTCACAATATAACGTTTTTAACACAAATTAAATAAATCAACTAGAAAGATATATAGAAAAAATATCTTCATTATTATTGTAAAGTTGCAGTTTTTTCAGAACACAGCTTTGTGGTATTTTAATACAAATTGAATATATCAATCGGAAACATATTGGTACAGGAAAATTCAATTTATCTAAAAAAAATTTTTATTGCTGTCGGAATTCGAACGTGGATCGTTTCCTATCGAAATTAATTGTTTAATTTCTGGTGTCTCCTAGTAAATATTACTCAAAATAATTTGAGATTTTCGTAATAAAAGGTGATGGCTTTTAAATTTGGAATAATAAATGTATCAATTTGAAAGAACTACAGCATAGATATAAGTTCGAAAATTTATCGTCAACTTACTATGTTGGTGTGGTGTAATCGGTTAACGCATTTCCCCGGATAAGAAAGGATCTAGGTTCAAATTTCGGTAGCAACAAAAATATTTATTAGATAAATTGAATATGTATTTTAAAAAATCTATTTATCAACAAAAAAAAAATTATGCTGTCGGTAGCAACATAATATTTTTTCAAAAAATTTTTTTTTCTGTATATCTTTCTAGTTGATAAATTTAATTTGTATTCAATATACCACTGAACTATGTTCTGAAAAAATGCAACATCACAACAAAAATGTCTTCTTAAAAAAATATATTATATTGATTTATACTCTATTTAATATTTTATACATGTGATAACATATGGTTTTAGTTAGTTTTTTATCACTCTGATGAAGATAGGCGTATTTTTCGAAACCGGTTGGTGAATATAATAAACTCACAGTGGTTAAAGTAAAGTTAATTAATTATTTATTATTGAAATGAATAACCACAAGGTGTTTGCGTTAAATATTATATATTTATTTAATTACATAATCATATAAAAATTTTCTGGAATTCATAAAATGAAGATATTACCATAAAAAGAGCGAAATAAGAAATAATATCCAGTTATCATTCCGTAAATACCATAGACGATAACTAAAAGTCTAAAATTATATATCAAAGAATTAGGTAAAATACTTTATTAATTGCCAGATTGATATTGATTGAAATATAAAAATTTATAAAAGTGGTCCTTTATTTAAAACAGAAGTCACACACGAAAGTGAACATTAATAATCAGCATATTCATACATAGTATACATTCTAATTATGTTAACGTTCAACAAAATCGACTTTTATATATAAATACTTAAATATCTTACCATTACTGCAAGCGACCACTGCTAAAAGCAAAATCACAGCACGTCCAGCCATTGTCAAAAATACGTGGGCACTTGTAATAAAATATATTGCAGAGTTGTATTTATATTAATATGATAAGTATCTCATCACACCCATTAATCGATATCTTATTTACATTGATCTTTTTATATATTTATATCGTTTGTATAGATACAGATTAAATCTAATTAAGAATAGAATAAGTTTATTCGATACATCACCGTAAACTAGTCAAGTTTGTGACTACGGATGCTATTTCTAAACCAGTAAAAGAAATTAATACCTTTATATAATCAATTCTTATAGTTTTAAATACGTAGTAAATTATAAAACTATTTATAATCATTAATCATCATTATCATCATCATTTTCAGCTATTTGTTATCCACTTCTGAATGAAGACCTTTCCAAGTGTCTCAAAATCCTGTGTTTATTGTTAATCGCAGAATTGGATGATTTCGTCAGTCCAGCAGATTCCCTTGATTCCTCTCTCGATTCCCTTAGGTACCACGGGATGATTACATTCGTCTAACGATTGTCCGTCCTCCGAGTGATGTGACCTGCCTATTGCCATTTCATTGTTTTGGCATATTCAATTATATCAACCACTTCTTATCTGTTGTCTTATTCAGGCGTTTATTTTTCTGTCCCACGATTCTGCATTACTCTACTTACTTACTATAGTAGAAAGTTACTACTGCTACCACAACCTACCCTAAATATTCGGACCCCTCACCGTAACCGTACGTGAGCACTGAAAGTGTGCGTACTTTTGAAAGTACACGAAAGACATTTTCGCTTGCAAATGACTTGTGTAAAATCAAAATCAAAATTATATATGGCGAATACTAAAAATGATTATTTTTCCAATTCAAACCGATGTAAACTTGATAAGTTAGATATCAATTGCCATATGTAGTAAGACAGAAAGAGATTACACATAAATTTCACAGTGTAAAAAATAACTAACATACGAATATATATTTCTGTGTACAGTGTACTCTGAATTATATCATTATATTTAACCCTTTTTCAATATTAATGTGCAATAATTATAGTCAATGTACGACATTATTTTTTAAATCCAGTAAAAGTGTTTTTTATCTTTTAAAATGCTAAATAAACTCTAATTCACAGCATATTTTTTATCACGGTATGGTAAAGGTTAAATATAATGGATGATTACCTATTAAAATCATATTCTGAACTCACCCAGCCTTGCGTTGTTCTGCGAATAATTTCTTCTGACATGTTTATAAATTGTTGTCCTTCTTCTTTCCTCCATTAACATTATGATGACCTCATTCAAAGAGATTCGGCTAGCAATTTACTTCTACAAGTTTAGTTCCTGGATTGCCCTCACAGCTGACTCCAAGGTCTTTCCAGCCAGATACAACCTCAATACAATACAATCAATCCTCAATACAATCCTCAATACCTCAATACAATCCACCGTTGTAGTACTCTTTCAGGTCCTCCAGGTATTGTTATCCTTGGCAGATATAATTATCATCTTGTTCATGTTCTGGATGGCTATCTAGTTAATATAGCAGTTCATCATTATTTTAGCCTTTGAGACGATTATTCAACTTATACATGGATAATTGTGTGAAAGAACTGGAATGTATGAATGTAGGACCAAAAATTGACGATTTGATTTTATGCTGTTTATTGTACGCCGATGATGCAGTACTAATGGCGAATAATGAATAAGAACTACAGAGTCTAGTGAGTAGAATGTACGATTTATGCAAGGAAAGCGACCTTATTATGAATGCAACAAGTCGAAAGTGATGGTTTTCGAGAAGAAGTGAAGCACCGTGCACAATTCTTGTAGGTAATGAATGTTTGAAACAAGTAGATGAGTTTGTGTATTTGGGAAGAATGTTTGATAGAAACGGAAAGGCTGAGAATGATATCGAAAGAAGGGTAACTGCTGGGAATAAAGTGTACGGCGCTTTGAATGAAATTATATCTAACGGGAATTTGTTAACCGAGGCAAGACTAGTGGTACACATTGGAGTCCTGGTACCGACACTGATGTATGAAAGTGAGACCTAGGGCTGGCAAAAGAGGAACGAAAGTAGACTGAATGCAGTGGAATTGAGATCACTTAGGCGTATATATGGCAAATATATGTATGACAGAGTAAAGAATAAAGAAATAAGAAAATAATGTACAGCTAATATTAGTATATTGAGTAAGATCAATAAAGGATCTCTTAGGTGGTTTGGTCGTATGGAACGGATGAATGAAAAGATAATGGTAAGAAAGATATATGACGCAAGTCTTGATGGCACCAGAAATAGAGGACGTCCGCGGAAGACTTGGCACGACCAGGTAAACCAGATAATGGAGGATGGTTCTGTTAGAAGCCTCAACAATCGGCGAGCTTGTATGAGAAGATGTATGAATGTGAATGAGGCGAAAATTATGCATACCCCTGCGATAAGGTAAGTAAAAGACGATTATCCCCAATCCTCCTCCCACCGACTTCTATTCCTATTCCTGCATTCCGGTTTGAAGGTCGTCAAAACTATTTTATTTTGATTATAAATGTATTTGGGACTATGGACGCTGACGCGATGATTAAATAAATCAATTAATAGATAAATATTATTTATTTTACAATGTTAATCTTTAATTTCATAATGCTGTTCAATTTATACCTTTAATCTTCATACTTGAATGCAAAGATAACATTCCGTTATATAAATACAATAGTATGTGTATGTATACAATGTGTTCCAAAAAAAATGTGTACACCCGGCAATACCAGAAACTACATGTCATTCCATAGACAGAAAACTCCACAACATGAGGTCGGAAGGACTTTTTACTGGATTTAAAAAAAAAATTTCGAGCAAAATATTTCTTAAATATGAATTAAATATATTAATTAGAAAGATATACATGTAAAATCAATTCTATCGAAAAATATTGTTATTGCGCCACTGGGATTCGAACCTGGATCTCTTTCTTAACCAGGGAAGGTGCATTATCCAACTATGTTACAGCGACAATATTTTTAGCGACTATTTTCGAACCCACATGTTACCTTTTTGATATTAATACATTTAATCGTTCCATTATTTGAAAGAGCCATCTACCTTATTTTTACAGAATCTCAAATACCTTTGAGTAAACTGATAGCAGACGCCAGAATTATCAATTCATTTTTATTAAATTTTGGACACATTGATACAACTATATTGTCAGGAGAACACATTCTTATTGTGAAGTTGTAATTATTCTCCTAAAAATATTTCTTATTTCGTTTTTTGACTATAAATTTTTGACCTGGTACTGCTGCTATTTCCGGGTGTACACTTTTTTTTGGAACTCATTGTACTACATCAAATCAAATTGAACAGCTATGATATTATATTATATAATGTATTTAGTAAAGTTTATTATGTACTTATATTATTATAACTCCGAATCATTGTCATTCTGACAGTGATGACAAAAAAGTCGCTCTCGGCGTCTCGCACAATATTGCGAATAATCATAAGAGTACACGGGTAGCCATTGCTACTATTACTAGCCATTGCTAAATTGTGCTGGTTGATGTACAAGACGACACACAACATGGCGCCTCTATATCTTCAAAAACTTTGTATCCCAGACAATTTGAATCGTAGACGTCAAACTCTTAGGTCAGCCTCTACTTCAGCTGCAGGAAGGGTTGTAGAACCGATCAGCCGTTGCCAGAAGTCTAAATTTGGTGAACGGGCATTCGCAGTGGCAGGCCCAAAAGCGTGGAACTCTCTGCCTTCCGTTATTAGAAACAGTGCATCAGGGACTTTATTTAAGAAGAAACTGAAAACGCACTTTTTCAAAAAATCATTACCATAGGTGAAAATAACGATTTTTTAATTTTTTAATTTTAAACAACATATTATGTGTAAAGCGCCCATGAGGTGAAAGTTTTTACGAAAATGGCGCTATACAAATTATCCATTATTATTATTATTATTATTATTATTATTATTATTATTATTATTATTATTATTATTATTATTATTATTATTATTATTATTATTATTATTTGCTCTTGAGCGTAATGAATTTATAACGAAATAACGAATGAAATATGAATTAAATTGTCATTTTTTTAAATCTTAATGTTCGAAAAAGCCTTCCCATATAGTTCACGGAATAGTATTTGACGCATGCATATAAATATATTTTTTTAAATAATATACATAATTTTCTTATCTCCGTCCGTCTGTCCGTGTCGCACAGCAACATAAAATAAACAAGATCTACTGTTAATTCTATCCCGTGTGTGTGTGTATGGTTATCGCGTCACAATTAATTATTTAATTATAAAACATGTCCACTATCATTTTAATTAAATAAATTAACATAATATATTATATATGATACAATTTTGAGATATATTTATAAATTGATTGACAACAATCTTTCATTTCATTGATTTCACAAAATGATTATTAACACAATTCAAATGAGTGAGATTAGTGAGCAGATCAAAAATATTTTCAATATTTTATCTTACGCTTTGTTTTGATCGATCTCGCTAGATAAATATTAAAGAGCGTTATAATGTAAAATATTGTTTTATATATTAATATTTAAAAATAGGCATTCATTCCACGTGTTCATACCCGCTGTGTCTACTAACATTGTATTTTAGCACCTACTACATACTGTGCATGTGTGTAAAGTACTATACATGAGTTGGATATAACGCAGCAATAAAAGGAAGTGGAGCTGGTCGTAACATTATGAATTCGCAATAATCCAATATTGTAGTCTAAAATAAAAATGTTGATAGAGTCGTATTATTTTAGGGTGTGAATTCACGAATCACCACAGAATTCTTCGACTGTGAGAAAAGAGCCTACTTTAAATAAGAAACTTGTAAACAAGCTTGTTTTTTCAATATTTCCTATCTTGTTAAAAATTTCATACCGAAGTTCGCGAGTGTGAAAAAGAATATCATACTACAGTTCACCTGATTTAAAATTTAAATCAAGAATGAAACACGACCTTCGGCCGCTTAACACATCTATTACATTATATTCGGTGGATAAATATGAAATTTATGTATTAATTTTGTTATTTTAACAGTTTGAACACCATTTTCGAAATCCTCGGGTAACGGCTAAACGAGATGCGATTTTTGAGTTTCGAATAGAAATGACACGCCATTTGAATATCGAATGATGTTATCATGGCGGCACCTGCTTGGGGGACAGTCGGTAAACATAAAATCTGTATTACCGACGTGATTCTGTCGAGAAAATGGGAGGCAATAAAAGTAACCAACGGTTATGTGGGAATGGCATTAGTTCGGATGGGGTCTGACACGAATCTGACTTGGAACATCAGAGCGTTATGGTTGTGTCCTTCCATTATTAACCTATTAGAGAAGAAATCGGTTGATTAAGTGAACAAGAGTGGTTTAGCATGGTAAAAGTTTATCTCGGTGCCATATTCAATTTGTTGACAACGTGGTCAGTTGCTTCAGAAAAAGCAAAGATCTCATCACTTATGACTTTGAAAAATTCGCCTTTTTGCTATCTCGGTATGTTTATGGTTCCTCGTATTTAAACAGCTCTCATAACATATATGTTCACTTTTCAGTATTTGTACTGATTGTCGCAACAAATTGCAACTGGTAGTTACACAAAAAAACAATGCTGGGTATCTCATTGAGTAGCATACGCGAACAGGTGAGAAGAAAATTCCGTCGCCAACATTGTAAAAACTGTCGCGAAACTAAAATGGAACTATGCCAGACACGTAGTGCAACGAACTATGACACAAAATGCTGCAGTGGCGTCCATGATTAGGTTAAGTTAGGTTTCCTAAAGAAGATGGAGACCGTGAATCTTGGTGGGTACACGGTGGACTATGAATACCGTGTCTCATTATCTCAAGTCGAAAATCTTATTATCATTACAACACCGTTGTCATAAATGTTGAGATACTTAACTGGTTCAATCCAACATGGTAGATATTTCTTTATTTAAAAATCATTTAATTCTTATTCTTCTTTTAAATAGGTAATCTACCCTTCAAGATTGATTTGTGCTACTAATCAAGTTAAAACTTTATTTTATAGAAAAAAGTACTATAATATTATAGAATAGGAAATATTACATCAATACCGTCGTAGTTCAAAAAATTTTCTATTATACAGATTAAATGTGGCGAGTTAAGGGAAAGAAGATGACACAAGTTAACCGGGAGTTGAAAATTACTGTATAAAAACCTGTGATCCGCAATGGACAGGCAAAAAAGGTATGGTCGAGGGTTTCCTCCTCGGCACCACACTCACGCATTGGGGAATCTATTAAGTTCAATCTGAATAAATATGAGGCTAATTCTCATTCTAGAGATATTTGATATTGTTCTATTGGAGACTTTCCTTTTGGAGAACCAGGGGGTGCAAAGAATAGATCTATGAATTATTTTAAGCCCTTGTGATTATTTGGATCCATCCATTGTGCAGTCCAGATAGAATTCGTACGTTTTTTTCACCATATTGGGTCTGTCATACATCGGGATATGGGATTGATGGGGGAAAACTCCGGAATCATTTAATTCAAAACTATATGGTTATTTTTACGTGATTTTCCTAGACAATAATTCAAACGGACCGACTAGCGAACCGGTCGGAGTGAAGGATGGAGGTAGGGCGCACGTGTGGGGGGATGGGAGGAGAGGAAACACCTGTCAGTGTACACCGTGTAAGTGGAGAGATTTTTCACCCCGGCTGGTTTGAATGAAAAAGGAAAAAAAGTAAATTTAACTCTAGACCGTGCTAGATTCTCGATACACCGCAGGAAAGTAAGTAGTGGTCCGGATTTCGTAAAAAAAAAAGTTTTATAAATATATATATTTTTTTAATTCATCTAAATTACGCAAAGAAAACAAATTACAAAATGTATGTAACACGATATGTGGGTCTAAGAAGAAAATAACATGATGCAATCCAGTCGAGTTATTGCACGACAAAAAGAACCTGGTCTGATGGATGACGGTCTTGATTCAGACTATCATCAATCATTTCCATAATTCAGCGAACTATGATAACATTTATTTATTTATTTTATTATACATTTTATTCGCTTTTACCAGTGCCGTACAGTCCACATATTTAATCTAATTTTTGTAACGAAATTATTTTATATTTACATCATCATTGTCATCATCCCTCGCTCTACTATCTAATGCAGGTTCTAACTTCTTCAAGAAAACACTTCCATCGGTCTCTGCACTGGGCTGCCTCTCGCCAACTTCAAACGGCATGAATGGATAAATCTTTATTTATATTATTTTACCATCTCATTTTTGTCTACAATTCTTCGTCTCCTCCCTTCAGGATTATTATTGATCAGCTGTTTTGAGAGTAGCGCATTTTTCTTCCATGCTTTTCCAGAATTTTATTTTATCATAATAATTTCATTTTGATTCATTTCCTTGCAATTCTAGGTTTTATTAAAACAATCTGTACTTATTTGATACCGTGTTAATAACTAATTTCAAACGACAACCACTGACCAATTAAAATGCTAGGCGGCATCAATACATGTGCATATTACGTATGGTATTACTTACATTCATACAATTGTTCTTTCTAAATGAAAAGTAGTTTACCTACTACTTCGACACGCCCCTGGATTTTGATATATCTTTAATGTTTATAATAATAATAATGGATAATTTTTATAGCGCCATTTTCGTAAAAAAATTCTCCTCAAGAGCGTTTAATAAGTTTATTGAATTATTAATTAATTTTTTATTAATTCCATAAAGACTACAAGAGCAAGAATACACGGACATTCAGAACGTACCTCACAACTGGTTGAAAAAAAATACTTTATATAATGTATTATTTAAGAAATATCGTGAAGTGAAAGACAAATTTTTATTTGAGTTTTGTGAATTAAACTAAATATATTTTCGTAAGCTTTTTTTTTAATAATTGAAATTATTAGTTTATACAACAATTTAACTCAAACATATATTTAAATAAGGATTTATTGAATATATATAAACAACTTTATAATAGTAAGTGCTATATTTTAGTTAATATTATAAAACTAAATATAAATTAAATTAATCGATTAGAAATATAGTATTAAAAATACAAAATAAATACTTTTATATACATAAGTACCTACATTTATAAATCCTTCAAAAACATATGAATATATTTAACAAATAAGTCAACTTCTGTGCTAAATAGCCTTCACCAACTGACCCTTCGAATCCCGTTGTAGTCCATTTATATCAACCCTTGCCCTTATGATTCCCTTTGAATGGATTTAAAACAGCCAAAAAATTCGATACAAAATATTTTGAATGACCGTGAAATCCTGAGAACTAATTTAATTATACAATGTACAATATATTTGAAATTAATAATAAAATATATTTATACCTCTAATGGTGATTTTATTATGACACAAAAATAAAAACCAAATCGGTAATAAGGATTTTTTTTTAATTTCAAAAACATCTCAGTGCGGCCCTTACGGCTGCCGGGGTAGACATTGAAAAATATCAAGCATTAACCGACCTGAGTTCAGCAAAATATTGATGCCACATGACAAACTGTTTTCCTCTTCACTACGTAGGTGGGAGGGAGGTTTACCCCCACTACATGCCACTACCTAACACACACCTACCCTACACACGTCCGAGGTTGGATTAATGTATGTTTTATATACATCTTTCATAATGCAAACTTTTACCACCTATTCCAAGTTGTAGGTTATTCTATATGAAATTAAATTCTAGCTGAATTGCTGTCAAATTCTGCAGTCGCTATACGTACAATATTTCAGTATCAAATATCAATAACTAAGCATTCAACACTCAATTTAACATGATCATCATCTTTTTCTTCGTAATCCGCCATTTGCACTCATCTCTAATCAACGAATCACACGATTGCCGTACATATACTCACTATTTACTAATTCACTATAAGCTAAACGTATTTTGTTCATGAGTTGCCATCAAATATTTATATTAACCTCACTTTCATTTTCCTGGTATTAATAATACTTAATAATACGACATGATAATTAAATATAACTTTTGAAAATAGCACCTATAAAAGAAATTAGAATAATTGTATCAAAAATCTCACACACGAAACATTATATGTAAACGTTAATAACAATATTAACTTAAACCGGTTTCAACTTTCGACCCCTATTGGCATTTTCAGAGGGGAACCATTCGTCTCATACCTGATAAAGATGAAAACTGGACCAATTTATTCATTGAGATTTCTTTGTGAAAGGGGGTAGCAATTGTAGAACGGTCCAGCCAGACTCCATTTGATCTATTGACCCCAAAAGGGCAAGTTTTAAAAATCCAATTAACAATACATCTGCAACTTCACGTCTTTATTGAATGACCATTTGAAGGGCTGCCAATAGTTCCTCTCTATGAATGTTTTGAACCTGTTAATAGGGGTCAAAGATGAGGTCATCAGATTAAAACTGGGTCACGCAGACTGTACAAATGGACCACCTATTTATTACTGACATGTGTGTTTTTTTTAAATCTGGGGGGATTATTTTTTACAGTTGATTTTTTTTTCTTTTTTGTCTGAATCAATTTGATAATACATAAGTACTTATATATTAAATATTTTTATGAGGAATTTTAATCATATGCAAAATAATCTTGGGGAAATTTTGATTATCTACAAATTGAATATTTAATGTAGTTACGGTGGCCATATTTTTTAGAATAAATTTAAGCAAAACGAAAAGTATCAAACCTACTATATAGAGTATATTTGTAAACAAAATAATTTTGCTGCAATGGAGCTGTGCTCTTATGAAATACCATTCAATATTTTGATGATTGATGAGTTTAAATTCCGAGTTTGTAGTTCAATAAATCAACTTTTAGTTCACAAAATAAGTTGATTTTTACGGAATACATAAATCTAAAGGACAACACTCTAAAATAGTTATGTATTCTACATCTAAAAAATTGTCTCCAATGTAAAATGTTAAATATATATTGTACCTATGTGGCGAGTTTCGGGCAAAACTCTTTGACCTGGGACTCGCTGGGCACCCATGGTCCATGGTGCGTCTGTGACCGTGTGCGACAGGCCCCGGAAAATATCATCTGGGAATATGATATTATGACGGACGCAAGGCAAGTTATAATTGCGGGATTAGATGTGGCCGGTCATCGTTCGGTTAAGAACGACGACCTTGCGAGGAATGAAAGGGACTTCGGATACTTTCGAGAGTTTGTGGGTGTGTGGATGACCCACTGGGAGATTTTGAGGCATACAAATGCTGCGATTGAGGTTGAAAGTCCGCCCTTCCTGTAACTTAGCCATTTTTTGATCAGATATCTGCCGATCCTGGTTTCCTAGCTGGAAGAAAATGTGTTTTTTTTGTGCTTAGTCCACTTTTATTATTTTTTTTAATGTTTTTTACCTTTACTGTTCTGTTTCTGTGCACTGTTAAATGTTTAAATATTATTGTGAGAACTGTCACTTATTAGATGTATGTGTGTGTGTCTGTGTCATGAAAGTGAGTAGATGAGTGGTGGGGACGAACCTTATAAGAGGCCGTCTCTGGGGGAACAGCTCTCTTCCATTACAGCTTCTCCTGAATAACTAGTCTATCTCTGAAGTGTGTAATTATTATTGACTGTAAATACGTTGTTGTAATAAACTTAATATTGTTACCTGGACATATTCAGGTCCTCCAGATACTTGAGATCCAGGTTCGAATCCCGGTAGTGAAAAAACAATATTTTTCGATAAAATTGATTTTATATGTATAAATTTTTAATTAATACATTAAAGTAGTATTTAAAACATCACATACCTATGTTCTGAATAATTACAACTTCACAATAAGAATTTATTCTCCCTAATAATACTTTCTCTTCTAAGAAAAATTTAAAATTCCTATTCTAAAAAAATTATAATAATTTTCTGTTATTGAATCAATTTCCACATTTTTCAGCGTCGTAATAATTTACGTTAGGTACTGGATTTATTTTAAACAAACAATTTTTTTTTTAAATACATTACAATTACGTGACACATGTGGTTTTGGTTAGTTAATTTGACATCCTGACAAAGGAAATTGTATTTTCCGGTTGGTGTATTAATTAATTAAGTAATTTAAAAAATCAAGTTAAATAATATTTGAAGTTGCAGTTTTTCAGAACATAGTTCTGTGATATTTGATATACAAATTAAATGTATCAATTAGAAAGGTACACAGATAAAATATTGTATTAGAAAATATTGGAATATTATCCCAGTGGCAATAAAATATTTTATCGGTAATTTCTAATTGATGCATTTAATTTGTATATAAAAATTCTTTAATTTATGATAGTTTTTCACCGCCGAGCTTATCTTTTACGTATCCCCGTAAAAAAAATGCAACGGCTCGAAGTCCGGAGAAAGTGTAATATTGAATTGTATCCTCCTCAATAAGTCCTCATTTCACGATGGTGTGAGGGTAAAACTTTTCCAATAGGCTCACTTTAAAATGCGATGGACGCTCGATTTTGGAACTCCTGTTTCATGTGTATACATTTTATTGGGACACCATAATAAAAATATAATAAATAAGAAATGTTATTTTTATACACAAAAAATAGAAAACGACATAAAGAATGTTAAAAGATAGTTTTAAACTACGGTAGCAAAAAGTAACGTAAATTTAACAATTCTATCATCATTTATTACGCTAGTATCTAACCTGCAGTCAGCTTCTAAATCATGAACCATTATAGAGGCCACTGACAATAGATTCCCAGAATCAGAGGCGCATGAATTATGAAGAGAGGTTGAGAAAGCTCGAGTTACTTATTAGTTGAAGTGAAGTACAGGAGAGATCAAGAGAATTTATCATGATTTGCTTTTTAAACCTACTTATTTTTACTTTCAATCTAAATAATCGTTTATGAGGAGGTGAACTAGAACTATCTATCCAAAATAAATAAGCACCAAGAAGAAATGCCTGATAAATAATGCTAAAACGAGATACATTTAAAAAGTTGTAACTGTAGAGAAATAAGTGTCCTGAATTAATAAACTTAGTAGTGCATCGCACCTTAGGTGCCAGAAAACACAGGAAGGTCAAACACAACAGACTTGCGAAGTTTCCGAAATTAGTAACAGCGTTTTGACTATTCTAATTCTGGGTCGCCGATCGACTGTCGTTCGCTAGAGGCGGGGGAAGGAGGGGAGATGGAAGGCACAAAGCATTAGTTCGTTCAAATTATATAATAATAAGTATAAGTCGCAAATATCTAGAATAATGAAAAATAATGATAACATTACTTATATTTCTGGGTTTGTTTCTAAATATGTACAGTATATATTTGTTAAATCTCCCGAAATTAGTTACCATTGCGAGGGGAAATTTTTCGCCCACTGCGCGTAAACGGTTAGTGTCTTTAGAATTAACAAAACTTTACATTTTTCAGCCAGCCTCACTGGGCCACGCCCGTGCTGAGGAAAATATTTTATACTTTTTTCATGTAATACAACTTCACAATAAGAATGTGTTCTCCTAAAAATAATAAAGTTGTATCAATGTGTCCAAAAATTTAATAAAAATGAATTAATAACTCTAGCGTCTGCTATCAGATTCACTCAAAGGTATTTGAGATTCTGTAAAAATAAGGTAGATGGCTCTGTCAAATTATGGAACGATTAAATGTATTGATATCAAAAAGGTAACATATAAGGTCGAAAAATTGTCGATAAAAATAGTGCCGCTGTAGCTTAGTTGGATAAAGCACCTCCCCCGGTTAGGGAAGAGATCCAGGTTCGAATCCCGGTAGCGCAACAACAATGTTTTTATTTTTCGATAATATTGATTTTGTATGTATATCTTTATAATTAATACATTTAATTCATATTTTCATAAATTATGGCACTAAAGATACCTAAATAATTTGCTCATCTTCAGACAATTACAGACATTCCATTGAAATATCATTGCAACCTGACTGATGATAATGGTGATATTTTTAGGTTGTACGAACACACAAACAACGTTAATATTATACATATTATGTGTGCTTCAACCTCTTGCTGATTAGTGTCTAAGATTTTTTTTTGATTTTGATCAGAAAAAATCTGCAGAAAATGTTGATCCCACGGAAAAATATTCCTCCATTGTGTAACTTTTAAACGACAAAATAACACATTTTAGTCAAAATCAACTTTGTTGTATCAAAATTCTTACAATATTTTTCTCCTAAAACTGTCATACAAACATGTCAAATTTCCTAGTAGTTTTAGATACATAATGTAGAGGCCCACGAGCTTCAGTACAAGGATATCCAAATAGCGTCCAAGACATGGGAAATCAGGGTGATAACGGTGGGGCTCTTGCGGGGGACAAGAAATAATGTGATAATTATATATGTATGATATAATTAATGTACATGTAGATACAAAATAATAGTAGTGATGAGTTCTGATTTGCACCCGTATATATATAAAAAGATGGTACAATAATAAATATTCAGTTGATTAAGAAAATAGCCAACATTTACTTTGTCAATTGATGATACGGTCGGGCTCCATATTTGGTATAAAATCACTTCGTTAACATTGGCAAATGAAGTTAAGAAATGATAAATAATGCTCCGGTTTGTAGATAAGGGCGAGTTGACGACATGACGTAGTAAGTACTTTACAGTAACAAGAAAACAGTGTAATATTTTAGTAGTAAAAATAATCTGGAATAGGTTATTTTTATTTTAATATAGAGCCATTTCGATAATCGATAAACTTCTATTCAAAACTTTGAAGCTCGATATTTCAGTTTGATGTAAATGTCAGATGAGGGGATGATATCGCACCCAGGCGGTATCGCACGTACGTCTTCGACCGCGTACATCTTATTAGCGATCACATTTGCTTTACCAAATACGAAAAGTTTTCAAGAGTAAACTTTTCATAACACACTAATTGGCAGGATGTATTCTGTGTGTAGCGCAGTAGGTACTGTTTGTTGGTAGGGCCCTTCAGAAGTCTACTACCCAACATTACTTCAATGAATAAATTAATGTTGAAGAGAGAGAGAGAGAAAGAGTAAAAAATAACATGTGCTGCGGGTCCTTCGTGACGAGCGAACTGTTCATATGAAAACTTTTAATTTGGGAAAAGTTTTAATTGCCACTTGAAAATTTAAGTTCAATATGTGTAGGCAGTGTAAATTATTATTTCATTAATTATAAATTGTATACGCGAATAAATTACACTTCACACTGGGATGAACTGTGATATTTTCAAAATGAATAATGATAAAACTAAAATTTTGTCATTTGTGGTCCCTACCGGCCTAAATATATACTAAAATTGATAGAGAACTAAAAAAATTACGAATTAAATATTGACATTCATTTAACAGGTACAGAGAAATATTATTTTTCATAAATATTAATAAACTATATTACAGATTTATTATTAATTATTGTAAAACCATCCCCATAAATTTGCCGCCCACGTGCCACATACGTTAGGGGCGGATTTTGTTAGACCGGCATTAAAGTAACTTTTTACCAAAAGACGTTCTGGACACTAAAACACTGGACTGAAATACATAATGTTATTTATTGGATTGTTTATACCTAGAATATTTTTATTACACACTATTAACGTTTTGCAACTTGAGACTTTGTTTTTCTTTTTTTATGTACACGGTGCGCCGTTAGAATCCGAACTAAAAAACGTTATTGCAAAAGTTGTAATAATAAAGTTGCAATATACAAAAATACCAAAAATGCTGTTATATTTAATTTAAAGGATCCTTGTTGGGAACTTTCATTCTCTATAGCCACCCTGCGCATCTATCACCTCTTCGATCCTCGCCCTAAAGCGCGAGCGCGCTATTTTCAACTGATCGCGGTTCATGGCCGTAAGCTCTGTCTCGATAGCGGCCCGGAGGGAGTTGACATTAGGGTGCCTAGACTTGACGGTTTGTCTCTCGACTACGCCCCACACTTAGTAGTCTAGAGGACTTAGGTCGGGACTGTTAGGAGACCAAAAGTCCTTCGACCAAAACATGTCAAGTCGTCAGAGCCAATTTTGCACTAAATGGCTCGTGTGAGCGGGTGCTCCATCTTGCCGGAGTGGAAGAACCCTCCTTGGACTCTTCTGAGACTGTATTTCTTCACAACGTCATATACAGTCGTTCTTGGGTACGTGAAGAATTTAATAATTTCGGTGGGAGTTCTTCCGACACGAAGGCTTTCTATAATCACCGCTCTTCTATCGTACTCCATGCTTGGGTTGACAGGCTCAGCCATTTTAAGGTTATGAAAGTCTTACTGATATATTTAGCTAACTTTAACACCAACTAGCACTTAAACCTGAATTCAAATATAGCGGGAACTTCAAATACAATTTTGTCTGGATTCTAACGGCGCATCCTGTATTTTTCGGCCGCCCCCTTGATTTGGCCCCCACAGGCAGGCGCCTACTCCGCCTGTGCGTAACGCCGGCGCTGAATACACAGAATTTATATGTGGTTAGTAAGAACAGGTGGCTCTGGGGTCGAAATTAGTAGCGTAACTAAATAAATGAGCCCCAATGCCAAATTATGGGATGATAGGAGACGGCATTGAAGTATTGTTAAAAATTGTGCGCACGCTATATTTTTTTGTGTGCGTTGTGATACCAAATGGTGTGCGCGCGCACACCCTCACACCTTAGAGGGAACATTGATAGCAACATGCCCAAAATATGAAAGAATTATTTTTCTGTAATTTGTAGAAAGCTTCTCTTTAGTGCTGAGTTCTTGAAGAATTGATACAGCATTCGTTTCGTAAACATCTATCAATTATTTAAAAATATGAAATTTAATAACAATATAAAATAAAATAATACTATCATATGTGTACACATAATAAATTCGTGAATCCTTCAAATGTGCCTACTTACGATTTACGAAACATTAAAATTCTGTATACATATATAATAAAATCAACATGTTTATTAGAAACGCGATCAATCTTATAAAAATATATAAAACGTCGATTAATTCAAAATCACACAACATAAAAATCCAGCACAAAATTAGTATCATTGATATTTTTATTTGTACCTGTTTGAGACTTAGTTTTAATTCCTAATATTTCAAATCTCTAAACAGATAAGCTAAATTAAAATTGTAAGCCTAATCTTTTCGACAATTTATTTCTTGTTCACTTGCAAGAACGCCTCACACGCGTGTTCAGATCACGTAATATTGTATAAATATACGTCAAATAATACAAATCCGAATTGCGAATAGAATAGAAATGACATTCCGGCAACCATGCATAAATATTTTAGTAGATTCCACTAGATGGCGCTACTCATGTTGATAATATTTTCAAACAAAAATCACGATTTTTTTTTCAGACAGACACTAAATTTAATACTACCATTAGTGATTTTGGTTTTGAGATATCAGTGACTGACTCACAGTAGTAATTTTGAGCTAATCACTAATCGTAAAATAGTTTTTATACTCTCATCTTAATACCTATTTTATTGTTCTGTGCAAACTGCATATTAATTTTTGAAACTAAAAGTATTCAATGTTTTAATACAAGAAATACAATGTTCAGATTCCCCAGTTCCTTCCTGAACACGGGAATTCAACAATAAGTTTCAAATATTTAACTTAATCATCTCCTTGTGTTTCTGTAAAAATACAGACCAAA
Organism: Eubasilissa splendida; assembly: GCA_031772225.1. Classification (NCBI taxonomy): domain Eukaryota; kingdom Metazoa; phylum Arthropoda; class Insecta; order Trichoptera; family Phryganeidae; genus Eubasilissa; species Eubasilissa splendida. The sequence continues at coordinate 12,912,738 of CM062859.1, forward strand.
CTTTAAAACGCATTCTGCAGTCCTCTCCTTCTTAATCTTGGTAACAGATGGAGTCACTCTTCCATCTGTAGTCTGTTAATGGACCAAGCGACCTCGAGGAGCAATTTTCTGTATCATAGTTCCTCCGAACAGCTTTCACATTTGTTTAACACAAGAAAATTAGAATATATGTACAGTGAACACCATATGGAACCACACCCAAAGCCCTTGTGATATAAAAAATATGACTAACTAGTTGATTCATGGTAAGAGAATCAAACCCCTTATCTTTTAGTCACTAGGCTTAATTCAAATTTGTTCCCTCTAATTCAAAAAATTATATGAATATTAACACTTTACCAAATCAATTTAAAACATTTATTTCCCCAGATTCTTTTTACTTTATTATTATATTAAAATAACACTATGTACATATGTATTTATTCCTCCTTCCTTCTTTATCCTCGGGTATTTCAATGCTCATTCCCCGTCATGGGGTAGTACGTTCACTGACCGATCTGGTAATAATATTATTTCATTCATTGACGACAATAATCTGATTATTCTTAACCCATTCCCCGCGGGTGGGTGACTCAAATATGAGTCGCTGTGTTTCGTCCGCCACTAGTGCGTACATACGCGCTGAAGAGCGATGAAAATCATACCAAAATTATTTGTAATCTTTATCCTACCAACATCTGACGATATTTGTCAAGGATTATTAGCCATCTTATAAACAAACATGAAATAATAAAAGTCCTGGTATCATCCAGTATCGCTCAGTTATACAAATTCTCAAACTCAGTTTATGCGTGTAGAATGTAATGCGCTTCAAACTATAGAGTTAAATTTAATGTCAGTATTTAAAAACTTGTAAATAGTGTGCATTAGTCTAATAAATCAGCGCCTACTCAGATTACTACTTTACTCTAGTACGTATCACCACAAATGGCGCTAGTGTAGTGATGGTGTAGGGCACTGTTGTGTTCTCTCATGAATAATTTTGTTTAGGTTATTTTATAATTATGATTCTGATTTCGTTTATGTTCGTGAGGATACTTGAGAACCTTTGCTATCGATTTCTTAAAAACAAATCATAAATTTGTTGCATTATCGTAGTGTAAAAGTCGAAAATTATAATGCCACCAAAGAGTGCCACGTATGAAAGATGTCATGTGTATTTTATGGAAGCGATCAATGGGTTAATGACGGCTCTCCTGCTAGGTTCATCTCACCGTCTCAATGACCTAGTGCGGTAGATTTATCTATTTGTTCTAATTCGTTAACCTCGTTGACCAGTTGGTCAATATTAAATGATCCTCATTCTAGCGACCATTTCCCTATAATCCTCACATCTGTCATAAAATCATTAAATCTCCTTCCGTTAATAGAATTAACCCTAAATATAATTTAAATAAAGCAAACTAGAATCACTTCTGCAAACTATTAGAACCTCCACCCCTCCCCTTCCTACATCAATTACCACCGATGAAATCCAATCATCCTTTTCTCATCTAATAAATTATTCAGTCTGCAGTGTATAAAAGCATCTCAAAATCAAATCCTAATCCAAGATTTTTCATCTCTCCTCCCTGGTGGGATGAAGAATGTTCCCAGGCAGTAAGAACTCGTAAAATAGCTATTTCTACATATAAAAAAGATATGAGTGTGGCTAATTTCTTAGTGGTTATAAAAACTCAAGCACAAACCAAAAAATTCTTTAAGAATAAAAAAAGAAAGGGTTGGCAACAGTTTTGTACTACTTTATCCCCATCTACATTTTCTCAGTGTAGACAATGATTTGTGGGTATCGCTTATCTTTTATAACCTCAGTTAAATGATCCTCAAATCATTCATGGATAGAATATTTTGCTGACAACCTAGCCCCTCCGCATGTATCCCATATTAGTGAATTTCCATCTCTAATCCATTTCACAAGTCCATTATCATGGTTAGATGATCCCTTCGGCATTTAAGAATTAATCTATCCGCTCCAAAACATTAAAAAAATTTCTCCCGGCCTGGATAAAATATCCTATATTTTTATACAACATTTTCCACCATCCACTTTTAATTATTATTTATATCTTATTAATAAAATATTTGAAACCGGTCAAATACCCAAAGAGTGGAAAGATCAATTAGTTCTTCCAATCCTAAAGCCAAATAAAGATCCAGATTTTGGATGTTCTTATCACCCAATAGCACTCTCTTCATGTATGTTGAAGATGGTTGAGCATATGGTGAAAAAACCGAATTGATTGGTATGCAGAACATAATGAACTCCTTCCTGCATCTCAATTTGGTTTTCAAAAAAAGAAATCTGTATTAGATAATCTTAGCATACTTACCTCTGATATTCAAGTATCTGTCCCTCAGCAATTATACTGCAGCGGCTTTCATTGACATTCATGGAGCCTATGACAATGTGAGCCCCGCCATTTTAAAATGTAAACTTTTAAAACTGGGCCTTCCATTAAAATTATTTCAGCTAGTTATGAATATTATTTGTGAAAGTACAATCTCAATAGATGATCTGTCTCGTAAAATTATCAGGAAATTATGGAAGGGACTTCCACAAGATTCAGCCTCAGCCCTCTCCTTTACAGTTTATATACATCTGATATTGAAACAACCATCCAAGAGGTGTGTTCCATTCTCCAATATTTATTTTTATTTTTATTAATATTAAAAATATAATACAATTTCAATAATCAGTGGACATATATTTATATATTTTTTAACATTTGTTTCATCTCTATGAGAGTAAGACTCGTGTATAGAGAAGGAGTATATTCGAGTTAATTTATGTTTCAGATAGTCTGTGTACATATTTTTTTAACTTCTGTTACAAATTTATGATAGTCCGTAATTTTCAGAAGACATAGTAATATGCTGCTCTGATAAGGATATATCTCATGCATTAAAGAAGCTTGCTAGAGCTCTTTCACTATTGAACACCTGGCTTATCTCCAATGGTCTACAAATGGCTACCTCAAAAAGCCAACCTATAGTTTTCTCGAGAAAACATTATATTTCTCAGACATGTGTCAGATTTGATAACCTAAACATCCCTATTTCCAATCAAGTAAAGTTCTTAGATGTCATCCTAAATAGAAAATTAAATTAAATAAACTCAGTGGTTGCAAAAGGGGAAACTAAAATTAATCCCCTTCGTGTCACTTCAGGTATATGGTGGTATGGTATTTATCTTTAAAACTCATGTACAATGTTTTTATCGGAGCTATTTAGACTATGCTTGTTTCCTATTCGATCCTCTCCCTAAATATTTAGCAATTCAATTCAAATGCTTGAGGTTAATTATTGGAGCTATGAGATCAACGCCAATTAATACATTGCAGGTAGAGCCCTTGGAGCCCCCTCTTTTAATTAGAAGGCAATATTTACCTGATAGATTTGTAATAAAATATTTCAGAAAAACCAACCACCCTATTCTTTGCGTATTTCGATCATTCTCAAATCTCGTGATTTCAAATGTGTATTGGAAAAATAAGCCTACTCCTCTTTTATATCAAAACTTTGCCAAATACAAAGAATTTATTCCTCGGGTTCAGTCAAACCCTCTTCTCCCTATTTCTGCCATTACATTTTTACTCCCATAATCAATCCCTACCCGCTCCCTTCTCCCAACCCAATGGAAAAATTCTTAGATATAATTAATAGTGAATGGAGTGACTGAACCCAAATTTTCACTGATGGATCCAAACTCCAATCGACCGGCTACACAGGGGCTGCCTAATACTGCCCTAGTGATGGTGATCAAGGTTTATTCAAACTACCCAAGGAGACCTCTGTCTTTACAGCGGAGTGCTTAGCTATCCGTGAAGCGCTAAAGACAAAGGAAATGCAGAAGTGTCTAATACTTTCAAATTCCCTAAGCTCACTAATAAAAAATAAGTCCTCCCCTTTTGCTATCCTGTTGATCAATTATGCATGGAAATCAGAGCCATAATGTATGATCTATGGTTAGATAAGATCGAGATTGCCTTGGCTTGCATCCCAAGTCATATACGCATTTCTGATAATGAGATAGTGAACTCTCTGGGTAAAGAGGCAATCACACAAAGAGATAACCCATTTTCTTTCATACTAGTTAGTGACCTTCTCAGAATTACTAAAAGAGACATTGAATTCCAGTGGCAAACACATTGGGATAAAAGCAAAGTTTCAAAAGGTCGACACTATGCCTCCATTCAGTCAACTATCCCAACTCGTCCCTGGTTCCACAGGATTAAATTGAACGAGAGAGTTAATGATTTGCCGATTACGGCTGGGTCATTGCTCTATTCGTTCCCGTTTTGCCAAAATACACATGCTTGATTCCCCAATTTGCGAATGCCAACAGGAGGAGGATCTGAACCATATATTCTTTAACTGCCCGATAAATATTGGTACTCCGTCCCTTCTTCAAGACCTAAGTGAGCTAAAAATTCCTTTTCCAACAAGCATACAAGTATTACTCACGGACTGCCGCTATTCAATTCTAAAATTAATAATAAATATCCTAAAAATTAATTCTATTCAGCTGTAAATATGCATTTAACTGCCAGTGAACCGCCTGACTATTAAGTTGGTCCATATGGAGAAATCTCCATCGCTGGATTCCTCTGTCTGAGGATGTTCTGTCGAGCTTGACTAGTGGTTGGCAATAAGACCCTATCATTGGGTGACACGCCATTCTACAACCCATCCAGTGGCTGACCTGAGATTTTGACGTCTACCATTCAAATTGTCTAGGATACAAAGCTCTTGAAGATACAGAGGCGCCATGTTATGTGTCGCCTTGTACATCAACCAGCACAATTTAAAGTCAACTCTTTCAAGGAACTGAAGCCAATGTGGCTCATATAAAGGGGATGTTATATAAGAGAATTTGGAAACTCCATACATTATCCGTGCTGTCGCATTTAGAATGGATTGTAATCTATCCAGCTGAAACATTGGCAGGCCAACATAGATGCTGTTACAATAGTCCACATGTGACACCACAAATGCATTTTTAATTAGACAGGCTGCTTCAAGATTTGTGTATTTATTGAAAGATTTGAATCAATATGCACGCCCAACAACTTAACTGCAGATTTAGCTTTCGCAGTCATTGATTATTGTATTAAGCTTTGCCTTCTGAGTGTTACTGTCCATAGTAGTTCTGTTTGGAATGGATTCAATGTATGTATTTTGTGCCAAACTAAACTAAACCTAACTTTTCATTACATTCAACTATTATTTGTTAAAATTTTTATCAGTGTTTGTGATTTTCACATGCGTGTCACGTGGCATACTCGAGGCAGATGACTGAACTTCTGATAAAACGGCTGCAACTGGTTCGTTCACTCTTGAAATATGACTTGATGGAAGACCGTAGTTAGTTTCTATTTTTCATTAAAAATCTCATTATAACATGTCAGTGAATCATAAATGCCCTTTTTCACTTTGGCAATTCTCTTCATATTCAAGTCCTGTTCTTCAAATATTGCCAATCACTGAGAAATAACTTAAAAGCTGCAGCTATTTTTTGCATCATAACTATTCTGGAATGTGAAATTTCAAGTTTTTCTTATACCTGTGTGCTTAATTTACCCTTATTTCTATTGACTCATCAGTTGTCAATTCCTCAGCATATGAGTTCAACAACTCTCTTACATCAGTCAAGCCAAGTTTGAGTTCCATCTGATTACCCAATTCAACAATTTCACGCGTTACTAAAATAAAAAAATCTTAGAATTGTGATGTTCATTATAGCTAATGTTTGTAAATAGAGAACTGTCTGTATAAGCTATTTACTAAATTCTCTCATATTATCTGAAAATTGTATTACAGCCGAGAGAACAAGCGCGATTCAGGGATGGTTTCAACACTATAGACAGGGGCGTGCAGTGCATACAAACAAAAAAGCTGTGCATTGCTAAAAATTCTGGGAAACAAATATAAATTAAATAATTGGATTAACTTTAACGGAAACATTTATTTTACATTATTGCACTACGCATTGAGCTATTCATATTACTCTGTTCTACATTTAAGGTAGTGAATTACTCGAGTCATATATTGTAGTACATATATTATATATGATTATATAATATCAACGGTAACAGCATAACCTACTGCACGCCACTGACTATTGACCAAATATAGGTTATTCAAAAAATCATCAAGCACTGCCACGAAGTACTGTTCGTGGCAGTCCTGATTGTAGATGCTCTTAGCAAACGGTATGTAAACATCAGTAATGCCACAGCTGTTTAATCTTCATAAACCATCTCGTAGATTGCGTAACAAGATTTCCGACGAGGTGATACAATCTCACCTAAATTATTTACAGTTACTTTCAAAAATCTATTCAGGCAACTATACTAAGAGAAGAAAGGCATTTGCATAATCGGCATGTATTTAAACCATCCATGTATTGCACGCCTAGTTAATTTCACCTTTTTTAACTTCCAGTAAATTCTTTACAGTTTTTATTAGACTTTTTTACCCTTCCAATTCATGTAATATTATATAACACTTATGATGTTTATTACAAAAAGGTAGTTTGTAAAAGTGTCAAAGCGATTAGCACTTGTAGTGGTAGAATAAGCGATCTAGTCGCATGTAGAGTACTCAAGAGTATCGTAGAAAAGATAAGAAAACAGACAAGAGTAGTTGATATGCCAAGAAAATTAAATGTCAATGAGCAGGCCACATCACTCGGAGGACAAACAATCGTTGAATAAGTGCAGTCATCCAATGGTATTCAAAGGGAATTAAGAATAAATCACCCTAAAACCTACTGAACAGGCGGCTAGAATAATCAAGGGGATAATGCATATATTTTATAAGTATACCCCAAAGGAAAATACTTACCAAGAATTATTAGCTGCAACAAAGAACAGAGGTTCAAGCAACAGAAATACAAGGTAGATGAATTCAAAAGTTATATAAAAATATTTAAAAATATCATAGTATATTAAAATATTTCAAGTATTTTTAATTATCATTTATTTTTGGATTTTCATTATCATCAATTATCTCTGTTGCCGTATTGTTATACAGTTATACTTCAGAAAGCTAAATAAATTTGAATAACAATTTGAAAATCATACAAAATAAATTGTAGTTTAAAAATTGAGTGCTATTTTACACACAAAACATTTTCTAACTGTGCATTTATGTTCACTAACCAAAATGATTCAAGCATACATGTCCTTATACTGAAACTAAAGTTTGCAGAATAATCAACCCAACGCTAATCTGTCGTACAGCTTCCTATTCAAATTTTAAGTGAATTGCACAGCAAATAGCCATGCCCCAATGTCACCTCTCATGCATTAATGTGACAAACATAAAAATTGCTAATATAACCCATAAGGGTTATTCAAGAATTCAAAGTAAAAAAAACTAATTTTATTTAGATTTGTTTAATTTTTTCAGAAATATTTTATGAAAAAAATATATACAGTGAAAAAGGGACATAAAATTGTAACTTCTCAAAATAATTTAACAATACATTAACATAAATGATATTTTAATGTTTAAATTATTTTTTTCAAATGTAGAAAATATAGCCTTATCTCTATTTTTTAATAATGTACAATAATCTTAAGTATGAATACAGAGAAGATGAAAGATACATGATAGCACCAAAAATAAAGGATGTCTATGAAAGACTTGGCATGACTAGGTAAACCGAATACTGAAAGATAGTCCTGTAAGAAGCCACAACAATCGACGAGCATCCATGAGAAAATGCGTGATGTGGATGAAGTAGAGTAGTGTCAGAACAAAAGAGTGTGCTATCCTCTTCATATCGATCTGATGCCTGGTAAAATGACGTAATACTATAACTTATCGAAACACCGTGAATACATTTAAAATATCCAACTAACTTAACTACATTTATTCTTGTATTGGTTTATTGTTTTAGTTACATACCTTAAGTTTCTCAGACAGGTATTCACATTTTTCTCGGGTTCTTCAATGCATTATGTTAAACGACAGCTACACCAATGAAATATAAAAATATTTGACTAGGGGTGAATGCAATAAACTTTATTTGATAACAAAGTTTATTACGGATGTAAGAATAAAACAAAAATGATTTTAGTTTACTTTTATTAACAAAGAGCCGGTAGGAATCAATATATGAATGACATTTAAGTTACTCAGTAGCGGAGCGAGTCGCCGAACTGTGTTATTTACTATTCTAGGTCCATTATATTATTTATTTTTTCAGTAAAATGAATGTACCACTGAAAAATGCAATAACAATTTAAACACCATTTGATTATTTGCTCAGCCCAGTCTCACACGAAAGCGATATTTAGAAAAATTGTGACCTCGGATTAGAAAATAACACAGAGCGGGTCAAGCTGCCATTCAATATGAACTATGTACATACATAACCTATTATTTACTTTAGGTCATGCCAAATGATTTCATGAATTTATGATGACCGTATCAATCAGGGTCCAAATCACAAAACGATTCTCGGCTTTACGACGCGACTTACCGAAACTTGTACCAAAAAAAGCTTATAAAAATAAAGAAAACTTTTTTGTACACAGTTTTATGGCATAAGTCATTCAGGTCAAGATTAGTTTCATAATTTGGACCTATATTTCCATATTTTAATTTAGATATACAATTATAAGTATGGAGAGAATAACATATTTTTGTCAAATATTAGTAAATTTGTGTTTAATTAAAATATATACAGATATATATAGTGTACCCACTCAACTGGATTATTTCAATTTGACAAATACCTTCAGAAGCAAGCTCGCTGTAATGTAAGCTTCAATGTAACAATAAAAGCAGATTTGGTTCCGTTCCGCCCTTGTGTAAACATGAGATGGGGTACACTATGTACATGAAATATACATTCCGTTTGTGTGTATAGTTTGTCTGTCTGCAGGCGTTCATCCGACAGGCACATCCGTACTACACCTCGTGTTATCCTACTGACTGAGTGTGGAAGTTTATTTGGTGGTTATTATCATGCAGATTGGGGGCGACAGATGCAGATGAATAGTTTACTCGAGTGATACAGCTAAAACCATCAATTCCATTTTGGATCAAGCCAGGTTTCTGCCATTCCCCGCTTCAAATTTTACTACAATGAACACATTTGTATACTATTGCTAATGGCGAAGAGTGAGCTAATGGCGATAATGCTAAAACAAGGTTCAACAGGAAAAATGTTACACAATTATTCAAGAAAATGTCCTTAATATTCAATAAGGCAGAATTCCTTCACACCAAAAAACAAACACACCCCGGTAATGCCTTAACTATAATAATAAGGTAACATGAGAAACATCTTTTATAAAACATTTACTTTCGTATACAAGTTTGATCACATCGTGCCCTTTGTAACATGTCACTTTGTATTGAATATTGGGAAAGAAATTTAAAAAGGGAATACAAAACATAACAATAGTCACACAAATAATTCAAGATGAGTATCCGATTTAAAAATTGTCGATATTATACATATTTACAAATAAATCTGATATAAAATAACCGATAACAAAATATCCTAATCGCCAAAAGCTCAGTCAAATTTGACATCCAAATAATAATTCGTCTTCTGTGATATATACTTGACAATCTCAACACTGAAACTGCCAAGTGTGTGGCAAAATATGATACAAAAATATTCATAAGGAAAAACACAAGACGTTGAGAAATACATCCGGAAGTCAAAGTCGCCTGTTTCTTGTGATAATACTCTTCCCCTCGATGACTCGACAATGTTGAATACTTACATCAATTTCAGTTAGTCTTATAAAAACCAAACTTTTTTGCAAATTAATAAAAGTAAAGCAAACCAATATTAATTTTATTACGAGAATATTGAAACTAGAGTCATCAGTGTGGATGGGGAATCACCGAGTAGGGCCAAACTACTAAAGAAAACGCAAACATATGCTCCTCAGAGCCAGATGACAGTTTCTGTCCGATGACCACTCATTTTGTTAAGGAAAATTATTTATGATTTTTAGTAATTTATTTATATTGCACCAACTTTTACTTTTTGTTACTAAAAATTATGATTCAGTTATATAGAATCCACATTACTATCACTAATACTCCATGGCATCTCGGCTCAGTGAGAACCCTCGCCTGACATACAACTCAGCGCCAGACACCTCTATCCTGGACCACACACTCCACTCAAAGACAGGAACGAGAAGCGCCTCCAGATATCTCCTCAATTTTCATTTCCATATTCATGCGCTCTATGTGTCCTACCCATCTTATCCTTTGTAATTTTACCACATCAATTAAACTCAGCTTCTTTTCAGAGGTTACTGCAAGTCCATGTCTCACATGTGTATGTAACAGGAGGGCATATTATTGTGTGATAGATTGCAATTTTCAATTTGATGAATAGGAATTTCAATATCATGCAATAAAGTGCAAAATAACAGTGATTTGGCGTATCATTCTCTGGAGTCACAAAGATATTTAAAATTATCAATGGTAATTGCCAATTTTTGCTGGACCAAATTGTTATAATATTTGATCATCAACATATATTTAGTCTTCGGTTAATTTATGCGTAGACCGTTTCAAGAGATGAAAATGTGGGATTTAATGAAATCCATTGAGTAATCTACAATGAAAATATGATGTGCATTACCAAATAATTTATGACAATTTTACTGAGATGCAATTGCAATAATCCTACTACAGGCAAATTATTTTTTATTCATAATTCTGTTAAAAGACTGACTCAAATGATACAGTGGAACCTTCAGTTGTACTATGAAAAATCAGAATTCATATTTTGTTGTCCTGCATTTAACGCAAATCATCAGCATTATATTTGTTACTACTGCATTTTTGAGATTCCTCATTTATAAAATGGCAACATTTAAATGATACCAATGCAAATTCTTCCCTGGGAAAGAGAATTTATTTATTTATGAGCTTTTTAAATTATGATTATTTCAATATTGTTTTCATATTATGAGCAAATAAATGATAACCAATGCAGCCATAAGTAAAAAGATAGCATTCCGTAAAATTATAATTTCAGTTTTTACGTGGGAGACAATAATCAATTGAATCATTTCATCACAAATAAACATACTGTTTTGACATTGTCACCCATGACACCCGAGGATTTGGTGATTGTTTGTATTGCGTAATGCCAGTTAGAATTACCATAGTAAAATGTAAGGATAAAAGAATCAATGTTAAGAAAAGTGGCACAGCACATCTGATTTAAAGCTGATGTAAAGCAATTAATTTTCCTTAACAAAATGAGTCATCATCCGAGGAAAAGTGAAAGTGTTTACAGTCCCTCAGTGTTGATCCACTCCAATTATCTATCATTTGCTAATACAATTTACCCTCTATGTGTGGAAATTGTTCCTCATCATGATTCTGCTGTATACATCTTAAAACTTTACAACTTAGTATATTTGTCAATTACTTATTAGATTCAATCATCTTAATGTTATTCTAGCTCATCATTACATTCAAATTATTCTCATTTCAAACATACAAACTCTAGTCTTCATTTTGAATTAGTGTCGTTTTCATCAAAATATAAATGTCCGTTGTATTTCTATAACGTACATGATGTATCTCAAACAAACTATCTTAGGTAATATCACTGAACATATTATGTCGCCAATATGTCATATTAAACAATATAGTTTATGGTGTTCTCACACCGGCTTGTCAGGCCAAATGTTCATATGTGAGGACAATAACGAGAAACTTTGATGCGAGCAAAAAAAATAATTCCCGATTCATCTCTGTTAACACAACAATTGGTCATTTATTGAATCATTTGTAATTTTGAAATATCTTTTCTAAATACAGAAGATTAACCCGTCGTTTAGTACTGTTTGTTTGTGAATAATCTTAAAATATGATTTCGGCTTGACGACCGTGTACAAAAGATAGAATATAAAATTGTAAATTTTTATCTCTACCTTTTTATAAGTCTTCAAATAGCAAAACTTTCATCCTACCAATGTAAACATATAAAATTCATCGTGATCCTGGTGCAGCAGTGATTTAATCTGACAAAATACTAATTACATTCCGTCTTACTTAACATTAGAGAACAAAATGCGTGAAAGTCGAGTCGGCAAAGATATCAAAATGTAATCCAAAAGAATCCATACATAATAAGTTAGAAAGCAAAAAAAAGGGATTGTGTGAAAACATTCACGTTAAAATGAAAACAACTTAGAAACAGAATAGTGATTTGTATAAACCGATAGTTGTCACAAATAATATTACCTTTCAGACTTTCCATACAACATATTTATTTTAACTTCACTTGTATTATTAAATATAAATAAACATATTTATTAATTGCGAGTCTCTTATAAACTACACTCTCACTAACTATCATTTTAATTTTGTAGTCAGATTTACTAATTGTTTTAGGTTTTATCCAGATTTAAGGAGCAGTTATTATAGCTGCAATGATAACCGTCAATTTATTTTACTTGCCACTTCATGCAAATGTTCAAATTACACAATATTTTAAATGCCAAATTACACAATATTTAATGCCAAATATACAATTTTCGACAAATAGAGCCCGAACAAATTTTTGAAAACATTTTTTTTTTCAAATTACAAAATTTATCCTCGGAGTGAGGATTTCATCAACAATCATTTAAGCGGTCACATATTCCTGCCTACAGAGCAAAACAATAACTCTCAATCTGTTGTTAAGATAATTCAAAATTATGACATTTTGCAATCTGTCACGAGAGACGTCTTCAAATATATTTTATTAATAATTCCTTTGAAACAGTTCTTCAAAAAAGATAATGGAGTATATGGAGAAAAACATACAAAATTGGTTCTAAAGAATGTAACAAATTTATAATTATTTCATTAGTTTCCTTTGCAAATATATCTTGGACAGAAACAAAAGTATCTAAGTATTTGAGTAAAATATTTTTATTAAACGTATATTCACCTAAATCACAGACACTCTTCCGTCATAACGGTTGACATTGTCAATAAATTATTAACTCTCGCGGGTCACAGATACAACAATAAAATTATGTTAAAAAGAACCGATGCGTGGCATATGCAAAGAAGGATGTTCACAAATCTTCAATAAAATATGTCAAATAAATAATTTTCCTAATGCAACCTAACCGCGTCAATAATGTTCGGTCATCATCGTCGACCTTCGTCTTTCGTTATTTCGATAAAAATTATATTATCGCCGTACAAATTACAAATGAACATATTATGCAAAATATTAACGTAGAGGAACATTATGGGCATTGTGAAATATATCTTATATAGCGGAGCCCGCTGGCGAGTTCGATCCATCGCGACACGGTCACTCATTGTACGTTACACTACAGTGTTCAGTGTATCGCGACAGGACTCTGCTGGACGCAGACCCCCACCATGGGGCTGTCGGGTTGGGCGGGAGGCTCCGGGGGAGGGGCGTGCGGGGGATGGGGAGGGTGCCCCTCCAAGCTGGCCAGTTGATGAGGCAGGTAGCGCGGCCGGTGCGCATGGCTGTGCTGCTGGAAGGGCGGCTCGCACTCCATGGCGGAACCCACAGAAGGCGGGAACTGGGACATGAGCATGTCGGATCTCACACGCACCATGTTAAGGCCTGAAAATTATACTTACTGAGCAATTATAGTCTTAGTAACATTACAACAAACATATGTTAGGTGCTATATTTTAATACTACATAATGGACTAATGATTTATTAATTATTGCAAATGTTTATTGCAATTTTCAATATAGCATGCAATACAAAAATAGCATTCCATGATATTGGGTGGAGATTGTGATGAGCATATCAATAGTTGAGATTAATATCAATAATTCTGAATAAGAAATTTATGAAATAAACTTTAGTGGAGCAAACATAGGATTTAAAAAATATATAATCCTATCTGTAATTATTGTAAACATTGTAATTAATTCTAGATTGTAATTGTAGAATCTAACGTGTATAGAAATAAAAAAAAATAACAAAATGTATGTTTACAAATAACTTTAACTAATAATCAAATTAAATATGTTTATAATACATGTTATACATTTTAAATGTGATCCAAAATGAATTACAAAGTAATAATTGGATAAAACTTATCTAGAAAAATTTTATTTTAAAGGAAATATTTTTTGTTACAAAAACAAAATTTAAAGGGACAAAAAATACAGAAACGCATTTATTTCCAAAGACTCCTGACAGTAGTAATGAAATCATAGAAAAAAGTTTATATAAAAACCATCACCATCTTGACAACTTATTAACACTGCCAACACATTAAAAAAGAGCAAACATAAAAACCATGGATGAAATGTTTTAACATCAATTATTTTTACATTTAAGAGCAAAAATGATGACTACACATTAATGAATGACCTTTAGTCCCTGTTTAGTCCTTGATATTTATAAAATATTATAATAATGAATAAAACAATTATTATTTTATGATGCAACAAAAACCAAAGTGCTCAATGTGCTCAATCATTCCACTGTAGCGATGGTTAAACCGTTATTGTGACTGTGATTGTGATCGATTGTAACAATGATTGGCAACTGATTAATGGTGCACTAGAAACTAAACCTTCCGCAATTAAATCTCAATTAATTAACCATCACTATAATGCAAAACCACTTTGATTTGACGACCAGTTTCAATACCACTGTATCTACATCAGGGCGTTACGGTTAAATTACAGTTTACCATCACTAATCTACTGAGAGAAGAAATTAATAAAACAAAATATTATTATAGCTCAATTCAATGTCTTTTGTAAAGCAAATAATGATCTCATGCAAAATTTTTAAATTACACAATAAATTAATCTTTATTTTCCAACCATTACTGGGATCAGGCAACAACTTTATTATATTAAATAATTTGAATGGATCAAAACTAACATGCAATACATGATGAGATAATAGTTATAATAAATGATAATACAATTACACTCCGTTAATTCGTGTACTCATATTTCGTATTTTCACGTAATCCATACTTTTTCAAAAATTTTAGCCCCAAAAATAATATTTTAATCTAATTTCTACCGATAATTCGTAAAACCTTATTATTCATAGCTCGTATGCATTATTTATACCCAAAGTAAATTGTTCACGTAATTCACATATTCATGTGTTTTTAAATCCAAATTCGCGCGACTACACATTCATCATCCCTTCGTAAACATCGGTAGTTAGCTACACCTCCTAGCCAATCACGGTGTTGTTCCTTATCGCAACAGATCGGTGCGCTTACAGCTCGCAACTCGCAAGACCGCAGCCGAACTGAGTGATACCATATTTATGTAACACAAATTCTGTAGTGCGTTTTATAAGATTTGTTGTTATTTCAACAATAATTGTTGGCGTGTTGCGAATTATATATTTCTACTCACCCTTGTAACCCTCTAATTAAAATAATTTTAACAATTTTCATTGAATTTTGTAATTTATAAATGAATTGTGTGGAACAGTTCTATTGATTTTATATCCGGTTTTTGGTTTATGAAATGTTGTGATTTGTTTAATGTAATAAAGAAACTGAAACCTTTGTATTTAAATACACAACCTATTTAATAATTTTTTTTTTTCTTTTATTTCAAAATTTCAATCCTGAATACCCCTCTAAGTTCAAACTTGAAAAATTGCAGAAAAATAATAAGCTTCGACAAAGTATGAATATTTAAAAGTTATTCAATATTTTTTATGGCCTTTTCGATATTCTAATTTTTTGCCCAATTTTGATGGAAAAGGAGAGTTCAATCGCCAATCAAATTAAAATGTCCATAATTTTGTTGCGTTAATTACAGGTGAATTGTTTGAAGAAGCCTGTTTTGAATATACAACTCGCCACATCGCCACACACCTTCATTATTCAGGAGAAATTAATTACTTGATAAAACATTTCGACACATAAAAAACTGAAATAACAGACAGTCACCATTGTTTTCAATGTGAAAATCACAATGTTGACAGTTGACAGAGGCAGCGCGCGCAAAAATGTGGAAGCGTAAACCGACGCATTTTTAAAAATTTATTTCTGTTGCCTTCAAAAAAATTGTTCTCATTATTCGTAATTCAGATTTTTTTTAAATTTCCGTCCCGTGATTTACAAATTAACGGAGTTTTACTGTATATGTACATATTTAAACTTAAAATAGCTTATATTTCTTCCGAACATATTCTTATATATTGTCTTTTTAACTAATTTTGTAAGTTATCATAATGATAACAAAGAACCACTAATATTATAACTTCTTATATTTAATAAATAAAAATATAAGTACAATGGAACCTCGACTCAAGAGTAACTCGATTTAAGAGTATTTCAAGATATGAGCAAATTTATTTTTTTAAATTTTACTCAACATACAAGCAAAAAACCTATTGAGTAACTTAAAACTGTATCCTTAATTTATGTAGTATGTATTCTGCGCCAGAGATGTCACTAATAACAGCAGTGGCAGACAGTGAACTACATGTGTAGTATGTAATCTGCGCCAGAGATGTCACTAATAACAGCAGTAGTGGACAGTGATATACACGCCCATGCATTATCGTCTCCAATGTCCCAGTCAGCGTGTTCGTATACCATTTAGATAACAATCATTTTGTGATCACTGTGTATATGCAAAAATTTGCTATTTTTTATTCAAGTTTGTAATAACTTTGTTTTGTTTGTCATAGTTTATTTTTGTCATAACTGTACTGCGAAAATGGTCCCCATGAAGAAAACACTTGAAAAGGAGAGGAGTAAGATAAAAAAGATGATTACGGTAAAAGTTAAAAAAGAAATCATCGAGAAGCATGAACAAAGCACGCGAGTGGCTGACATTGCAAGATTTTATAAGAAGTCTACGTTGACGATTTGCACGGTATTAAAAAAGTGAAATGATATAAAGGAGCTAGATTCAGCTAAAGGAGTCACAATAATAACATATGCTTTTTTATATAATATTAATTTTTATTAAATTATATTTTTATTATGGAGAACACATTCTAATTGTGAAATTGTAATTATTCAGAACATAGGTCTGTGATATTTTAAATACTAATTAATACATTTAATTTGTATTTAAAGCATATGTCACCTATTCTGGAAGACATAGAACAGTTGCTTTTGGTGTGGATAAATGAGAAACAACTAGCAGGTGATTCTGTGTCTGAGAATTTGCTCTGCGAGAAGGGAAAGGCTTTGTACGCCGACATCGTAAGTAAACTGTCATGTACGTCGATAGAACAGGAAGAATGCTTCAAAGCGAGCAGAGAATGATTTGATAAGTTTAAGAGAAGTGGCATCCAGTGTTGTGAGGTATGGAGATGCTGCGGTTGGGACTGGGGGTGAATGTGGACGATATTCAAGAGCTGGTGGAAGAACAAGGCCAGAAATTGACCACCAAAAAACTAATGACTCTGCATCACGAGCGACAGCATGAGGTCACAGAGGAGATCTCGTCTGAGGATGAGGAGAAAGAGGCTGAGAAATCTGTCACTTCAAATGAGATAAGGGAGATCTGTAAAATGTGGGAAACAGTGCAATATTTCGTAGAAGAGCACAACCCAAGTAAGGCTGTAACAGTGTAAGAGAATGATCTTTTCAACGTCAATGTGATGTCACATTTTCATCAAATCCTCAAAAGCAGGCAAAAGCAAGCGTCAATAAATAAGTTCCTGGTTAAAGTTCCACGAAAAGAAAAAGATTTTATTGAGCCATCAGCGATGAATATCAGTGATTCTGATATGGACAGTGAATAAATTTGATTACCTCTTTTATTATAAATTTTAATAATAATAAAAAAATTATGTATATTTTGTATTAATTATTTTGATATGAATATTTTTGGATCTTGGAACAAATTAATTGATTATTAAGGAGAATACATTTTTATTGTCAAGTTTTAATTATTCAGAACAGACGGTCTGTGATATTTTAAATACTAATTACTACATTTAATTTGTATTTAGAATTAATTGAGTTTCCTTTATTTACTATGGGGAAATTTGCTTTGATATACGAGTGTTTTGAGATACAAGCACGTTTACGGAACAAATTATGCTCGTAAGTCGAGGTTCCACTGTACTGGTTAGATGTATCCGCCTATTTAGAAAGTTTTCAGTTTTGGCCTTTTAGTCGGATATTTTTGTATTTTCAAAAACTATTACAAAAAAATGTTAAAAAATATTTGTTTGTCAATGTCCAAAACTCGCTTTTCATAGATTTCTGTTTGTTTCTTATAAAATGTAAAACTCTAAAACTTTGCTTGACCCCAAAGTATTTCTCAATATACCTTTTGAATATATTCACCTCTGTTAGAACAAAAAAATGTATGTCATGCCATGTAATAAGTTGCTAGATAAACTGTGTTTCTAAAATAAAAAAAACACAAAATGCTGTTCAATTTTGGATTTTTACTCTGGATCAAATATCAGACAGCTGTAAAGAAAACCAATCTTAAAAAACTAACAACTCTTACATATATAATAAATAATCAATAGAATATAATATATAGTAGAACCTTGACTTATAGGGAATGAGCTAAAATGCAGTAAAATAGGGGAATGTGTAATTTTTATGGAAATAATAAATTTTGGTAAAACATGATTAGTGATTTAGTTAATCAATTAGAAAGATAAACAGATAAAATCAATTTATCAAAAAAATTTTTTAGTTGCCACCCGGACATATATAATATTATATAAAAATATCACAGAACTTCATGTCATCTTATTTTTTGGTTTTCTACAATACAGTTCTACGGAAAATGAATACAGTAAAACTCCGTTAATTTGTGTATCCATATTTCGTATTTTCACATAATTCGCACTTTAAATTTAGCCTGAAAAACATACTAATTTCTACCGATAATTCGTAAAACCTTATCATTCATAGCTCGTATGCATTATTTATACCCAAAGTAAATTGTTCACGTAATTCACATATTCATGTGTTTTTAAATCCAAATTCGCGCGACTACACATTCATCGACCCTTCGTAAACATCGGTAGTTAGCTACACCTCCTAGCCAATCACGGTGCTGTTCCTTATTGCAACAGGTCGGTGCGCTTACAGCTCGTAACTCGCAAGACTGCAGCCGAACTAAGTGATACCATATTTATGTATACCAAATTCTATAGTGCGTTTTATAAGATTTGTTGTTATTTCAACAATAATTGTTGGCGCGTTGCGAATTATATATTTCTACTCACCCTTGTAACCCCTAATTAAAATAATTTTAACAATTTTCATTGTATCTCATAATTTATAAATTAATTGTATGCAACAGTTCTACAGTAAAACCGCGATATAACGAAATCCAAGGGCCCAAAAAATAAAAATTCGTAATAACGAATTCCCACATATAACGAAATAAATTTAAAAAATCCTACTATATATTACGCGCCGTCGCAAAAAAATGTTGCGCGGATTCAAAAAAGATCGCAAATTCTGCAAACAAAGGAGGAAGAAGGCCATAGGGAACTGAATACCTACAGATTTTTAGTAGTTTTGTTATTAAAACAGATAAGCAAATGGATAATCAAAGGAATTAAATTAAGAACAGAACCTATTCAACACCAATTGGAATATATTTTTGTAAATTCCAGAATATTGCAAACACAAAACAATATTTTAATTGTGTTTAAATGTAGAGCCGCTTTAAACATAGTTTTGGGCATGAAACATAAAAAATAATTCAAAAATAAAAATTTGACAGTTGAATCGCGGCATTTTTATAAAATGAGTCATATATAAATGACGAAGGTACTTACCGGTAACGGCGGCAACCACTTCAAAATATGATACTATGAACCCAAGAAGAAGTTTGAATTGTTTTACTACCTTGTCGGCAGACCGCCGCGCACCGCCGAAAAGGCCGTGCGCGGCGTTTCCGTTCGCATACGGCAGATGCAGCGGCGCGGCTTTGTAAGTGCGAAATAATATTTTCATATTTTAAAAATTTTTTATTTCGTTATAAATTTACGTAAATGTATTGGAATTTTTTGTACGGGACAAAAATGATTTTGTTATAAATATTAACGGGATTTCGTTATATAAATGCATTTTTGTATGAAAAATTGGTTTTAGGGACTAAATTTCGATTTTTTTTTCGATATACGTCATTTTTCGCTATATCGGGTTTCGTTATATCGCGGTTTTACTGTATTGAGTTTATATTCAGTTTTTTGGATATAAAATCATCCAGTTTTTTGTTTATGAAATGTTACAATTTGTTTAATATAATAAAGAAACTGAAACCTTTGTATTTAAATACACAACCTATTTTATAATTTTTTTTAAATTGTGTTTCATTTTCTAAAATGGCATGAACATCTCGTAATTCGTGTAAATCCTTGACCATTTAAAAATGGAACTTACTTTAAAAACTGACAAAAATTGATGTCAAAGATAAAATCAGCGAGAAAATTCCAATCCTGAATACCTCTCTAAGCTCAAACTTGAAAAATTGGAGAAAAATAATAAGCTTCAACAAAGAATGAATGCCCAATTTTGATGGAAAAGGTGAGTTTGGCCGCTAATCAAATTAAAATGTCCATAATTTTATTGGTGAATTGTTTAAAGAAGCCTATTTTTAATATTGGATTCGCTACACACATTCATTATTCAGGAGAAATCAATTATTTTATAAACATTTCGACACATAAAAAGCTGAAAGAATAGACAGTCGCCATGTTTTTCATTTTGAAAATCACAATGTTGACAGCGGCGGCGCGCGCAAAAATGTGGAAGCTTAAACCAACAATGCGTTTTTTTAAATTTCGTTTTAATGTTGCCTTCAAAAATATTGTTCTCATTATTCGTAAAACAGATTTTTTCCTGTGAGTTACAAATTAACAGAGTTTTACTGTACATTAAAATTGGTATTTATTATCGGTTCTCGCATAGAATAGATTTAAACTCCAGTCCACAAAGTAATATAATGTACCGTGGATGGGCAAGGATAACAATACAAATATTATATAAATGTTAACAAAATAATAGTTGAATTGTCTTTTTATAATGTTTTAGTTTTTCAGAATCTATACATAATATGTAGAATATTAATTCCCAAAGTAATCTTATGTATCATGGATGGAGGATGATAACAACATAAATGTTATATAAATGTTGATGAAACAAGAATTTAACTTTATTTTTATCAGAATCTATATATATAATAGAATACTGATTCCCAAAATTGCATGTTCCCCCATTGCATACATAGATTGATTAATTGTTTGTTACTATTTCTACTTGGAACAGTTAAGTGCAAGACAATATCCCGCAGATTTTCTTCCTTGAGGATTGGAGGCATGCTCAGTGATAATTTAAAATAATATTGCAATATGTAGTTATAAGGGAGAAGTTCTTTAAAATATTTATATTTTACAAACAACAAAATATAATTATCTAAATTAACCTCGAAGGTAATTCATTTTAAATGCAGGTGGGGGGTCCAGGCATTCACATTCATTACATTGAGTGGGGATTTTTTACAATTAAGCTAACATTTTCAAACCTCCATTCAACTGAACACTCTGTTATGTCTCGGTGACAATAAACTTGATTTTACTTGCTCGATTCAATATATGCTTTAATTCTTTAATTACTGGAATATTTAACTTTAATATATTTCCAACTACCATATTTGAATGGCACATGAACCAAATAAAAATGTATCCATTATTATTAGTTTTCAAGACAAATGAGCAGACTAGAATAATATAGACAGTTTTGAAGAAGATATTAATTACCAGATGAAAAAAAAATTCTAGGATAAAATAAACTTAAAAAAATGAAGTTTTAAAAATGATTGCTTAAAAAAGAGACTAAACAAAAGTGTTCACGTGATTGAAGTGGTTTGCTGCGTAAGGCATTCTGCAGATGATTATTTTGGGTATTTTTAATGTCGGACCTGGGTAAGTTTCTGTAATGATGGGGGCCCCAACACACACACACACAGACACTAGCAACACCTGCCGTGGCGCTCCTTAGGTGCGGGGCGGAGCTCCTGGTGGGGGCGCTAGTCATCGCACGCTCTCTGGGCACAGAATAACAACACCCATAATAACTCGTTCCCAGATTGTCTTGACTATTGACCCAGATTATTGGATTATTACCGTTACTTATGGTCCTTTTAATAAAAATTCTTTAGGCTAAAACATTCTAACCATATAAATAACATTACCAAACCTGTAAAAAAAAACTGTATAAATTGGTTCTACCTGTCATTTCTTGCACTCAAACAATCAATAATGAACCATGAATAAGAATTTTTTTATAAAAACTGAATGTATTGAAAAGGCTCATTTTATAAATCAAAATCTTAAAAATAATGTTATATGTACAAAGGTAGTTTTTTATTAATACATATATCATGTTTATATTCTCAATATTGCCATGAAAATACCAATTTTATTAATATATAAACTATCTCTGATAGCAACATTATCGCCATAACCATAAAGCGCCCTTGAGGTGAAAGTTTTTACGAAAATGACGCTATATAAATTATCCATTATTATTATTATAACAAATGAAAAGATTATTTATTTGTTAAATAACACAATTCTACAACTTCTAATTTCTAATTCTGTTTTTATAAGACAGTATTTGCAGTCAAATATCCAGATGTTATGCATCTCAAAAAAATTTGGTTCATGATTGAAATAGTGAGATGGTGATTTATTTACCTTCTTTATCAACATTAAGTATTACAGCCAAATAGGAGAAAAATATACATACACAATGATCACAATATAGCTACTGATTATAACAAATAAACAAGGACAACAAATGTTGATGCAGCAATATTCAGCTAGTAATTGTGATCCAATGAGTCCATGAACAATGAGATGACAATACAATTATTAGCAAACACATAGCAAGCGGATGATTACATTTATATGGTGTTAATGGAAACAATGCATATTGTGGAAATGTGGAACCCACAGTAAAGTTCAACTTCTTTAAAATCAATTTTGAGTATTTAATATCAACATTTATAAAAAGCAATTATGTGAATTGAAGTATTTCAATCTGTAATAGGAATTAAAAAAAAAACAAAATGAAAACGAATCCTGTAAACATTTTGTAGTATCAAACCAATTAAAAGGCTCGATAATAACGTTAAATTAATTCAACTTGAAGTGCTTGTTTGGTCTAGTGGAAACATCTAATGATGGATTGGAGGCTCGAGCCTCGTCTCGGGAAATCACCAATTTACTCTAAATATTCGTAGCACAAGCGTAGCATAATTTAAAATTTAATAATATTTTGATTTGATGCGTATTCTGTGTGTATCTTTTTTTAAAAAAAACCTTCCAATTCTCTATCTCTATCTAAGAAATACATATATCAATATTGTTACTGCTATTCAAACTAAAATAAGTACTTTTTCAGAATTTGTTATAATTTTGATCACGCCAGGACTTGGTTGTTGAATTGGTTGTTCATAACCATCCAATATCTAATAATCACAGTCTGCTTTCATCATTATGCATATAATTAACACACTATTGAGCATGTAGTTACTATATACGACTCTCTTTTAATATTTCCACAACAAAATACAAAGTGTATTTCCACTAGCCATTCTTCCCCTCATAATGTATTTACCCAACTTTCTACCCTGAATATCTACTTATCTTAAATATTAAAAATTCAAAAACTTTTCTGTGCATTTGTCCTAAATCATAAAACTACAATTTTTTGTGGACAAAGATTTGGGAAATTTATTCAATCCGATGTATAGAATCCCTTTTAAACTAATTTTAAAATTTGACTTGAAATTCAACCTTGTGTGTATGTGCCAGTTAGTTTAAACAAAAAAGAATGCCAGCTAACCGTGATGAGTCTGCGAGTGGTGGGGGAGAGAGGGAGGCTGCTGCAGCGGAGGACTGGTACCTCCCCCACCTCCCGCCCCGGCCGCCACGGCACTGCTCCCTGTCGTGTTCGTGGACTCGTCTGCTGTCCTCTTGAAGAAGTTGTGCTGAAGGGCATAGTACGGGGTCACCCGGGTCTTAGGATCGTAGTCCAGCATGCGCAAGATAAGATCCTGAAAATATTTTTAAATAATACACTTCATGTGATATTTACTCTTTTAATATTTACAATATTTTCTTCAGCGTATGTGTTCATAATATTCTTCATATGTATTGATGTAATGGCTTCTTTTTACTTATCTGATCGTACATAATATCCCTCAATATCTTGGTTAGTCCATATGTTGTTAAATAATAGTACTACGGCTCTTACGGTGGATTTCAATGGAATGAAATGTGAATATTTTGATTTAATTAGAGTTTTTACAGTTTTCAGAATCTTTTGTGCAACACTCTATTAATTATGAATAATGATGAACCCACAGCGATTTCCAAAATATTTGCCAAATACATATTAAGTACGCATATAGCATTAATAATGTTTGTAGCTGTCTGTCTTCTCATATATATGGTGGATAAATATGGTTTTTTCTCACCTTAAACTTGAGGTAGTCGGACACACTATGCCCTGCCTCACCCCTTCTGCGCTGTGCTGGCCCGCCCCCCTCGACGCCGAGGATATCGTGCAATCGGCGCGTGCCCGGCGCACGATACTTGCGCCCACCACCGCCCTCTTTACCCGCCCCGGCACTGGGACACTTTTTCAGCACATAGCCCCCGCCCTCTGTGCTGGGGAGCTTGTCAAAGAACTTCCGTGTCTTGTGTGCCTGTTGAGTTCAAATTTGTCATGCAGTGTTTGTTATCATTATTACATTTCATCAACAAAAATACCAATTATTTATGTAAAGTAAATTATGTTTGGCTGCTAATTCTTTGAAGAGAAGAAAAATAAAGATTGTGGAGACCCAATAATAGATGTCAAGTGTGAGTCCATGGCCTGCACGCTTCAAACAATATAAAGATGGCCACTTGAAAGCATTTAGAACTCTACTGCTGTAGCATTGTCCTGAAGAACAATAATAATCATTTTGGTTTCCATGGTGTGTGATATTTTGGTTTCTATAGTGATAGAAGTGTAAATTTTGCTTTGCAATTGATTGAAAATTATAATTTTAAAGTGAGATAGTACGATTTAAAATGAATAAATTCACTAAAATATTAACTGGGGAGGGTGTGAAATTTCAGAAAACATAAATTAATCCAAATAGCATAAGAGTACCTAAGAATATTATTGTTTTAAACACAACATTATTAATGCAGATTTTATGTTTTAAAAATATTATGTTAAAACTTTTTATTCTGACATGTTTTATAGAATTGCTCAATTTATTAAAATTAATTTTCTTTTTAGGCTAACAATTATTTTATTGTAAAACCAAATCCTCATTTTCAGTGTACAAAAATATTAAAATTAATAATACAAATGTGAAAATGGCATGTAACCCCCTCTGCCTGACTTAGTTAACAAAGAAACCACGACTGCACTGGTTTTTCAAGTCATAAATAAAATGTTTAAGCTTCTCACATATTTCTATATATGTATATTATTTCTCTTATCTATGGTTAAGTCAATTTTGAATTGTAACGAAAGGCCTTTATTAAATTGCAATAATAAAATTTACTTACAATAAAACTACTACTACTACTTACCTCCCATATAAGGGTGGCGTTACAAAACTAATGCATATTTTAGCATTTTTTTAAAACATGTAAGTTTTATTATTCATTTATATTGATAGATAGATTATTTTTAAACCATAACATAAATAGAACCTTTGCACTAGTGTAAAACTAATAAACTGAATATTATTTGCCATAATTAAGACAATACAGGCATTTTAAGAAAGACTGTGGCCATTAAATTAATTTTCAATGTGCTACAAAATTGCCTTATTATGGGAAATTCTTACATATACGAAATATATTTTCTTATAATCTTGAAATCGAGATTAAAAAGACAAATCTGTATGTACAAACTAACAAAATGTTAAAAATTAATAGTTATAAACTGTTAAATTTGAAAGGTATTATTTAATTTTCGATGGTTTTAAAACGCTTTGTACTTACCGACCATTTTATCTAACATATTTTATTTACTCACATGTTTTGGGATATAACTACTATTTAAAACAATGTTTTATATCAAAAACACAAAATTTAGTTTTTAAATAACATATTTTCAGTCTTATAAAAGATTCTAATGTTCGTTTGAAGTTTAATATGCCGTTCAATCTGGCCAAAGCAGACGTGAAATCAGTTCCATAATTTTTAGTTAAATATGCGGATAACAAAAATTTTCATACATATTTTAGTTATAATATGAATTAATACATATTATAAGTTTAAAATTTCGTAAATTAGATGATTTTACACTGATTTTGAAGGAAAACAACAATTATTTATTTAATTATCTATATAATACATGTTTATTTATGTTTGGACTGCGCCTGTGTCACTAGAAAAATCTTTGTTGCAGACGGACATTTTCTTTAACACACAAAACATTTTATGTATATTGTTTTGTAAGGTAATACAGTTTTATATTTCGCACCATTATGTTTTAAACATAGCAAAATACTTTGTAATTATAATATTAAAACCGATCACAAAACAGCAACAGCGTGTTTTTAATCGATAATATTGATAATCAACTGTAATTCAAGAAACTCTACACGAATTACATATGTTTTCAAGATGAGGCTAATAGTTAAATTCTTATAAGTATCAGAGATATAATTAATGACGTTATTTGTTACATAAATCACGCAAGAGAGGAAAGTTTGAATAAAAAGAGACAACAATAAAATTGTTGATTTTCTCGCATTCGATAAAAGTCTCAAAAATAACTTGTATCTGGTGTTTATTCAATATTGTTCATATTGATAATCATATCATAATGAATGAAATAAAAATGTGTGTTATCATTTGAATTAATCCATCAAAATTTAAATAATTTATCAAAGTGCCCAATTCATATATATGAATATATTTTAAAATCAGACAAAGTACCTACATTTATTTAGATGGTCACTTAAATCAATGTTCTAAATTTAAAATCATTATGTCAGATGCATTTTGTGGTTTTGTTTAATATTATCGTTTTCAACCACCACGTTGCCGATTCGGTGATAAATCTATTTCATAATTACATACTATTTATGAAACAGACAGCTAGTATTTAAAAGCCAACAGTGTTATATATAAACTAAATATTTAATTGCGACTTACATAAAAATAACGCATATAAAATCAGTATAAAAAAAACATTTCATTTATGAAATTTACTACTAATGTTGTAAATAAATTGTGAATTATGGATAAAATATATTTTTTCATCATTTTTTAACAAAAATAATGACAGCGCAGACTCGGTGTCTGTCAGACTGGCGTATTGATGAATTATTAAAATGATTGTCTTTTATAAGACTGAAAATATATTATTTAAAAACAAATTATTGTGTATTTGATATAAAACTTAGTTTTAAATAGTAGTTGAAACCTCAAAGCATGTGAGTAAATAAAATATATTATTTAAAAAGATATGTTTTCACTAAAACAAAATATTTTAAAATATTGAAAATTGATAATACGACCTACAAATAGAATGGTTGAAAATTGAATTGAATTTTGTTAATTTGTCTCAATCGAGATATGTCTCCATAAGAGCTTCAAGATTATAAGAAAATATATTTCGTTTATGCAAGAATTTTCCATATTAGGACAATTTTGTGGCACGCGGAAAATGTATGTAATGGCTGCGGTTTATCTTATAATGCTTGTATTTTCTTAATTATGGCAAATAACATTCAGTTTATTATATTAGGAAGAAATTATTGTGTTCTTTATATAAAAATTGATTTTAAATAGTAGCTGAAACCTTAAAGCATGTCAGTAAATTCAATATATTTAAAAATTTATGTTTTCACTTAAACAAAGTAATAGTCAAAAATTGATAATATATTATGTCCTGCAAATTTAATGTGTTATATATAAATCTTAATAATGAATGGCAAATAATTTTCAGTTTATAAGTTTTAAATTAGTATAAAGGTCCTATCTACAATAAGTAATAGTTTAAAATAAAGTCTAATCTAGTGTATTGTAGTGTAATTTTGACATAAATGAATAATAAAAACCCTCATTTTCATATTAAAAAAATGCGAAAATTTGAATTATTATTGAAACAAAAACCAACAATTGCATCGACATGATAATTTTGAATGTAGAATATTGTGTATTTGTGTCATCATGTATTTAGATATTTTGGCCGGTCTCCAAATATATTTATATTTATATATATGAAAAAATTATTATTGATGTGGAAAATCTGAAATGATTTAAATGAAATAAAAATAACAATAAAAAAATTGTTTTTAAAATGTATTGACTGAAAAAGTTAAGTAAATATTTTTTAGAAATAGTTTTCTCTTCTTGGAAATATCTAGTCTTGTACCAGTTAAAAAATCCTGTACGTAGGTGCTTATTTAAATAATAAAATGTTTGATTAATTAACTGGAATGACAACACACTTATTATTTAATTTGGCAATATTATTATCATGAAACACGGATAAAACTCTAGAAATTAGTTTTATTCTGACAGCTTGTCTCAAATGCAAGAATATATCATCCCTTTATATCAAAACCTTTCTGGCAAGATTAACGTAAAAAATATTTATGTATTATTGTAAATAAATTAACTATTAGTCTCGGCTTGAAAGAGTATGTAATTATTCACATAGAATTCTTAAACCACCTGTATTGTATTTAATCCACAAATAACTACCTGATCGAGCAAATGCTTTGGCGGCATGCCCAGCACCTCGACTATCTTGTTCATCTGGTCATGCTCATTGGCTCCGCTGAAGAGAGGCTCTCCGGTATGCATCTCCACCAATATGCAGCCTAATGACCACATGTCAATAGCCAAATCGTAGGGAATACCCAGCAGAACCTCTGGCGATCTGTAGAACCGTGACTGGATGTATTGATATATCTGAAAATTAATATAAACATTTCTATAGACAAGGGCTTGCAAAAGTGTGAAATGTGAAAACATGAATATTATTGTTAAATTTTAAAATTAATGTTTTTGATTTAACTATTGACTAAAAACCTAAACTTGTTTATATATGTATTTAATACATGAGAGCATCCCCCACTGATTTTAAATGTCAAATGTTTAGTGAAGTAAACTCTTTGCTGGATTGGATAAAATCATTTATTTACAATACCATAAAATATAACAAGCAAAATGAAAAAAACATAAATCAATTACTCACAACTCGATACCATAAAGTTGTATAAATGTAGACCTAAATATCATAAAGTTGTATAAACGTAGACCTCAATACCATAAATTTGTATAAAGTTACAGAGTTCAGGATTAGGATTATAAAAATTATTAATTTCGCATCAACATTATTGACATATTTCATTTTTCATTGCAAAACAACAAAGATAGTTAACACATAGCTTTGTTAGTTATTATAGATTTAGCCATCTGGAACAACTTAACAGATTTCTACATTTCGTAACATGGTTACTACTCCAGTGATCAGATGCTATTCTTGTGAATATAGGAGGAACAGGCAACATCTCTATGGGGTTTTAATTATAAGTTGATTGGACAGTAGTATAATATACTTAAAAAATAAAACTTATGTTATATAAGTTTTGATGAAAATTTGTACTTACCCTATGTCCCAACTGACACGAACTTCCAAAATCTACTATTTTTATCGCTGATCGCTTTGGATTACATAATAAAATATTTTCGGGTTTTAAGTCACAGTGGATTATATTTAATTCTGAAACAGAAGAAGTCAAATTATTTACTGCGCTATAAACTTTAGTATTTACACTACATTTCTGTCAATTTTTAAATACAATTCTTAACTGAGCA
The DNA here is from genome assembly GCA_031772225.1 of Eubasilissa splendida. Classification (NCBI taxonomy): domain Eukaryota; kingdom Metazoa; phylum Arthropoda; class Insecta; order Trichoptera; family Phryganeidae; genus Eubasilissa; species Eubasilissa splendida. The sequence goes on from CM062859.1 coordinate 12,942,569, forward strand.
CAAACATTTTATGCGATGTGCCATTTACATTACAGAATGGGACGGTCGAGTTTCCATTTTCAAATATTTCAATTTTCTTTCTCCATCATAACTTACAAACTAATTATACCCCTGTAATGTACATTGCTTTCAAAAAAAATATTTATATAGAAGGAAAATAATTAATCTTATATTATATTTTATAATACAATGCTCAGAAACTGCAATAAATAAAATTAATTTTAACAAAAATTCACAAAGCTTTAAGTAAGGCAGTGTAAGTTGAGTGACCATTTAATTTACTCGAATAAAAAAATTAAAAAAACTCAAGTGTGACAAACAAGCAGTTGTAATTGCATTTACGTGAGTCAAATATTAAGGAGTCGCTCAGTCAGGCACTTAAGGGTCTAACTTGAGTAATCCTAAAACTTGAGTAATGCTTTAAAAAACAATCAATAATTGATTTTTCACAAATGTGCCAACAAATCGTGAAATGTTTTTATCCATTTTCATTATCGATATGTATTTATAAAATTCATGATAATCAATTCTAAACCACTCATTAATTTGAGATATATGTAGGGTGGTATATGTAAAAAAGTTCCGATACCAACATTAATTTATGTATACTGAATTCAGAGATATTGCAATGTTGTAAAGATGTCAAGAATTCACTATAATTAAAATTAATTATAAGTAAATTGAGAAAAAACTATAGCATTATTAACAAGATTAAGAAAGGGTCGCTAAGATGACTCGGACATGTGAAATGGGGAGAATGATAAAAATAATGAATGTAAATATTGATGGCAACGTGAAAAGAAAGTCATTGAAAATATATTAATCAAAATTAACTTTGCAATAATTCTGTCGAATATATTGTAGGAACCAAATTTGTTATCATATCGCCAGTTTTAGCGAAGGCCTCATCCATCATCAGGCAAGTTAAATAATTGAGATGAAAATAATGAGACGAGTTAAAAAATTAAAATACAATAATATTGGTCAGCAATGAGGACTCTGTATCCATTCTAGCACAAACATGTTACTTATGTATTACAATATAATGTTAGAGTAGTTAGTTTCCCTTATAACTATAACCACTGAAAATGAAACTCACCAGGTGTACTTAGAAATAATAATGCGGTGCACAACTGTTGTGCAAATTTGCGTGTAAGGTTTAAGGAAACCCCCCTAAAGTTTGTGTTCCTCAACAGGTCGTACAGATTATAGGAGAGTAACTCGAATACAAGACATAAATGGTTGCGCCACATAAAATGTCTTTTCAATTTCACTGAAAACAAGACATAATCTTAGTCAAAATTTTATATTTATTAATAATATATACACAATTGTTTTTTGTTTTAAATTTCCTTGTCCACATCACTTCCACGTTCCACTTCCTATGTTGTTTAGTAGGTTTTCCATTTTATGTGCAGTACATAATTGCAAGTTCAAAAAAGTAAGTAAAAATTTGTACAGCTTTGAATACTCTTCAGATTTTTAATGTAAAATTTTATTTGTTACGCACAGGGTTGAAGATGAAATTCACTTATGAGACAAAATGGCTAATACAGGCCACAGAGTAGATTATCTTTTACCAAATCTACTGACATCAATATGAAATTGTCAACCAACCGTGATGGCAAAAAGGCCCACATGATAATCACTTGACACATACATTTGGCAATACATTCTCATAGTCTAACCGGCCCATTATAGATATATTATTCAAAACCTGACAGATTTTATTAAAAACTAAAAATATTTGATAAAACATTTTTAAACCCTTTGCACTTCAGACTATTTTTGATATGACATACCTGCAACTTCAGAGTATTTTATGCAGATTCAAGCAAAAATATTAGATTGAATTCAAATATATTAATAAACATAATTATAATATTTTTAAAAAATAACATAAAGGAAGCAAATAAATGAACATTCAAATGATAAATATTTGAAAATATATGCGTTCAAATAACAGTAACTGTGTAAAACTAATGTAATGTGTTTATACCTGTGCTTATAGGTGTATTAGAATCCTTTTTTGAGAAAAAAAAATTACAACTGTTGTTTGCAGTGACATATGGTCGCCAACGTAGTTATAAAGGAATTTACTATTTCGACCTATTATCGCCAACAAAGTGCAAAGGGTTAAACCCTATGAAATATTTTCATTTGGTTATATATTATTTGTTCCAAATATGGAAAGAAAAAGTTGATAATCCAATAACTAAGTAAATTAGCATTTATTTGAGAAAGAATCTCGATTAACTGTGAATTTTATTAATGAAATTGTTAGTTTTTTAAAATGATAAGCGAAAATAATGAAACATATTATTTATACAAAAAATTTTGGAAAAAAAGATTTTTATTATAAGCTACGTTAATAATTATATTAATTAACCCTTCAAAGATGAAAAATTATGGTAACGGGGTAAACATCATTGTAACACTAACCATCCCACTACCCTATTTTTACCTAAATACAGGAAATTTTAATTAACAATAGTAATTCACGAAACACAGGATCGACATCTATTTTGAACCAATTATTGACTTTTGAAATTACTGTTGAAACCGTTTTACAAAAATGGATACGCCACAAAATAAGTTTTTTTTTTAATTCTTTCAATTTATTTCTACAAATACATTTTCTATATGAATTTAATAGTCTGAAAATGCTGCAAAATATTTTTTAATTAGATATATAAATTCATTCCCAAATATATGTGTGACCGTACGATCACGCTCGTCCTTCGTTGTCAGAAAAATTTTGTGTGGTGAAAAGGAAGATAGAATTTTGGTCCGTCAATAGATGGATAATTCAACAGTTACAATCACTTCGACCACATATGGTATTGCTCCTGTAAATCAAGTGAGAAGATATTCGTTCAAAGAGAAAAGATACCCGACTATTTCTCGCTTCAACAATTACAACAAACATATGGGAGAGACCGATAAGATGGACGAAAATGTTGGAAGATATTGCATTCCCATAGGAGGAAAGAAATGGTTGTGGCCAATTTTCATTTGGTATGTAGATGTGGCTGTAAGCAATGCCTGGACATCATATGGAAAGTCAATGAAAAATATTCCTAAGTTTGATTTTAGGGGACAAATTAAAATTACTTATCTGACAAAATATAAAACTGTTAAACAGTCAGCAGGAGCACCTGCTTCTTCTAGTTCTCTAATAAATAGGGTAGGGTATCATCGTCTGCATCACTCAGTTTGGCCTACGATAGGTAATAAAAGACGAGGGTGCGTTGCACATAATTTTACCTCAGTCGTAAGAACCAGGTGTAAAAAATGTAATGTGCATGTGTGTATCATATGTTTTGCAAAATTTCATCTAAAATAAATATATTTTGCATTCACCAATTGTTTTGTTTCTAAATTACCCTTCTTCATATTGTCATAGTTGATTTTTTGTGCCCAGCTTGAAGTATAACGGAGAGTCCGGGGACTCTGGGAAAACCCGGATGTTATCGAGGGCCAGCTACTTAGCATAATTGACAACAGCACTGATTATTTATTATTATGACTAATTGGTTAGATTTAAGTTCAGTTTTTTCAGTCCAGGTAATTTTTTTGACCGAAAACCTTATTTTGTAAAATGATAATGTTGCTGTGAATTGTTTATAATAATGATGTTGCTATGAAATGAAAATGGTTTATTTTCATATTTCGCTACCCACACCACTAGTGTGGACTTATAAGGACTAGCGTGATCATATGATCAGACAACTTTTCTGAGTGAAGGCTTTGGCAGAAATTTTTTTTGACTATTTTTATTTGATTTTAATGATCATTTGCTAAAAAAAATGGTTTTAAAACATTATTTATTGCTTTCACACAAACAATTATATGCAGAGAAGATCATGGAGGGTCTGCTACTTTGCAGGGAACCTGCTTGCACAGTGCGGGTGTAAACTGTGCACCTTGAGTCGCATTATTTATTAGCAATATTTGAATAGGTCCAAGAACACACAATTACTGGATTTTTACCTACAAAGACACTGTTATTAAACAAATATCAGATATCTCATAGAGACAAAGCTATTTTTTATTATATTTAATGGAAAATATATGAAAGCATGGGGTAATTACAGGGCTTACGATAATTAATGTTAAAATAATATTCTCATCTCTGAAGGGTTAAAGTGAAAGATAATTAAAAGGTCTTGTTATTACAATACGGAGGTATAGGTAAGTTAAAGACTTCAATATTACTCATCAAAAATTTGTTCAAACCAAGTTCTGAAAAAATATATTTTAAAAATTTGATTTAAATAAAAATATTTTCAATCAATTTATGTCATACAGCTTACGAATTAGTTTTAATAAAAAGGGTTAAAAAATAGTATGCAGTGAATTTAAAAAATAGTAATGAGTAGAAAAATAGTTTAAACAAATATATAAAAGCAAAAAACAAGTGAATCAGTTGACTTGTCAAATTTTATTCCTTATATTATATTTAAACATCTGTAATGGATTTCTAATTAATCAATCTTCTTTTTATTTGTTTTAATTATCAAAGAACTCTATTTTAAATTACCTCACACTAAAAATGTATTTTTATTGAAATATAAAAGTTATTTCATCTTTAATATCATTGATTGATTTGGCAATTACTTTGTGGTGTAATATTTTATTTAAAAAAAATATATATATATTATTTTAACATTGTACTATACACAATTTTTGAGCTAATGACACTACTAGTTTCGGGAAGAGCAATCCTTCCTGTCTTTATTCATATTCAAAAAATAATAGTGCCACTCCCACCCATACGTGCCGCACCACTCCATGTCAACTATACCATATCATAGTCAACTATATTTAATTTAGTTTATTTTACACCTGTAGATGGGAAGGACGCTCTTCCCTTGTGTAGTGCAAAGTTAAGAAATATATAGTATATTTTAGTTTTATCTTATATCTAACTAGTGAATTCTTATATATGAATATTATTATGGCAATATCTCAAATAAAAAATAATATTAGAATCATGAAGGTCTGATACTAAGTACCTATTTAAATGAAACAATTAATATTTACCTATATAATATTTGTTATCTGTATCCGCTCTGTTCATCATTTCTAATAATTTAACTTCTATTTGCGCCTGATTAAGGAAGGGTTTTTTGTTCTTGATAATCTTTATTGCCACCTGACATTGCTCCTCGAGGTCGAAGGCTTTCACCACCTGGAGTAGAAATGAAAACCATAAATACTTTTAAAGAGTTTCATATAAATAATGTTTTGTTTTCAAAATTTTGAAAATAGAAAATCAATTTATTTTCCAGCAGTGCCAAATATTGAAATCGATTAAATACAGTTGAAGAAAATTTATACTAAGAATAGAAAATATAAAGACTAAAAATAAAAAAAATCACGACAGACATTGTGATATACTTTTATAAAATAATAATAATAATACTTTGTTGTTATATTTTCTCAAGACACAACCAAATGCATTTCCATCAATAATATGTTTATAATTATCATATCAATTTTTTTTTACAGAATTTCAGAAAGACAAATTTACCTATAAATTTAATAATAATGCTCAATGAACACAAAATGCAGACATAGTCAACTAATTATTTATTAATTTTAGTCTTTGTGTACATGTAATACCTACTTGTCACATATATATTTACCATTTTCAAAACAAGCACTCATGCTATAAAAATAATATTAACTCGGCGGTCTCCCGAAGTGAGGCTTCGATCACCGACCACTTGATCATCTAGACCATTTTCTAACCTTTAAATATATTTTCATTTATTATTTATTTTTACTAAATAGTGCATTCAAAACATAAGAAAAACAGCAAAATGTAAATAGCTTTTTTAGATAAAAAAGAGAAATATTTTTCTATTGAATGTGACAGGGGCCAAGGAAGATTTGAATTGAGTTGAAAATTGAATAAAGGATATTTTTTATTATATCACCAACCTGGCCAAAGGAGCCCTTTCCTATGAGGGAGTCAATCTCGTACCGATCGAGGAACTTTTCCCCATTTTTGATGATATAGTCATGATTGTCGTCATCATACCCATCATTGTATAATTTCCGCTCCTTCTTGTGTGTTCCATCGTCACCCTGCGACTGTTGCGCTCTCCGCTTTTTCTTTGCATAGTACACCTGGAAAAAAAACATGTCAGACATAAAATAGAGAAAAAAATTACTAATAAAATAAAAAATTCAGAGGACATTGTAAATTCTATTTATTTAAATTTACTGAATTATTTATTCACTTTTGTAATTTAACTTATAAACTTGAATTTATCTGAACATCAGATAGTGATATTAAGTTTTAGATGTATGTAAATAAAATGCATATACTAAATAAAGTCATTTAATAATAATGTTCTAATTTTGTTTATTTTAGCTTTTAAATATAAAGAATAAAAATACAATTAAATACTAATTAAATGTATTAATTAGAAAGATATACATATAAAACCAATTTCATTGAAAAATATTGTTGTTGCTACCGGGATTCGAACCTGGATCTCTTTCCAATCCGGGGAAGGTACATTAACCGACTATGCTACAGCAGATAGTAGGTACATTTGACGACAAATTTTCGAATCTATATGTTACACTTTTAAAATGAATACATCTATCATTCCATTATTTAAAAGCCATCAACTTTATTTCGGACTACTCAAAGGTATTTGAGATAAAATTGATTTTATATGTATATTTCTCTAATTAATACACTTAATTAGTATTTAAAATATCATAAACCTATGTTCTGAATAATTACAACTTCACAATAAGAATGTGTTCTCCTTAATAAAAATATAATTTATAAAAAAATTTGAGACGATTAATAGTCAGTAAGCAAGCAATATAAACTAAAATAAGCCGTACAATACAATTTTTAAATATAATTTACCTACTAATTCATATACTCGTATTATCAAAAACGAGTTTCACCTGCCAATATTGGCACAGAGCACAATATGGAATCGCCATTTCGCCCGCGAACTCGGGTCATTAACCCCCGTAATAATATGGGCGATGGAAATCGTAAGTCAAAAAAGGGGAGATTGTTTCGAAAGAGTTAAACGGCCCTCTTAAAAATAACGGCAGACATGTGAATGTATTAATTTTGGCGCCAAAGGCGGGATTTTGTATGCACTCGCCTCGTGTCGGCGGGGGCAAAGTGCGCGCGGACACGCGATCAGAAATTACAAAAATTGCGCGCAGTTCACAGTCGGTCGGCTGGCTGTCCCCGTTGGCCGGAGCGACGGAGCGACAGAGCGACAGAGCGACGTACGCTCCGTCTTCGCGCGTTGACTCATCGGTGTCGGAAATTTGCCACGGGGATTGATATTAACAAGACGTAAAAAACATCACTCTGCCTTCGTGCGATAGTGGTGCCAGGTTCTTAATTTCAAAGCTGAAGGCAAAAAAAATCAAATTGCCGAAAGAATGAACAGTGCCTTGAAATTAAGTACTTATCGATAAACCGTATTATCGTATCATGAGAAAAATGATATCCAGCAAACCTTGTTTACTGTCTTAATTCAATCTAGTCCACACGAACAGTATTTTGGTTTCGTTTTTGGTCGAGTGTACTCTTAAATTTCATATAGATCACTAAAGATCCCGATTAGTTTACAGTAGTTTGGGAATTAAACGCATCATACAACCAGATGAACAATAAAATGCAAGGGACCTTGTGCATGTAATACAATCGATTTATTTACTTTCTGTTAAAATACGCTCTTATTACCTACTTCAGAGATCACTTTTACTCATTTCTCTGTCATCATTTTGTTATTTTTGAAGTTTCTGTCGCAATGCGTCGTTATCAGAATATTGGTCAGAAAACCATCCTCACTGAATAGAATGAATGTTAAAATAGGAAACGCTTAAGTTCGTGCGGACGATAAAAAATAATTATCCGCGCTGTGCGATGTAAAAGTCGTTTAAAATTGAAGTTAATGGATTGTACCGCTTTATTTCGGTAAAATAACACCTTGGATACATAAAAAGATCCGCTTCCGATGTTTCGTGGCGTGTCGGTGCGGCGCGGCGCGGCGGGCGATACGTAAAACCAAACAGCGCCCGAGTGCCAAATATTCGTCTGTGAATATGATCAAACAAATAACACGAATTATATTATCGTGATAATCTCGACAGATCTGCACTCTGTCGGGTTCCAACATAATATAGGTACATACTAGTTTTAACTATCAAATGTACTATCGAAGAAGCTACCACCATAGTGACCACAGGTGCAAGATAACTTTTCAATATACACAAAGTTAATTTAATGTATGCAAAACGCACGTTAATTAATGTCAAATTATGTTTAAATAATGCATAAATAAAGGCAAGCGGTGAATATAGTAGTACACACCATTGAATGAATAATTTCACTGGGAAGCGACTGCGACACGTGTCATATTGTATGTGTATTGTTATGACATCAATTCAACAAAATAGGAGTGATGTTCATGCTTTTCATGAACATATTTTAAAATTTAACTATTTTAAAATAATCTAACCTACTCAAAATGTTGTAATCGGGAAAACGTAACAGATTTGGGAAAGCTGATGCTGGTCCACTCCACACTGTGGACGGACTACGTATTTGAGGTTTTTCTTATTGGCTGGAATTAAACTTGGTGGAAAAGAAGACAAAGAAAAGAATGAAAATATTAAACAAATGTGTTTGCATTTCAGTTGCGTGTTTGGATACTTAAAAATTGTTATTTGTAATTGTCGCTCAAAACGTCGTTAATGGTAAATCGATAAGACGACTTTTCATAAACAAAAGGAATGTTTGTTGCAGTTTTTCGTTCCATTTTTTTAAAATAATAATAAAGTTAATGAAACATTATACGAAAATTGAAGATATTTTTTAAAGAGACCAACAGGCGCTTCTATGTTATTCTTGCATTTTTAATATTATAACACAAATCCACTAAAGTACTGACTCATGTCTTCATCAACCTTATATTGACTTGTGACAGAATAAGGAGGTAGAAGGTGTTATGAAAGAATGTCACACGTTCCTCATCCACCAAAGCCTTAAATTGTTAACTTCATGATTTCGGGTTTTACCCCGATCCATCTCATGTCAAGAGACGATCCATTTAGTATGTTCAGATACTTCGTGGGAAAGGAAGAAGTGAAAGAATGTATAAAGAGGATACAATCTGACTTTTCAGTTTTGGTTACTAACGTAATAAATCCATTGAGATCGCGACTGAAGCGGATAACTCTTTGACCTCGTTTAAATTTATTTATTTGATGAACGACAGCTCTTTTATTACCCATTAAAAGAACAAATATATGACACGTGGCTCCACAGCGCACTCAACATGTGCGCTGTCTTAAAATAGCCTGCATCGCGATGTGCGCAGGAGGCCCTGAGATATTATATATGATGAGGCATGACAATATTGAAGAAGCGACGAATGACGAACTGTTACTTATGTATTTATTTATTAATATCTACGCCTCTACGGCCTATTACAAAATGAATGTCCACATACGCACGCAGCTTGTACATAAAAATAGATTTTAAATACAATACATGGAAGTACATATAATATATAATACTTAATCTTAAGAGAGAAAAATTAAAAACTGACAAAAAAAAGAATTAGTTGCCTTGATCAATTATATATACCTTTTGTCACAATACAGTGTCAAAAACATCACACTTTTATATTTAAGTATTGAACATATATCGACAAAATCGTCCCAATGCCTGTGTAATCTTTGTGTGGGTGCGTTACTATAATAAATTGAATTTGAGGCATTTATGTGAAACAGTGCAAGCGACCTGGTACTTCACACAGTAACATGGTTCGAAATCAACTCAGTCATATTAAGGACGTCCAGCAAAAAAATAATAATAATCATAATTTATTCAAAAGTTCTTATACACAAGCTAGTTTGATTTAGTCATTAAATTAATTAATCGAACCAGAATTAACTATTACAGGTAAAATTATTTTGAGTCAAAAACCATTTTCGGTATTTTCATCACAAGAATACATAATTAAATTGATAGAAGTATCGACAGTGTTATCCTAAGTTCACTTTTAATACGTTTTATATCCGGTTCTTTACCGTTCTGACGGAGCTGTTGATCTCTCATCTTAGAGATATAGCGGTAAAGGTCGATGAGCACTAGCACGGTTCATCATTCTACTTTGCATACAAAATACAATGGACAACGAATGACTGCTCGCTCCGCGCTATCTATGTACTGTTCTTTACGGAAGTTTCGAGACACTAAATACATTAGATAGGATAGGGGCATAAATACACAATTTATGCCCCTATCCTATCTAATGATAAATTGTACTACCTAAAACACATTAAAATGAGTATATTAAAAGTATGCACCGGATAGAATTAGTAAACTACTAAACTAATTTGTAAATCTCAGGTGTATGAATGTATTTTTTTTAAATTATTTATTACATTAAATATTTAAGTCCCCCCCCTAGAGTCTGGGCATATTCTCCCGCATACCCACGATAACACATTCATCTTATCTAATACTTCCTTACTTGTAGGAAGAATCGTGGTTCTATTCCCGAAAAATAACAAAATTTCAATAATTGCATCAGATGAGATAAGCTCCTTCTCACCCGAAAATATTATTACTATTGTATATGATCACCGACCGTTCGCGGAAATCAGTTGAGAAAAAAAAATTATAAAATTAGTACAAAAAAGGTAAAATATGTGGCACTTTTCATTGTTGTATTATTTCAAAACATACATTTACGTTAATATAAATTAAATTAATCAACTTAGAAAAAAATCTATCTATCGAAAAAATATTTACTTGCTACCGGGAGTGAACCTCTTCCTATCCGGCAGCAATTAAATATTTTTTCATTATTAGGAGAACACATTCTTAATGCGAACTTGCAATTATTCAGAACAGACGGTCCGTGATATTTTAAATACTAATTAAATGTATTAATTAGAAAGATATACATATAAAATCAATTTTATCGAAAAATATTGCTGTAGCGCCACCGGGATTCGAACCTGGATCTATTTCCAAACCGAGGAAGGTGCATTATCCAACTATGCTACAGCGAGATTATTTTTGGCGACAAATTTTCGAACCTATATTTTACACTTTTTCAAATTAATACATCTATCGTTCCATTATTCGAAAGCCATCTACTTTGTTTTTACGGAATCTCAAATACCTTTGAGTAAACCGACAGCAGACGTCAGAAATAACAATTAATTTTTATTATGCACCTTCCCCAGTTTGGAAAGAGATCCAGGTTCAAATCCCGGTGGCGCAACAACAATACTTTTCGATAAAATTGACTTTATATGTATATCTTTCTAATTAATACATTTAATTAGTATTTAAAATATTTTTTCGATAGATTGATTTTTTCTTAGTTGATTAATGTAATTTATATTAAAATACCACAGAATTATGTTCTGAAAATGCAACTTCACAACAAAAATGGGTTCTCTAAAAATGTAGATTTGCCTTAAAATGTAATTAGTATCAAAACAGGTATTTCAATATAAAATTGTTGTTTACAACATAGCTACCAATTAATTAACACTAATATGGTAATTAATTTACAATATAATTGTTATTAATCGAAGGTTTTATGACTTAGCAGGAGATCTGAGCCCGAACACTATTTGCATTCTCGGGAATCGTTTCGGCAGCACGGCTAAGTAGTGAGTAATTCCCTACAAGACTGCTGACGCCATCACACCCGAATCAATCGTGTTTATTCTGTCGCGAATAGCCGTGCCACTGCAGGCCTGAAGACGGGCGTACGGGCGCACAGGCTACGGGCGCACGGGCGCGCGGGTGTGTGGGTGTGTCGGCGGGCCCGCGGAGGCGCACACAGACGCGGGCCGCGCGACCTGCCCCAACCGGGCGCGGCGGAGATAGGGCGGGCCGCGCGGGCCGCGCGCGACGCTGCACACTGCACGGCGCTGCGGTAGCGGGGTATCGCCGTTCGAGCCCGAACCTCGGCACTGCGACCGTCGCAAATTGTTTTCACATTGACACCGTTCGCGTATTTTTAAAGTCCAATGATTATTAAATCAGTCTACTTATTTTTATTTTTTCCGGAGGACAAATTTGCACCCACCTAAAAAAATATAGTCTGATGAATAAAATTCACATAGTCTTCTTTTAATGCGAAAAGTATGAAATGAAAGGCAAAAATATTGTATATTCCGAAAAGCACATCAATGTATGTTATGTCGCTTTATGCTTACGTGTTTTTACGCAGTCAAATGCATTACGCTTTACGCTGACAGCTTTTTGAGAAAAAATAATAGTCAGAAATAATATCAAGAATTATTCTGATGCCCTTTTATATATTTTATTGGAAAGTCCGCTGATCACTTTAAATATATTTGGTTTTATTAAATTAGTAGAAGAACTTTTATTTATAATTCTTTACATTAACCCAATTACGTACCAATCGAAATTATTCGTGAATTACATTAGATAGTATGTTCGCCATTTGAGATCGCACAACTAGACAATAAAATATATATTACAGTAATATTATAATCGTACAGAATACCACAATATTAGAAGTGGACCTCAAATAGAATTATACATAAATTAGGTGATAACATTAATTATTTACGACATGGATAGTTGGTCACTCTCTCTATTATACAGAATACGCTATAACGGAACTTAATAATTCTAAAAATGACTTTCGAAAAACAAATAATTAATGTTAAAAAATATATATTCTTAAGTCAAAAAAAATATAGTATGATAAATTATTTAAAAAGTGTGAAATATTATTGCAATATTTTCATATTGCTCTTATTTATTGATGTGTTTTTATAATTCATCTGTTGCAATAATACTATCACTATTTAGCATATAAAATGTACAAATTTTAAAACAATCCCAAAAATCTTGTGATATTATTTACATTGTATTTTAATATTTTATTCCCGAGAACGTGCAACATACACATAGCTTAAAACAAATAGTTTTTGTTATAAAAAATAAAAAAAACTAGCTTCGAGCACAGTACCGCCAACGCTCTTCCGCCCTAAAGCCAAGTGGGCGGAAATGTTGATGAATGAAACCCACCCGGCCGAGACAAAAGCCGCCGAGAGCCGATGTACTGTTGTAAAAGCGATCCGATCGTGCGCATTCAATGTGCCAAATCGTCAAACGTCCTTGTCCCATTCTCGCACACGCTGCTATGAATAAATTGCAAAAAAAAAACACCAGCGAAAGTTGTACTGGAAATAAACGCTGTCGGCGGTATGGCGGACCAGCCATAAATTGATGATATTTAGTGGTTATTGCGACGTTGGTTTTCCCATAAATGAAATGGAGTCGTCCTTTAATGAGTGAAATTCAATAATTTAGTGACAAGTTTATCGCCGATGTTTTGGAAACCCGATAACGCCCGCGGAGTGACGAAAATCCTACAAGAATTTAGTGATCACCGTTAACAGTATTTTTGATTTCGTATTTCCCAAAACGATATTAAATTATTTTTTAGGTTTATTTTTTTTTAAAATAACGCGAGCTAATTCTGATTCAGGATTCATCCAAATGTATACGAGGCCATGTTTCTACTCTCGTAAAGGTCAGGTTATTTATGTTTTAGCCATTACACTAAAACAGAAAAAGAACTACAACTATTAGAGTGCAACATGTTATTCGTTTGAAGTGTGCGATTGTTTTTGATATTCTACAATCTCCTAGAATTCACTTAATATACAGAATGTAGCAGATCTAGTCCACAATATTCTAATGGTGGATACCTGACTAAATTACGAGTCGAAATTATTCAAGAATATATACTAATACTAATTCTGCACCGTTACAGAAAATCTTATTGCATTAAATTTCTATAAAAATCATACTTCAAAATAAATATTTGCGAAATTGATTATTATTATATACTTTTGCTTTAGGGCCTAAATCATCTGACAAAATATAGACCTTTAATTTTTTGTATACGACATATAATATGGAATCAATAAAATTGTTTAATTAATCGAAACAATCACGTAACTACGATTTTTTTAAATGCTTATATCTCTGACATGGTTGAGATTAAGCATATATCCTTTGAACATTTTCAACACATCATTTTAATATGTATCAACCCATAAAATAGTGTGCACCAGGCGTGTTACACCGGGGTATATGGAGGGGTAATAACAGAATGCATAAGCATATATTTCTAATACAAATTAAATGTAATAATTAGAAAGATATACATACATATAAAATTAATTTTATCGAAAAATATTGTTGTTGCTACTGGAATTCGAACCTGGATCTCTTCCAGTCCGGAGAACGTGCATTAACCGATTATGCTATAGCAAGACCACTAACTTGACGACAAATTTTCGAACCTATATGTTACACTTTTCAAATTAATACATCTATCGTTCCATTATTTGAAAGCCATCTTTTAATTAATACATTTAATTAGTATTAAAAACATCACAGACCGTCTGTTCTGAATAATTACAACACCACAACAGGAATGTGTTCTTCTTAATAGCATATATTTCATTGGTCATTAGAAAGCAGTAAGTTTAGCACATATTGGGATTAGCAGCTTAATTACAGGGTGCGGGATTGCGGGGGCCGCACGAGTAAGCAACGGGATCAATATGTCAATGGCTCGTAGTGATGTTTCCTCTCCGTGTAAATATGACATGGCTAAAGGCCGATCCCCCCGCAACTGAGCGGACAATGGACCGACAGCAGAGCGGCGGGGGACTAATTGATCAGGCCCGCGCGAGTGTCGGTGTTGATGGTGGTGATGGTGGTGGCGCACGGCGCACGGCGGCCCTCGACATTCTGGGGCAAGACGTCTGTCTGGGGCACAACGGCCACGAATGACCCGGATACCGGACCGCGATAGTGTCCGACATCTGAGCTCGGGGTACGCCGAATTATATTATTCCCCGCAAACTGCCGGTTATTATTGCGACCATTTTGTGAGCCCACTGAAACCTGTCGTAATCCAGACGAGAGACACCTGTGAAGTTATTGTTATTCGCATGTTTCTTTATCCAAAATTACAAAATACTTTTCTTGAGTTTATTTCACAGAATCAATTGTTTTACTTAACAAATAAATTGATGGTGAATGAATTGTCTTGGAAATAACTATTATTTATTCTCTCTGGAGCACATATTTTCGTGCTCACGACTTTTAGATTTTCTTTCTTCATATTCTCGTTTATTATTTTCTATTTTATTCAGCATTTAATACAGTTCATTGTTTATTATCTTTTGTTTTATTTTGAACTTTCTCAATTTATAAATAAAACTAATGAATTAAGAATAAATAAAAATATCTTTATATATTTTCATCCATCCAATTATATGATTGCTCTACGTCGCATCTTCCATCACTGTGTCATTACCAGTAAGAAAAAATACCAAAGTAGAGAATATGTTAAGCGTGTTTTTAATATCTCTAGGTTAAGATTATTTCAATGTTTTCTCTTTTATATATTCAATAACAGAACGCAAAAATATATTGAATTTAAATTAAAATGTACATTGTCTTTATTACGAGTAAGAAAAAACATATAGTAGTAAAATCGTATGAATTTTCGCCTGCAAGTATATTGACTATCTGTCGTATCGCATCCACTCGCGTCACAGCAATAGTCAATCATCTGTCAAATATATGTTATTGTAAACATGATCTCAGTTTTTTCAAGAATGACAAGGAATAATTAATTAGATACATACATTTATAAAATTGATACTTAAGAACACCGTTTGTACAATTCCGGGGAGGGCAATACGGAATGCACTGCGGGCGGGAAATCAACGGAACACATGTCGCAAGGTAGGAAATGAGTGAAGAAAAAAAGGAGAGGGGGCGAAAGAGCTATGTCCAACGTTGGAATTAGCAGGGCTATGAAGTCGGAGTCGTTAATTTATGGTATTTTAAGCGGAGTCAAACTATAATGTAAAGTCAAATTCGGTACATTTTGAACGACCCCACCCACAACCCTGAAACATTGAATGCTGATGATTCTTTGCAATTATTGGCAAAATTGTAACTATATTTCACATTTGAAAATGCCTTTCTCAATTGAAGATGGCTCACGAACTAGACAAGGCTCACACTGCATTATGAGCACGAGTATTGACGTCGCTTCTTTCGCACCACGTTCTCAAATACTTCATACAGTTACGATAAACATATTTGCCACAACCATTAGCTGGAACTGTTGGAAACCAAGGTCTGAGATGAATTTTTATGCCAACGGTGCGACGGGATACTGTTTTGTCGTCTCTTTCCTTCTATCGCCTATAACTTTGATTAGTAATAACTCGTAGTCTTCAATCGCTGGACAATCCTCTTTTATCACGGATCATAATTATGAATCGATCACTCGTCGCCCGAATGACATAATGTATGTCAGGCTGACAGATACAGATACGTCATCCGTGGTTCTGTAACGGATCTCGGTCAAATGACGCAATTGTAAACTTGCATACTTTTGTTTTTCGGAGCAGAGGGGGGTCAGTCTTGAATACTCATGTTAACCTCGGTGTATTGTTATGCTTAATTTATACATTTTAAAATGTAATCGTACGTGGAGTGTATTTTATTATCAGAAAAATTAAAAAGTACAATATTAAATGAACATCACGCAACATTAATTCACAAGATGTATTTGTCATGGGCTCAAAATATTATAAAACTATTTTCTAACTAAGAAATGAGCTTAAAAAAAAACAATTTAAATATATTTTATATAATGTTTGTCACACTTGTCAAGTATTATGAATTTATAAGAGACAGTTAAATTTGAACCACAATAAGTATTCCAAGCAATCATATTAATCTCAATTTATTAATATTTTTCGATACCTCGAATCGTAAATATTTAATACAAAAAAAGTAATTTAGGACCGACGCATACTTACTTGATATCATTTTTTTTTTTAAATTGCAAAGAATAGTTTGAGTACAGTCAATAATACGAGTAATTATTGTCTATTCTCTCCAGATATCGACTCTCCAAATGTAAGAAAATTTCAATGGAATCGAACATGTAAGCCAAAACAGTAACAATATATGTATGTATATTGACACATGCGCGGGAAACGACTACGACCAGCCGTCATTATCACTAATACTCGTCATTAAATACTAATAAATTTAGAGATGTGACATTGGGAAAAATAATCGCGGCCACTTCCTTTCGAAATTGTTGTATTTATATTGTGATAAACCAGTGTAAATCGAGATATATAATATAGAATGTAGGTATGATAGATAGGTAGATAATGAAAATAATGATAAGTACAGCGGTGAAAGTTATGTCAATACACACATTTCATATCAACTCATGTCCACTGATGGAGTTTAGGGCATATTGTGAACTTCGCGTAATTAATATATGATCATACGTCAACAATGTAACTCGTTGTATATACAACACTGTTCAGCAAATGTAATAAATCTTATCTGTAATAACTTTTAGATATTATTAGTTTACTTTATTACAACATCATGTGACTTTGCACAAGACACAAGGCTCTGGTTACCACATGACCGGGCAGCACTCACGGGAACTAACAATACCAATGTGTTGCCGATTGATTTCTGCTAGTTACATAAATAAAAACTTGGTGTACGAATATGTATACATAAATATTTTCAATGAAAGGGGTTCAGAATAAACGGTTCGGACATAAGATCGCCCCTTACATACTCCCTTTATAATGAAAGTTTTACTGTGAAACGTCAATGGGCTTTTTTGAAATACATTAACTCGAACGTCTTCACCCAAATACAAATCCTGGTGCGTGAAAATCGTGATGAAAAATAAAGGAAAAAGTTCTCTCGATCTAGTAATGATCTCGATCGTGTGATTATCTGATGTTCGTCGATGATTTGTTTTGGACAACACGTGGTAATAAATCTGGTTTCTGATTGTCTCCGATTCTGATTACGACTAATTCGGTATTTTGATTGATACGCAATGTAACATATTGTGATTGATAAGAGCATTAACGAGATTACACACCAAAAGACACACTACCGCCACGCTGCAGCGCCATTTCAATCAACAACGGAAATGATGAAAATGCGACGCCGCGACTTCGGTGTGAGAGCGAACGCTTGTTTATTTATATATATATGTAATATGTCGTCAGAGTAGTGCAGCTGGGTGCAATCTCATTTAACCCTTTGTTCCGTGACAGTACAAATTTGTACCGTCAAATTTTTTTATAAGTGAGTAAACATTTTTTTTTTTGTCCCGTGGAAATATATTTGAGACATTACCTTACTTCAGAAGCGACATTTATATTGTTAGTTCCTTAAAATAACACCAGGATAATCAGTTTAACTTTTCCATACCGTGATATAAAATACCCATACGCAGCCATGCTGTCAACTCATGTTACCGTAAGAAATTAGTTTCTTTAGAATTTTAATTGTGAATAAATCCTTTTATTAGTTTAAATGGCATTAAAAATTTTAATGTCATAAATTTACTCTAAATATTGACTACAATGTGAAAAAATGATAAATATAATTAAATGATACAATTTGGAAGATTAATGAAGTCCTATACAATACAACATTCCCTTCTTATCTATATTAATTTATTAATATAATTATAGTTATATTCGTATGTTTGTTATACTTTTCACTGTGAAATTAACATATGATCTCTTTTTGACTTACCACAAATGGTATTTTTACATATTATTAACTTGACAACAGATTAAATTGAAAAATAATTATTTTAATAGGATTCGCTTTGCATCATTGTTTTTTTACTAATCATTTCTAAGTGTAAATGTTTTCCAGAGAATTAACTAAAAAGTGAAATTTTTGTTACGTCTATTTACCGAAATATTACAGGTTTAATTAGAGCGATAGACCTGAGTTTACTGCATGTTATGGGAAGGGTTAACATTGAGTTGTCGATTGAGATATTTGGGTTTTATAAGTGATGATTGTCGAACTTGAAAAACACTTATAATGTCAGGTATGTGAGATTTTTTTTGTTTCAAACTGTCATATTATTATTCCATATTAGCTTCGAGTATCTTTTGTGAAATTGTATGTCAAATATTATATAGATAAATGTATTTTTGTCGATGGTACAAATTTGTACTGTCAGGGATTTGGCGGCTAATGTTTTGTAATACAAAATATTTTTTGTTATTATTAAGACGAAAAATGACAAATAAACTTTCTATTGAATAATATTGAGATTGTTTTGTTAATAAGACATACCAGATATTCAAGTATGTTCGGAAGTCGAGTCAGATGGAAATGACGAAGAACTAAATGAACGTCAATGGGCACATTTTAACAACTATTTTGAAAGGGATATCACAGTTAATTTAAATTATATTCCGACAGTGACACTGGCAATATTCTTACTGCATCAGATAATTTAGAACCTTCTTATTTGAAGTCAACTTCTACATGATCTGTCATATCAGATCCTCTTCGAAATTAAAAGAAAAGAGATCAAGAAAGGAATATTCCAGCATACCTATTTAGGGAATGTAACGAATTGTTTGGTGATTGACCGATCAACCGATGTTTTCGTAGAATTGATTAACGATATTATATAACCAATATTATATTAATCAAATTTATACATACTGCAGAAGGGAAAGTTATTAAATTTAACAAAATAAGAATTCCCGTCCTTTATTGGTATGAATTTTCACATAGGACATAATAATCTAAATGCGTCAGTACGGATAATATATGGAGTTTCCAAATTCTCTCATATAACATCTATTTTACATCAGCTACATCGGTTCAGATTCCATAACAGTTGAATTTAAATTGTGCTGGTTGATGTACAAGGCGACAGATAATATGGCGCCTCTGTATCTTCAAGAGCTTTATATCCCAGACAATTTGAATGGTAGACGTCAAACTTTCAGGTCAGCTTCTACTACATCCGCAGGAAAAGTTGTAGAACCGACCAAAAGTTGCCAGAAGTCTAAATTTAGTGAACGGGCATTTGTGGTGGCAGGCCCAAAAGCGTGGAACTCTTGGCCCTCCGTCATAAGAAACAGTGCATCAGAGAATTTAATTAAGAAGAAACTAAAAAACACACCTTTTCAAAAAATCATTTCCATATTAACTATAAACAGTTTATGTGTAAAGCGCCCTTGAAGTTTTTACGAAAATAGCGCTATACAAATTATCCATTATTATTATTATAATACACGACCTGCGTGAACTGATCACTATTCAGCAACAATCGATTTGGATAAGATAAACTTTACAAACTTAGACCGAAGATAGAGACACTTAATAAATCTTAACAACGGCACTAGGGAAGTAAGTGTTGACGAATCTAAGATAAAATTTAAGGGTAGGTCATCATCATATAATATAATCATACAGTGTATGCGAGTTTACATTCAATTTCGAGATTATGGTCTAGCTGAGCGATGAGCGGTGAACGCGTGGTCTTGGTATTGGTATTGGATCTCACTACGGATATGTTTAGAATAGTATGTTTGATAATTTCTTCACCTCTTTACACCTAGAATTATTAAAATGTGAGGGCGACCTGAAAAGGTCTGCCTAAAAATATGATTGCAAATAATGCCTTCAAAGCATGGAGTTTCAAACTGCCGATTGTCAGATAAAAATAATTCCAAAACCAACTTTTCTTGCCCAACTATTTAAAAAAAATTACAATCAGTGTGTAGGTGGCGTTGATAGGTCTGATCGTTTGACAGCCCTGTATTGTGGACAGAAAATAAATAAAAATGGTAGCACTTTATATTTTAGACACAGCGTTCATATATGTGCATATAATTTAAGGGGAACTATTAATTATTATTAAGAAATGTTGCGATGGGCCTCATTCACCAACAACAAACGACAGCGGATTTCAATGAACAAAGAGAACTCAGCAGAACAAGTCTTTCCAAACGCACAAAATGTGATTTTTCCATTCCCAAAGATCCCCGCTTGGGAACAGAGAAATACACTGGCCGATGTTTATTAAAAATAGAAAGATGTGAAGTTTGCTGTAAAACAATTTTTTTGTCTAGTAAAAAAAAAAGTTTATTTCAAGAAATTTAATAATATAGATCAATAAGATTAAAATTATAATGTAAATATAAATAAAAAATATTATGTACTAAGTGTTTCAATTTTTTTTGCTCGTAATCCCTGACGGTACAAATTTGCACAGGGAAAATTACTTGTATGAGTTTTCCAAAAATTAATATATTATTTTCAAGTCAAAAGTTGCATGAATTAAAAAGAAAATTATTAGAAAAGCGACTAACTATGTTTAGAGATCAAAAGGTTAATAGAGACAAGCATAGAAATATCCGCAGACCGGATTAAGCTGGAACCTTCTTTATTTGGCGTTGTAATCAATGTGTGATATTTGAAGAGATTTCGCTGAAGCGATACGATATTTATAGGTTTATAATATAAAATGTTTATAAATTCGTCGTACTCCTTGCTAAAAAGGTTTACCATCATATATAAAACTACTATAACTATCTAATTTAAAAAAAACTATAATGACTCTGGTACAAAGTTCAATAATTTTTGGTAAAATTTATACAGTATTCTCATTCTTGAACATTTCTTTCGAGGATTGGAACAGATATCGAACATAATAAGATTTGACTTATTTCGCCTTGGTTTACATAACAAAAGAAAATTACGATATTTTGTCTGAAATTGCACAACCTTATAAAGTAAATTATTCAATGTTGGAAGAGCTCCGCCGGACACAAGAGCCAGCCCCTACGGGCGGCATTGTTTTTAACGCTTCATTTAGGAAAATCAATTCTAAATGAAGCGAAGGATTTGCTTTGCTGCCAACAATACGTCAAGTTTCGTAGACACCACCCAGCGCCAATCGAGTATTGCGCGAACCTTTTGGGAAGTAAACTGACGTAGCCGAACGTATAAAATTAATATGTAATACAGCTGGAAAAAATTTAATATTTCCTTATGCAGATGTGACCAATGTGAAATACCAGAATATTGTTTTATTGAAAGTATAATTAAATACAAACTAGACTAAGTAAATATATAAAATATGTACACATTTTGCACCATTACCTACTTAAGACTATTCTGCACTGAAATAATATATGTATTAGTGATGGTAAACCGTTACGTGACTGTGATTGTGTCGATGATTGGTAACGGAGATTTAACGATGATCGGTAACTAAGATCTAACTGTCAGAGACTTACCTTCTAGTGTACCAATCATTGCTCGAAGATTTACGTCAATCAGTTATCAGTCTTCGTTACAATCGAACACAATCACAGTCACAATAACAGTTAAAATATATGTATAAAAAGACAATCACATTCAAAATAACTTGTATTGAGTCGCTGTGTCGTAAGTGTTAGTTTTATTTATTGATCCAGATAATCAGATTGTTCCAGAGTCGAGTAGCATTTACCTGGAAGGTTTTATTGAATTGGTGTGGAATGGTGAGTAATAGTAAAGTATCAAATGACAATATTGATAATAGATCAGATGATAACGTTATAAATGTAATGAATGATGGTGTAGATATCAATTGTAGTACAATTTGAGTTATATCATTTGTAACATTCAATGGTTGCTGTCTTACACTTAATCTGCCACTAATCAGCAATTTGATCCCGCTATTCGGTTAGTTTTCCCGCTCCGACCTGAACCTCCAGCGAATGTGCGCTACGCTGATGTTCCCGCGTATTATCGGGTCAGACGGCGGGAGGATCAGTCGGAGTCTTCGCGAGACGAGTAGCGAGCAGTAACAAACTGGCACGACGAGCCGGCAGAGCGTTATGATCGGCGGCCTTTGGTGCATCAGGCGAACCATTATTATTGATGTGGGTGAAGTATGTGGGTACTCGTCGCGGGATATGAGCCACGATGAGCGCACCGAGTGCACATTGCACACACCACGCATATATCAAAAGGCTAGCAAAATAAGAAACATGTAACATGTATACATTTTATTCAAATGACACATGAATCCATGTATTCCGCATTCCATGTATGAATTAATAATGACACATTCTTATCACCGACTATTGTATATTACTGACAATAATATTTTTCAATATCTTTTCATAACATCTAATTATAATTTTTTCTAGACCTTAAAGGGTCTAAAGTGATTAGTGATTTCAAACCAGAAATAACAAAGTGGTTGCTTGATGTGGATAAAAAACAAAATGAAACTAATCTGTCAATTGTGCTAACTTAACTAACCACACATTCTCGTCACCGACTATTGTATATTACTGACAACAATATTTTTATAACTTTTTTTGAATATCTTTTTATAACTTCTGATTATACTTTTTTTCGCATAACTTTTTATAACACATTTAACATTATACTTACTTACCACTTAACATTTACAACTTTTAAAAACTATACAGGTAATTGCTTTAGAACAGACTAAAGTAATTACCTTTATTTTTTATATGTACTATTTATGCTTAAAAAAATTAACAATAATATGACGTAATTACGTTATTAAGGCTACATTTCCTACTGAACTGATACACATTTAAAAAAAATAAAGATACCCACGCGGAATAAGTGTTAAATTAATGTTTATACTATTTTCAAACTAAACTAAACGCCTGTGCTATAAAAAAGGACTAATTTAACGGCCTCTTGGAACGAGGCTCAAACCCCCGACCATTAGATAGATAGGCGAGTGTCTTAATCACTAGAACACAAGTATGTCAAATTGCTGACGTGGATCAAAAATCCTCACACCTCCCAAAACGTAGCTCCCACAAATAATTACAATATATCTTATATATCTATCTCTTCATTTCTTGCTCTCTTAATTATAGTTCCTTCCCACTCAATGCTGTACCACAATTTGGTTTTTGCTCTAATTCCGTCTTATTTTCCTTTGCAATGCTGCCTAGTTATAATTTGTATTAGTGTCTTAATGTCGAATCCCTCTAATTCTTACATAGAAGCATCAGCAGTACCAAGCATGCTAATTGAAAGGCCATTTAAATCATTTATAAAGAATCAGAACAGAACAGAACATCAGCATCACCGCATTCACTTAAAATAGAGCGTCTTTTAAAGGTTGGATCCCACGATTGTTTCGATGAAATATAATTAATTGAACGGGCGGCTGTTCAATGACCGCTATATATACATATATATAGTCGCCCCCGTAAGTAAAAATAATCGCCACGCAATATGAAAGTAACTTCACAATTCGAAATCTAGGGTAACCGTTTGGGCGTTAGGAAGATGAAGTTGAAACGTCTTAATATTTCATTTGAAATGCAACGGTGAATGAAACGAAAATAGAAACGAAATCAGCCCAAAAGAAAGAAGCAGTGGAAATCTGTGTCACCAACATGCTAAAGTGACGGTTAGGTAAGATAACATAACCTAATCTGTCCTAACCTTGTTGATGACAGATTTTCACTAGTGCACTTATTATGTTAGGTTAGATTAGATTAGGTAACCTAATAAGCGTACCAGTAGAAATTTGGCACTAACATACAAAATAATGTGTCCACTTCTACACAAAGTGAAGGTCTTGTTGAGATTTTCCGCAATAGCGCGAAACACGAGCGACAGTTGCACAGTTTGGATGCCGCTGTAAACCACAGACGCGGCCTCGGAACGGGCCTGCACTCGCACAACTTCCCTCCGGAGCCGCTCCCCCCGCCCCCAACCCTCGGCACACCGGAGGGAAAGTAGGTAAACGGGGGAGTGGGGAAACGAACGACCCGACAACTTTCGGAACAACGAACTGCCAGTTTGGATAGGTCATGCACACACCGCTCACCCGGCGTATGCGGGCTATGCAAATGGAGCACTCAATTTATAGCAATAAAAGAGCAAACGCACCGCGCGTGCAGACGCGACTCGGCCGAGGAAATAGACGATAAAGTAACAACCTTCATAATTGTACAAATTACTGATTACATCCGTTAACCTCGGCCCAGGTCTTTCCGACGCAGTTATTAACAGTTCTATAAATCCAAATATACGAGTCATCATAATATAATGTATTCATAAACAAAGAGATCTCCACTATATGGTATGTTAATGTATTATTATATGAAACTATGTACTGTTAAAAAATCAACAAAAATAAAACAAATTCAATTTCATTAATAAACACTTAATAATAAGAAAGACTGTTTTATTTATTAAAAATTCTCTTGTTAAGTTAAGCAGCTTTATACCATTACCAAAAGTGGAGTTGAGAAGCCATCTGGAATCATAGAACTCGCAATTACTTACTCTCCATGAGAGTTAATAGAGCTGTTTTAATATCAGGGCCATTCTCACGTGTCATAACGACTTCGCTTATAGGTGGGGCCCAGTCAGGTAGGAACAATGACTGTTAGTAATGCAAAAAAGTGTAGGAAATTGTAAAAACACACTTATATAAATATTTACCGGACATCAAATCACTCAACGTAACGCATTTTTAAGAAATTGAAATGCCAACAAGTGTTTGTTACCTGAGCATTCCTCCTCCCCACGGAGAGGAACGGAATATAGTGGGTAGCATATTTTAAAAGGATACAGAGAGAACCGACAGCACAGTGACTAACACCAACGCCGGCTCATCGCGCGTCGCTCCTAAACCGTTAAACTGGCTGACATTGAATATCGACCACATCACTGAGATCGTTCTCGTCGTGTGAACTGCATAGTCGCTATTCCTATAACAATTACACCGCTATATCCGCATTCCTCGCTGGGAGCCGTCACACCTAGAGCGTCTGACTCGAGAACTTTTCTCGAGAATTCGTTGCGATGGGAAATACTCGGGACTCGATAAATGCACTAATACATTCGGTCATTCGACACACCGACGACCGTACATGGCAAAAGTCGTGCGTCTCTCGTTTGCTTCAGTGCCGCCGGACCGACCACAAGGGCGACTATAATTCATACAATTGTAATGTTTAAACGCAAATGTACGCTACATTTATTTTAAGCAAGCTCTAGAAATGGTGGATGACTCCTAACTTTATAATTTATTATATATTTGTATATACATATAACTAATTTATTCTAAGGGGAAAAGTAGTCCACTAGAATTCCACGATGTCCTCAGGAACCGCATCCCTTGCATAAAATACGATGATATTGTACACTTTGTTCTGCCCTGCCGGGTGAGACCGACATCCCACGAACGGTAACCTCGTACGTTCTAAACATACCTTCAAAAAACTTGAACCCGGGATCTTTTTATTTCCGGTTGACTGTTCTCCCAGCTGAGCTTACATCGGTCTGGTTAATCTCGCACGAGTCGAATTCCAATGACAGCTCTGATTTTTTTTCTAAAGAGAGATTTGACCGTAACATTATTTTCAGTTTCATATTTACTTTGGATTAACAGTTTTTTTAAACAATTTTTTTTTTCCGCTTTGGAGCATATTATTGTTTCATAATATATATACTTTTCTAGTGCTGTGCATGTGAGAAAAAATGTTTAAATCGTGTCAAGTATGGGAGTGCAAAAACAAGCTCATTGGTTTTAGAAATATTTATACGTTTAATAGTTTAGTATTGGTTATAATCTTTTCTGGACGTTAGTCGAATTTAATTTCTGAGAAGGAATGTAGACAACTAAGTGGCGCTCCCTAAAGATAAAATTCCATGTATGATATAATTAGCGTCAAGCAAATCGTAAAATTTACCATATTGTTTTCATGCATAATATAGTTATAATCGATGTAATGAATTTCCTTAATATCTCACCGCATTTCTTCCAACTTAAAAGGTCAACTATTTGATTTCCTAAACACTTTACATAATTCACTTTCTAAATCGATGTGCAATAATTAAATTAATTTGCATCACTGTATTCTTAAATAGAATTGAACAATTTTGATCAGTGATGCTGAATGATTATATATTTAATTTAGTGAATTTATTGAACTATTTATGACTTACATTTCTGCCAATGTCAATACACCAAAAACAAACATATTTAGGGTATTGAATATTAATACACAACAAATGAATCTAAAAAACTTTAAGAATCGCGGATAAATCTATCATTACTTACAGCAAAATATAAATTCTCACAGCTTCTTTCTTGATGACAGTATTATTGCCTTGCAGCTATCCTTATAAAAGTGTTCAACTTTCACGCCTAGTACAATATCATTGAAAAAATGAAATATAAATAATATAATAATTAACTTAAACGTATCCGTGCGTCCACGTGAATGCAATGGGTTGCTGTGATAAAAAATGAGGTACTTGTCCATTATGGCGGCGGCGGGAGAAGTTTCTCCAGGGCGGGCTTCCTGGCGCCCCCCGCCCCCCTCTCATTATGCAGCCGTAATGAGAGGCGGCGGGCTACGTCACCCGTCCCGCCCCCGACACCCATCTACCCCTTCGGCAAAAATGCGGACCGCCCGAGGCGTTCAAAAGCTCCGGAGATCGCATTATAAATGTCGTGCGAATAATCGGAGAAATTGTCTGCGGGCGGTGCGCGATGGGAGAGTTCGCAACTTGAACAGTGTGAAGATGCCAGTCTCAACATTTTAAATCTCGGATTTTTCGAATTATCAAGTTGCATTCTTCGAAAGCAATCGAGTTTCCAAATAAAAAACACCGTATGTCCTAAGCACAACACGGCGGTGGCGGAGAGGTGATTCAATTGCCGATTCCCCGAAATCCATATAGTGGACTTTCTATAAGTAATCAATTAATTATTAAGTTATCAAAGTACCTTGTATAAATTAGCGGTTTTATACCTGTTTTTTAAAGTTAAGTAATTGAACAGCTAAATCCTTCCTAAAAAATGCAGTAATTAACAATTAACAAAGCGTCATGCAATTTGTAGTACGTACAGGCTAAAAAGGAAAACATAATCGAATATTAAATCATTTTTCATTTTATCATTTTACATAATTAAAGTTAAGATATCGATAACATTAATTAAATTAATATAAAATAAAAGAATACGATGGCGATTGTGTGAGTGAGAGGAAACTGCACGGGTACATTACGTAGTCAAAATATTATTTATATTTTTCGTCTCATCTATTTTGAAACCGCAATATAGTGCTTAAGAATATCAAAAATACATTATTGAAGCGATTGCCGATTTACCTTTTCATATAATATACTGCATATAATATTCATTGTCCTGATCTACTCCTTTCAATTCCTAGTCGCCGTTGAAACCGCAAGACAATTTGTAAATAAAAAAATATAAAACCAATGCCTGTCGATACTACGTATAGGAAATGCAAAAAAAAAGATATTTTAAGACACTAGGAATTTTTACAAAAAATTCAAAAAGAAAATACAGTATTTTCAACTACATCATTTGCTTTTTCACTTCAACGAGTTTATTTCACACACGTTTTCACGTCTACACATTTTCCACTCAGTTGCCTAGCAATGTATTTACATATTATTCCAGGATATTATAGTATGCACGTTACAGGCAATGTACAAAATAATACCCAACATTTATATTTTGAATATATTTAACAAAATAATAAGTAACATATTTGATTTATATTGTGTGCGTTGCACATATAGTGTTGTAGCGTATTGCACCAATATGAGTAAAATGTAAACGAATTTTATGGAATGTTAAATCACAACAATGCTACTTTCCTTTTGATATGAAAGAATTTTATGAGGAAATGTAACATTTACGTTAGAAAATAGATCGAGTTAATTAATATCTAAATATTTATGTTTTATACGGAAAAAAAATCATATGTTATGGAACATTTTCGGTACAAATCAAATTCTGAATCAACCCACCACTAATTTTGTGATGTCGACTACAATATATGATAAAATGCGCTCATAAAATAGTCAGACTAATAGACTTGATAGGAGATAAATATCTTATTTTTTTAGTCATTGACTAAATCAAACGATCAAAAAATAATATTATTAATTACATGTACGTGTGACATTTAGTTTCTATATTAAAAACCCGAACAGGTCTCGCGTTAAATGAGTCACGCGGCATTAAAAGCACTCTCGTGTGCAATACCTTTACCATCGAGTTAACTGAGTTGCCGCCTCAACATAATGCCGAAAAATCTTGGAAACACCTACGCTACAGTATACGCCGACTACATCCTGTCAAAGTGCACGCTGCAAATAGTAATTACGCACATACGGACGACAAAATATATTTGCTACGGGCTCGGCGGAAGGGTGTGACAGAAACCGGATAGTTAAAGAATATTGCAGAATCGATCGTAAGACTTGCATATTAAGATGAGCACTACTATACAATTAAAAAAACTACATAATTATAATTCCTGCAAAATAAATCTATATATTGAGTACACGGGTCCGCGCGCAAATAATTCTAATGTTAATGCGTTAATTAGCACCATCTAGCGGAAGAATTTAGAAATGATAAATAGAAATAATACAACTAAACGCAACTCTCGTGCCGCGCGGTGATTTTGAATACACTCCTTCGCTCTAACAGACGTGTTGAAAAACGCCGCAAGTGTGCAATTTCAAGCGGACTTGTGCGTTCCAATACATTTCAAACGTGGTATTATTTCGTGTATTATTTTATATTGTAAAATATTTTAATTCCTTCACTTGATAATTTTAAAAATTTCCCAAGAATAATTGTAATATTATTAATATCTTTCAAGAACGGAAATAAACTCACATAGGTATATTTTCACAAAAATATACTTCTGGAAGAGCATATTTCTTATAGATGAACACAACCTCTAGTGATAATACCCATCGCTTTTACAGCATTGATATTAGAAGCATAACGTAAATCCATGCCTGGTGCACGCCACTGGTAATTTTCTATTAGAGAGATATTACTTCAATATCGTCAATTAAAATACTTGTAACATTTTAAAATCATTTTATAAGAAAAATTGACAAAAATAACAGCGCTGCTGACGAATCGAAAAGCTTTAATAATGACGTCTCGTAGTATGATATAACTCGCACAGGCTGTAGTGCAATCGAGTATGACAGATAGAAAGAGCAAGGATAAATGGCTGAACTTATCCACCGGCGCGTTTTCTCGGGGAGATGGAATTCTCGGTGAAGTGAATACCAATTAGTGTCCCAGGTCGAACGCAAACGGTATAGAATGCGGAGAAAAGAATCACGGAACCAGCTGCGTCAGGGGACATCTACAAAAGACGGAATTGAACAGCCTCAAGGATCCCATTAGATACGTCAGAGAAACTTCTCGGAAGCAGTTGGGCATTAAATAGCCGAGCAAAAGAGAATATTGACTAATAAGAATAACACGAGCGAAATAACTTAGCGTGACACATGAAAAGTGAGGCCACTTGGGGGAAATTTTTGTGACGCGAGGCATTTAATAAGGGTGGATTATCAATTTATATTTTATATAAAATAACTATTTTAAAAAAAAATTCACATAATCAAAACTAGATACGATAATCCCCCATAAATAAAAGTAAGCACACTAAAATATTAATGAATTAATTACTTTAAAATATTCGTTATTAAATTCATTAATTAAAATAGTAGGTACCTACCTGCCTATTTTCAATTGGATTTTTACACTTATTGTATTATGATTCGTAACAACAGCACCCATCTGCGACCGAGGAGTGTAATTGGAGTACACTTAACACATTTGAAGATAATAATATAAGAAATTGATAAAAGTAGAAAACACATAACATACATTATAGTTACATTTGGTTAGTTACTGCGCGGTCAGGATCTCAATGGAATACACATTTCAATGCGAGAATCCTTTATTATATTAATGCATCAAGAAGTGCACTTTGTATTTATTGCCAATATGGGAAAAAATGGTTTTTCTGATCGCGCTTTCCCCAAACTAAACCGCACGTAAATAAATTCTCGATGTTATTAAAATTATTCCACGTATGTAAGTAGCACTGTTAGCTGACGAATCAGTATTAGCTGTATATTTTATCAGTATAATATGCATTTAAGTAAAAACGGAATCGGACAAATAGTGTTCTCACTCAACTTAGAACACATTCAAATTTTTGATTAAGATGAATTATTCCCGCGCAGATTTTGACAAATATTAGGTCGCATACATATCCAAAAATTATATTATCATAACCAACAATTATTCACGGCTTCTACAGCAGTCTATTTTTATCTATGTATGGTACAACGCGAGATGACCAATATTATTAATGCAATATTATTATGGATAGATTACACATATATAAATATTAATGTAACAAACACCATTGTACACCAGACGTCGGAACAAAAAGTGGACGTCATGCACATGTTCATCTTCTGAGGGTTGGGGGGTGGGGGGGAGCACATAGTACAAAGTACAGATCACTGTCCTCCACTGTTTCGGTGACTGCAGTCCACTGTAGGCCAAGTCTCTATTCACACAATCTGTTTTCCCCAACTTTGCTTGGGGAGACCCACTGAGCGCTTTCCTCTCGGGATCGCAGAGAATGATATTTCCACCGGCATTCTGATTACATGTCCAAGCCAGCTAATCTGAGATCTTTTTATTCTAAAGAAACGCGAGTTCCATTCCGAGGTACTGTTTAATTGTGGAGCTTCTCACTCGGTCCCCACTCCCCTCTGAACCTCATCTCAACCGCTCGGATCCTCGAACGGTCTCCCAGTTTTACATGACCCTACCATTTATTTATTTATAATTTCTAGATAATGTTTATATAAAAAAAGTTTACCCTCTAGTGACCATAAAACTTCCCATCTATAATTGTAATTAATACTTATTTTAGAACAGTGAAATATAAGAGACAGAACATACACACATAATAACAAAAATATATATGTAATTATTAATGTTAATATTGGTATTTTTAACCCTCAATAAAGCATTTATAAACTATAACAAAATATCAGATTTCTAAATACCGAAATTAAATCAATTTCAAGAATTCGTAAATAATCTTTCGGAATTCTTTATAAGATAGGTATGTATAATGAAAAATAGTTAAATAAATGTTTGCTAGTTTTGATGAAAAAAATCTTAAACATAACTATAGTTGTAAATTTACCTTTGAGTTCATTTCACTTTACTTTCAGATAATTTCATCTACTAATAATATAACTATAATATGAAAAATGTAAATTATCGAATTTTACATTACAAAAATTGTCTAATTACATATATCTAATTATTAAGAACAAAATGTATAGGTTAGTGTATTGTTTCAATCGCTATAGTTGACACAAAATGTGCGATCTTTATGCGGTGTACCTCTTCTACTTGGGCACCGATCGAAAAACCTCAGCTTTATGATCTGACCATATCGCTTCATCTTAGGAAAACTGCGATTTTCTTCAATATTTGATCCTCGATTTTCTTTGTTGTTCTCCCGCTCAGTTCTCGCCTCGGTTTTAAAAAAGGCCTATCAATTATCAATTGATGCAGCCGACAAACCGTCTCGCGAGCCCAGCATCTCCCGAGGCGGCAGCCGCGACATACGCCCATTGATTTTCCGCCTGGCAGCGTCCCTCGCAGTGTTCCCCGCCGCCCGCGGCTCTCTCCCCCCCCCCCGCCGCTCGACAGCCCGCCCACCGCCCGCGATGCAGTAAACTTTTCAGGCCGCAATCCCCTTTCCCAGCGAGGCAGGAAAACCAGACCATATTATTGACGTGATTCAAAGATCGCATTTGTTCCATGCACCGGCCGATACAATGCGATTGCGTTCACACCGCTTGTAGATTCTGGAAGCACTCAAATTAGGAAACAGCGATGTCGGCGCGGAAGGGCACTCGGCACTCGGCTCTCTACTCAAACGGGAGAAAACGGTGACGGTGCAAACGCGCTTGTAATTACAAAAGTTATTTGCTCTACTTTAGTCATTAATATGAATGAAAAAAAACATATATATTATATATTGTTACACCGCACTAGAGATTCGTATAATATACGCGTGTGTTTTATACCTACATTCATACATATATTATATGTTTCATAAACCGGTAAAATTTATTTATACGTATGTATGTTAACACTTTCCTAATTTTGCGTACCTACCTTCCCAAATACCATTAATAATTCAATTCCATACCGGAAGGCAGGTACGATATGTACCTACCTGCCTTCATTCAAATAAATTCGGAATTAACAATACGTATTGCGATATAGAATAATAGCCACTGGCTATGAAATGAAAACAGTGTCACGATAGTCTATTTTGAGGTAAACATAGAACTTCTAGAATGATGTGACAATTTTTCCGTGATTCGGTCACTTCATATTTTACTAACACAACCAAGTATGTACACCTTAATTTTGAATTATCAATAACAGTACATACAAAATGTGATATCTTACATTCACACCTTGCTTCATTGAAGAGATTGGATCCAGTTGTGCTGCTATATTAGTAGAGTATAGTATAGAAGTTAAGCACGATAATACCTAAATTCTAATACTTCAAATGGAAATCTAAAACTCATCCTCCACTTGGCCACCTAGTAGGTAAAGTGTTTACACATTACTAGTAGAAACTATTTCCTGCATAATATTAATGTGGTGGTCGCTGCGCTGCCACTGGCAGTATTTCCGTAAAACATATATTTTAATGTTCATAATAATTTAAACACACAACAGCGACGATACCCGGCAACAGATTCGGGAGTTCGTTAAATAAAGTGGTTTGTGTCCTGGCTATTTTAACCATTAATTATTATTTTTAAATAGAAATGCGTACATACGTAATAAGTGACACATCAATATTCTTCCTATTTTAAAAGTAGGCTAAACGCTTGTGCTATGAAAATATGACTAAATTGCTAGTCTCCTGGAACGAGGCTGGAATCTTCGATCACTAGATTGCTAAGCGAGTGTTTTATCCACTAGACCAACCACTCAAGTATTTTAAAAAATAAAATATTAGATTGTCCTATAATTTTTTTTTAATATATGAACAAAATACACCCCTTTTTGAAAACTAAAGATATTTGTTGTTTTTTCTGTGTTTTGCAGTGGGAGTCGTGCCACCAGTGCGTTATTTATTTGTATCCCTAAATTGACGCGGGCGCAGGAGATAAAGGAATCTGATTTGAGTTAACAATATTTTATGATTCCCACTTATGTAAAGTTAGGTGTTAACACAAAGGATCCACTCAAGATTCAGACTACTTCCGAATCACCAATAATAATTGATATATTGAGACACGCTGTGCGAGATTTACCTTAGACAATTTGTGTTAGGTTTCAATACGCCGCACATTTCCTATTTATTTTAAATGTCTGCGGACCGATGCTTTATGTCTCTGTGCAACCCACTTGTGTCCCTAATTGTAGGTCCGCTTCAATGGCAGCACTAATATCATCCTTCAAACCTACCAGCCCTTAGTAAAACTTAAATTCCAAAATATCCGGAATTCATTTATTTAATCATTTTTGACAATATTTTAATTTTATTACAAGGAAGAAGTTAAGAATAGATAAGAATATATTTATTAATGCACTTCTTATTATGAATGATAATCCGGTTTAAAATACAAAATAAATAATATATAACACCTTCTTCAACCTAGTTTCCATACTAGCGACAATTTTAATTTCTGAGTAGCGAACACAGCTACTAGTCGAATTCTAATATAAATGTCAGCGGATTATTCAATTACATAAAAAAGAGCTATGTTTGACTGTTTATAAATTAACACAATATGTGAAAACCACCGCATTAAAAGTTATAAAAAAATAATAATGAAGATTGCTAAGATTGCTTTTATACCATTTAATTGAGGATTTAAAATATATAAAGAAAATATAAATAAAAATAAGTACTCCAACACGACTGCTGTTACAAAACAAAAAAAAAACTATAAAAATATATTTCATTTTCGAAGATAAGTGTATTTTTCGCATATGTTAAAAAACCAGATGACTTATGGGACGACCTGATGCAATCATAAATAGAATTCTCATATTATTTTTAAATAAATATGTTTATTAAAAATCAAATATTGTAAGAAAGTGGTTGTATTTTCCCTAATCAATCTAAATAAACACTGAAAGTTCCTTACAATAAAATAAAAAATCAGTATTACTTATTTAAAACAAATATCCTCAAGACGGGGAAACCTTTCATTTAGTAATCAATTATTTCTGGAAAAAACTGTTTTCAAAACCTAGTAGGGCGCGGTGGGCGGACGGTGGCGGATGGGGGGCGTAAAGACGGCTGGAACACCCACCTAGGGGGATTGCCGGATTGATAATGCATCGTTGACGAACAAGACCGTCTGCGGCTATTAACGTTCTGATCTAATGCATGTAATATTATTTTATCAAGTTATGTAGATGTGGTATCACATAAAAAAATAGTATCAATATTTATAAACAATTTTATTAAACTTTCGTTTTAAATTAAATTGGTTTTTTTACATATTACGATGGTACAATAAACTCCGTAAACAATTTACAACGAAGAGGTAGGAACGGTTCTTCAAAATCGTATTATAAAATACTAACAATAGAGAAGATAATCCGTAAAAAGTATTTAAAAACTATGTGAACTGAATTGTAAATAATTATGAATATATTTTACTCATTTAAAATAATGCGTATTTGTAATATGTTCTCCACGCGTACTTCAGGGAAAGATTGAAGGAATGCCTTGGCAAAAATACACCTATCAAATAATGAGCAAAGCGAGCGCAGACAGCTACAGACGGAGATGCATGGCGAGCATTGCACCGACAAGAACGCGGTAATATATACGACATTTATGTAATCTTCTGTAAATGATATATTTACAGAAGACGAGTTGACGAATAATGATTAAAATACTTATGACGATTATTGACTTGTGAAATATGTTTTAAAATTCAAATGAAAATAATTAGCATCCAGTCACCGTCGTTATTGCAAGATTGTTAGTGTCAAAAGGGGGCACCGCCATCTGCAATGATGGCTGTAACTAACGAGGGCAGTTAAAGAGTCACACTCGGCCTAAAGGCGTCCGTCTTAGTTAAATACTCGAGGCATCTTCCAGAGCGGCATCGGAGTTAAATGTTCACAAACAAGTCTCATTAGCGAAGGGCGAGTGTCTATTATTTCAGTCCGCTGCTGCAGACTGGCAAACGGCGCTTTGGACAATTCCGAAAAACAAGAGGACGCTGGATTGCCGCTCGGAACGCTATGTGAAATTAAAAAAGCGCTCAATTCCGAATCTACGTTTCGAGAAATTTTTCATTTTTGGCCGAACTCGAGACGGCCAAGTATTTTTTTATTATTTGCTAAGTCAAATTAGGTATAACAAATATATTTAAAATGTATCGAAAACGTTCAAGCTGCAGATTAGCCATGTCAGAGAAATAAGCATTTTCTTAAATACGTGATTTATTCGAAATATTTTATTGATTCCAAATAATGCATTAAATACAAAAAAAAATAATGAGAGGACACTAAAACTTAAGCAACCAGACTATTTTCTACTAGACGATAGATAACATGATTTTGATAAAATCCAGATAATACGATAATATTTTTCTTAGCGATACAGAATGTATAAAATATGTATTTTATAGTGCGTACATTTATATGCATTTATGTTAACATTTTCCTAATTCCACGTACCAAATCGAAATTAGAAAAGCGTATGTGAAAGAAAAATCACATAATAGTAAATGCGGGCCATTAAAAATAATAAATTACTATGTATATATATATACATATACAGACTGATTTAATATTATACAAGAATTTCAATTTAATTATTTTTATATAGGTAAAACGTGCAGAAATTTTTCAATTAAGGAGCATTTGAGATGTCTAAATAGCAATAACTGAATTAGCCAATCAATTTTGGAAACAAACCATTCTTTTGACATTAATAAGGGTTTAAAATTTTTACATACCATGTGTTTACGTTTACGGTTAGATAAATTAGAAATAAGAAAAAGTGTTAATAGTAAATTAAACATTATAAATAACCAAATTCTTTTTGCAAATAGTTGCTTTTTAAATTTGTTTTCACAGTAGTTTCTAATTAGTTACCCATCACTTATATTTATAGTTTTGTTTTTTGTCTATGCTTGTATTGGTCTTGAAACATGTTGATTTATCAATAAATAGTGGTTTAATCAAAGTGACAAACCATTTGACTTATTTTATAAAGTGTTGCCGAAAAGCCTAGTAACGATAATATTATTAGAACTATTTAACAATATTTTTTGAAAATATGACCCCGAAAGAAGTTTTGGAAAATATATATATCTATTGCACATATTTTTAATTCCTATGTTCCAATTTGATCAATTTAATTCGTAAGTTCCAATTTGATTTTTTTTAAATATTATTTTAAAAATTGTTATAAAAATTGAATTCTGTATGTAAAAATTAATAAACTTATTTTCTATAAGACGCAAGGGCACATGGTACCCACAGGCTACTATTCAATTAATATAAAGGTTAATGGATGTTATTCTAAAAATGAATGTATTTATGTTCATTTATATATTATTAGCCGAGTTTGTCCGGGCTTAACGCAGAGTGAAGAGATTTTATTTAGGGGGATTGGTGTACTTTTTTTCGAAATTAGATGTAGACAGTAATTTTCCTCTGATTTTGATAATCAAGTGTGCAAAATTTAATCAAGAAGTATTAAAATTCAACTTTAAGGGGTGAGAAAGGGGGGTTGGGGTGGCTTTTTGAAATCCCATGTAGACAGTGACGTTCCTCTTGTTTTGAAGGTCAAGTGTGCAAATTTCATTAAGCTCGGAATAAAACTATAAATTTGTATAAAAAACAGACAATCTTTTTTATATAAATAGATAGATTATAGCTTATTGTACAAACACTGTCAAGTTTTGTCTCCATGTTATAAATACATACCATTAGTGCAATTTTTTTAATTTTATTATTAAAATCAAATTAATTCAAGCATAGTTTAATCTAGCCCGACGTGTAATTTCGATTATTGCACAATTGGTTATGTGGAGTTGTTTGTTTGAAAATGTAAGCCTTTCTATGTGAAAATTATCTAGGAAACAAAATGAAAACGAGACGCTCTTAACATATCCATAATAATATGGAACATAGTTATTTTTTAAATGTTAGTCTAATAGATTTAGTTTTGCAACTATCCTATAATTCTATTACTATTAGAACACTAATTAAAAAACAAAATAACCAACTGGCATATCAAAAACATCCTATATTATCAGTCGAATCGGCGCTACAGGTTTGGTTACCAACAACTATTCTCATAAGATCATGATTTTTTTAAATATGAATATACATATCTACCGCAATTCTGTAACAGTCGGTGTAACTTGCTTATCAAAACAATTTGTCTTGTATTAATTCGTTTAAAGAATTTATGCTAGGTGTTTAGACTTTTTACGTA
Organism: Eubasilissa splendida; assembly: GCA_031772225.1. Lineage (NCBI taxonomy): Eukaryota > Metazoa > Arthropoda > Insecta > Trichoptera > Phryganeidae > Eubasilissa > Eubasilissa splendida. The sequence continues at coordinate 12,980,891 of CM062859.1, forward strand.
TGCCATTATTAAAATTAAAATATGTCTCATGATTGAATATTTTATTTTTGATAGACGCTACTCGCATTCGATATAAGCTAATAAATAAATCCAATATAATCATTATCGTCGATGTTGCCTTTGGTATAACTAAAATTTAAAAAATTCATACCTTGACCTTGATAGCCGTTTACATATTTCAAATATACTTTATTTGACTCGCTTTCCGATTAGCGAACAATAAGATAATAGAATAGCAATAGCAAAATTGAATACAGACGCTAGACAGTGCAAGCGACAGTGCACTGCGACTTTCAATAGACGGTTCGAATCGATCGAGAAAGAAGGTTCACGCCGGGTTCGCTTGAATGACAATTAAATTAATGTAAATAATAAACAAGGATAATTTCGCGAATACTGAAAATGCTTACACAGGGGGATTGACATTTCATTTTAAAGCACTTTGCTATTATACCATTTAAATAAGAACCATAATACGCCAATCTTGGCGCGTGTGACATCGACAATTATGCTATGCAGTATGAAAAGTTTATTTTCGTTAGGAACTACGGGCACTGGCGACCGGGCCGCTAACCCTTCGGTCCCACGCAGTGCCGTCCCTAGCCTCTGTGGCGCCCTCGGGCGAAATCCCTCCTGCGACCAGACACTCTTTTTGGTAGTTCAATTTTTGTTGATGATAAGGTGCCGAGTATTGTATTGCATGTATCTCTCAAGTTTCGCATCACATAAACAAAATATTCCAGTTTCCAAATCTTTATTGATTTCTTAGCTCATTTCCCAGTTATTATTAAGATTACAGCTCAGGTGAGTTTTTGGGTCAGTCTTTTTAACGGCACCCCATAAGCTGTAATTATTGTGATACTGGAGAATTAGCTGCCATTATCCAGGGCAACACCACAGTGAAGACGATTGCGATGATATTTGAAGAAACAGATGGATCTTTCTTATATTTTGTAATGCTCATAAACTTTTTATTTCAGCTTGTTCGGCGCCTACGGACGGGGCCCGAGCTCGCCCCCCTCCCCACTCGGGCCGGCCCTGGTCCCACGTTTAAATGTTAACCCTTTTAATAATCTTTTTCTTTCATTATTTAGGACGGGACACCAACATTGACGATAAACAATTATCTACAAGTGGGGTGAAAGTTCAACAGATATATACATTAATTAGACATCCCTATACAAGCGGGACTTGACGGGATGGTAGCATCGACTATTATATGGGGCATCATTATATATAGCAAAGAACATTTGTCTCTAATAAACACCAGAAAAGGCAAAAGCAGAATCTTTCTATGTACACAACTATTGTAGAAACTTAACTGTTACTGAAATTTCTTCGATTTGACTGATAATACCAAAAAAATTCACAAAATGTAATAGAATAATCCACAACATTATAATATATAGAAGCGTACTAGTTAAAAATATTCGAACTGTATATAAAAAGCCTATACCTTTATATGGAGATAACCGAAATTCATTTTAATTTATATCGTAGTATTAGACAAATATTAATAATTAACTAGAAGGATATACAGAAAAAAATATTTATCAAACAAATATTTTAGTTTCTAAAAGAATTTTTGTAATAATAGATTATTTCGAATATCTTACTAGTTAATTAATTTAATTTGCATTAAAAATACCACAAAACTATGTTCTGAAATTACAACTTCACAACAAAGATGTAGTCTTAAAAATAAAATCTTGTTTGAGATCTGACAAGAGGTAAAATTACCAGTGCTACCAACTCTGAAGTATAGAGTGAAACCTGTTGGCTAAAGGAATGACTAGTAGACTAAATGCAGTAGAAATGAGGCACTGGAATGCGTTCCTGTACGAAGCCTCGACAATGTATGTCATATTAATCTAAAGAAAATGTGGACTACACAAGAAAATTTGAGTAAAAAAAAAACAAATAATTTTTTTTTTTATAGAAACGTCACCAAACGAAAATGTTGCATTCAATATGTGGAGAAGAGCAGCGGGGACAAATAATCGCAATCACAATCGTCAGGGATGCGAGAGTCGAAAATAACGAACTATCGATGGCGGGGAAAACGGCGCGCGGATCAAGCCGGCGGGCACCGTGCACCGCCACCGCGGGCCGTTCCAGCAGGCCGACCAGTCGGTCGGGCGCGAGCCATGTCAGAGGGGGAAAAACATTTTTTTTAAATTTCAATCTCATTTTACAGATACTTTTATGACTGGATTAAATCGCTGTGCACCTCAAGTGCGGTGTAACATTATGGTATAGGTTAGCGTTCAGAATGGAATACTCCGCGGAAAATCATGTTATATATTTTTTTTAAATTGACTAACATGTATTTATAATTTTGTTTATGCCTAACATATATCTTAGGTATGGATGTCTTTATACCCAAGATGTCGAACGACTGCATTCAAGATTCTCTTGTCATTACTAAATCCGAAATCCGAGGCGTATCTGGAATTTGTTGATTTTCCAAGAGACGATATATTAACAAATTGTGTGGAATTTTTCACTGTTGAAGAATGATAAAAAAAATCTTATCGATTTCTACAAATATCTTTTGATTTAAAGATAGTGTGAGGTGTATTTATTCCATAAATATAATTTATTACTGTCATTTGTAAGAATGACATCGAAATTAGAGTGGTCAGGTCAAAATATAACTGTCTCCCAATTCAGTACAACAATTCATACAGAATACTGTTCGGATTGGCGCGTTATTGCAGCGCATCTACAATGATTACCGAATGCAGTATACATGGATTCGTTCCGCTTCTGAGACATCGAGTTGCTGGCGTAAAGCTGCAACTGGAGCTCAGCACCAACTCTCTGGTGCAAGCGTCGCTCTCATGGAAAGCTGGTTCCCTGACCAGAGAATGGCAGCGCCTACAAAATAGCTACATATACAACAATGGTCGTGACTGAAGTAGTTATATATTTAATATTTATATTTTGTGTGTATGTGTGAACTTTTTACTTTTATTCACTTTTTTATTTATTTTTATTTTTTATTTATTAATATTTTCCTTGGTTTTATTTTTCATGGCATTATATTGATTTCATAACCTTTAATGTATAACGTAATATGTATTATCTCTATGACGAATCGGGTTAAAAAAAACACATTATAATTATTATTATTACTTCATTGGAATAAAATTAAGATATGCTAGTTGAAATGTATTATGGGCAATGTAACCTCAGTCATAACAAAAAACCGGCATAAGCCTTTTTGTAAGATAGACGACGAAACATGCAAACATATTATTTTTTTGTTTATGTAACCCACTTCCAGTTTCTCTTTATGCTCTCCCATTTGCTTGTAAGTAACACCATTAATAAATTCATTTCTAATGATATTGTACGATAATATTTAATAAAAATTTATCGTTTGTAAGTGATTTTTCGTAATATTTGAAACAAGTTGCCCGGCCCTAGACCATCAGCCGTTTTACAAGGCGGTGTACTTTAATGCACTCTGCAGAACTAAGTGATCGAAATGGAAGACGTGTCGGCCCTGCGTTCCAACGGGCGAACAGTGCGGCGGGCGGGGGGCGGGGGTCGGCGGCGGCGATGGTTAGCCGGGTGGGGTGTGGGCGCCAAGCCCGAGGAGAGGCGGGGAGGGGGGCGGCGGGATGACAAAAATCGATAGCGTCGGCTGGAACGAGTGTCGTGTACGTACCGTTCCGTTCGTTATCTCGCGGCGTGTGCACGTGTGGCCGTGTTCGTATACGGTATACGCGGCAGACACACGCGGCAGCGTAGAGGGCCTTATACACTCGTTCGTGACGTGACAGTGCCGTGGGCCGACACATTAACATCGTTACTAAATATTGCGATTCAAGTTGCAATACCGTCGACGTTTACAAAACTGACAATTTTGAAGTTTTCGTAAAAAATATTTCGATTTAGATCAGTAATCAATTTTTTTTATTTTCTCGCCTTTTTTCTTATTTAATAATAATATTAATTGCACCACAATTTACAACATTATTATTGCGAGTTGTTAAAATACGGAATCATAAATTTGAGTTTGAATTGCATTCAAGTGGTGCTCGCTCACATATCTAACTAAGCAGGATCAGATAATAAAAAATTAAGACGTATAAATGTTATTTACAATATTAGTAGTAAAGCAAAATAAAATGTTAAGACAGTGTAATGTCACCGCTTTGACGAATAACGAAAGGAGCGCACTGTACACGGCGCGGCGCTCTCTGCAAGGCGGCCGGCATACCTTTATGTTGTGCGTGTCGTAGGTCGGGCCCGATCCGCGCGCCAAAACCTCCGGTCAACTTATTAGGCGCCGAGGAAAACGGTCGCGTTTTCCGCTCTCCCTGCGCGGCGGCGAGGCGAGACGCGCCGCCCCCGCGCCGAGGAGCGCGGCGCGGCCCGAAGTAACGACCGCCCGCCCGGCCGCTGCCCCGCGGTGAGCGCGCCCGCCGCCCGCCGCCCGCGCCTGGCATTTCTCGGCGGCGGCATCCCGAATCTCACCGTAATAGCTTTACAGCAGGAATGAGGTGGCCGGTTTGAGGCGCGGGATACCTATAACGTGGCGACTATATTGTGTCATCAATCGAATTACGAAAATAGGGCACCGTTGCATTTTAGCAACATGTGGGCGAGGAAAAAATGAAAAACATCTTTTTTTTTTAGAATTTTTAGAACTTTTTTAGAAACAATCACCGCCGGCAAGTCTATTGCCTGTCAATGATTAAAATGTTCAGACTAAGTAAAAAAATATCTGATAAGTACTTCTAAATAGTGTAAACGTTATAATTGATATGATAGTAGAATTTTTAAAAAGGGTACATATAATTTGTCAAATTTAAATTAAATAAACTTATTATAATACATCAACAAAAATACAAAAAACTATGAACACCATTTGAGAAAATTTGATAACCAACACATGCTTAACCGTTTGCACTCGTGAGACTGCTCTCAGTGGAAGTGGACATTACTAACTTGACCACCATTAACAGAAGTTCATTTAAATGCGATATTTTCTTAATTGACACGAAGATGTTCGTTACTAACATACACAGGAAGAAATGGTCTTTTATTTCCATTATTTAAATAAAATACTTTCTGTTTTTAAAAAATAAAGATTGTTTGTGTAAGATTTTAATTAAGTTCACATTTACATTTAAAATTAAACAAAATTATTTTCATAATTAATAAGTATTTTTATTTTCGCTATACCTATTCAAATAATATTTCTAATGAGGCAATGAACAGCCTCAGCGGTAAACAATCGGCGGTGAACAGTTATCGGTGAATATTTCCGGATACCGAAAATTTTGGTCTGAAACTAATTTTGGACACAACAATAATATATAAATCCCTGCAAAGCTCGGGGACAGAAAAGAATAAAACCGATGAGTTTATAAGACGACGTACCTATACGCTGTCAACATGTACCGACACATAACGTGACGCGATGTATGACGTGGGCGTGTACGTTAAACTGGGAAATAATAAAGTATGACGGATGGCTTATCGTATCAAAAGGCCGATATTGGAACGTCGCGTCGCCATCGATCGAAAAGAAAATAAACAATAATATAAATATCACGCTCGCGATAACAATGTAAATACAATTTTAGTTCAAATACGCAAAAGACATTTATATTTCGGGATGAAACATAGTATGTTTAAGTTAAACCGCCAGCATATATCAATATATTTTTTTTTATTTAATAGGTCCAACAAAATTTTAATGCAATAATGGATACTTTTTTAATGTAATGTGTTAAAAAATTAATATTTATTTGTTAATACGTACATAATACATAACTTTTAAACGGTGGGTTAATTTTAAGTATCAGGTATAAGTTAAAATTATATTGTTTTGTCGAATACTTTATTTATTTAGTGCTACTTTAAAGGCGTATCAACATGAGGCAGAAAGAGCACGCTCCGAGGAATTGTACTCGGCTCACTCCTTAAAAAAGATATTAGTTTTTTTTCCCATAAGTTTTACATTTTTGAATAAATAGCGGCTTCACCTCAGGGCTCAACACTTGAGACTTCACATCCATATCATATACCTACATACCGACAATGCAAGTGCTCTGTTGTATTTACAACACCTGTAAATGATTTTTTTATGCAAGTATTATATCAATTTTATGTTACTATTGAAGGCATGTATGTTCGTATAACAAGTGTACTTACATGCGAGATCTCAAGTACACAATATGTACATAAATAAGCATACATATTTTTATACTATATACTTATTTATGAACAAACCTAGTAATATAAATTTAAAAATTCTTATATAGCTAATATTGTGAAGGCGGTGAATCATAATAATAACCTATCAGTTATTGGAGTTGACGATGCGTCTTGAGGGAGAAAGGTCGAATCCCCCCCCCCCTCCACCTTTCTCATCAATGTACGCGTCACGGGACAAACCATGCCGCCATGAAAAATTTATTTCTCCTTTATATCTTAACATACAATTTTTCAAAATTCAGTCAAAGAGAACGTAAGACTCTTTGTATAAATTATCATTTCAGTTAAATTGCAGCTAAATGTACGTTATTTAATTTAATTAATTGTTGTACTTTTTGTGTGTCAGTGTGCAGAAGTGTGTCTTGCGTCCTCTCTGCTTACCCCCGAGGAGAAACAAGGTGATAGAATATTTTAATTTTTTGAATACAGACGGTATTCATTTTATAGAACTCCATTCTTAATCAACACAATAAAAAATCATCCAATTATATGAAAAAAATTAAATATAGAACCAAAAAAAATCGTGTGTGATCATTAGTGATAATATTATTTACCAAAGCATCTAGTATGACGTCACCTTTCTTGATATTCACAACAATGCTAGAAACGGCTTAGCATTCACTATTACTATTATATTGTATCGTGAGTGGGTTCGCTTCACAATGTACGTCCGAGAGCATTTCCATATTTCGCTTCCATACATCGCCGCTGCAATCACAACTCTATCGCGCACTCCCAATCTTGCATCTGGAGACAATCCTCCGCTGGAAATATTACGGCATTCGAATTCACTTTATTTCGTTCGGCCACGGCTCCTTTGATACATGCGGACTTTACCTCTGGCAAACGTACTTATTTATCTACTGTTAGTAACATAATACTTAAAAGTAATTCAAATTCATTAATTTTGTGTATAATCACTCGAGTATAATTATTTAACACCAACTGGTTTTGGAACATCTGTACCTCATCAAGATAGGATAAAATTCAATCTAAATATATAACTTTGTATAGTTTCGCTGATTATCTAATGTACAAAAATATACTGAATGCAGGGAAAATGAAATCACTTAGGCGTATGTGGCAGATCCATTTATAACAGAGTAAAGAATCAAGAAATAAGGAAAGAATGTAAATCTGATCTTAGTATAGTAAGTAAGATTAAGAAAGGATCGCTTAGGTGATTTAGTCATATGGAACGGATAAATGAGAAGAGAATGGTAAGAAAGATATATGACGCAAGTGTTGATGGCATCAGAAATAGAGGACGTCCGCGGAAGACTTGGCACGATCAGGTAAATCAGATAATGGAGGATGGTTCTGTCAGAAGCCTCAATAATCGGCGAGCTTGTGTAAGATGTATGAATGTGGATGAAGCGAGAATTGTGTGACGGGACAGAAAAATATGGCGCTCTATCTGTAAGTTATGTAATGTATATTTTTACCGACGTTTTAACTGAAGTCCGAACATTTTAAAAGGCGAATCCAATAAAATTTAACGAAACCAAAGGCAATATCATATATTTATACTCAGATTTAACAGGACCATTTCCAATATCTTGATAACACGGTTTTAACAAACCTGTGGAAGAATGGTGTCATGTTTAATTAAAATCGGCTGATAGTAAATTAGGTAGTTCAGTAATACAATGTAATTGATTTGTACTGAAATTATTTATTATATTCATTTTGGACCATTGGATGGGTGGGAGCATATAAAACTTCAATATAACAATTAGAAATCACTCAAAAATGATGATAAAAATAATTATTTAAAAAATCAATAGTTAAAATTAAACTATCTAATTCTTCACAGATTTCAAAGTATCAAAAATAATAGACATTAAAAAAAAAACAATAATCCAAATTTATAAAATTAAATATTAGAAGCTAATTCCGATCTACAAGATTTAGAGACCAAATTGATATTCCAAAACTAAATTTATCAAGGCATCAAATTAGAAAAATTACCAAACTATTATAAATTTGTATCTGAAGTCAAAAAATATGTACACAGACTAACAGACATAAATTATACACCTTATGCACGAGTCTTACTCTCATAAACAAGAAATAAGTGTAAAAAGAAAGAAATAAATATATATATATATATATCTTCTAACAAAAAAAATTTCTTTCAAAATTATTTTACAAAAAAGGCGAAAAATTTAATTGACAAAACTTCACTCGCGATTAAAAAACATCGCCCTGACGATAGTTTAAAACAAACTGACCTCCGAATTGAGAACCGTCCAGAGAATAAATGTGTTGTGATTACAAACACGTCAATTGAAAACAAATGAGCGCGACTCGTGGCCACGTGCTACACGTGTCGTAAGTGATAAACATGTGATGGCGAAGATTAATACATCTTTCGCGAATATCAGTAAATAGAACGATCACAAGTAGCAAAATATAAAATCTACCCAAATACCAGAATATGTTTTACCTAAACATTAGTTTTTTTTTCGCACACTGTCCGCACGGCTGATGAATTAGACCTACCTGGGAAATGTTCCCTGTGTGGAAACGTTACGAAAATTAACTTAAAATCATAAGTGAATACGCTATCTTGATCGGTGACATCTATTGCACAGTGCGGAAAGATTATAATGTTTTTTTTTTCTAAATTGTACTGCCATTTAGCGGATTTGGTATTTTTAAAAGCTATTTTGATATTTTTTCGTACTGGCAATGATGCTAAATTATTCAGATACGATGGATACCAAACGCAATATATAATATACAGAGATTATTTTTTTTATATTCTACAGTAACATTGACTACCTGGTAACTGTGCAGTGGATGCCAGCGCGCTCGATATGCTGGCGGTCGCCCGAAATAAAGCCCCGCTACACAACGGCTGCAAGCCGGGTCAGCTGATGGCGAAACTACAATTACATCACTCGCATCTTGTTCCCGATCGTTCGCCTCATTACCAGTAAACGGTTGCAACACTTCGTACATAAAAAAAAATTAATCAGCTCGGTGGTTTTTGTTGGTGAAATCCTTGACATTCGGAAGTCGTGGAGAATTTCTTATACAACAAATATATTTCTCCGGTGACAAAAACAATGTTGTTATCTCAAGAAGTTACATTAAAGAGAAATTATTATTTTAATACTCTTTTGTATTACACAATTTAATAATAATCTTATTACCTATATATGTAATAGTATGTCGTCATCGGTGTTCCCTCTAAGGTTAGCGGGTATGCGCGCGCACACAGCGCGATCATAGAGCACATAAAAAAATATAGCGCGCACACAATTTTTATCGAGACTTTTTCTTCACGTGTCGCCATCTATCGGAGGTTGGCGACCATGTTGATTTATCCCGTATAAGATAACTAACATTTTGGACATTGTATCACTTTTTGAGGCTAAACAGCAACGATAATCTCTTTCTAGCTGTGCGCCTGCTGTATTTTATCTTCCCGTGCATGAGTTGTAAGAGAGTTGCGGAGAGTGTGTCCGAAGTATGCAGCTTCCCTTGATAATTGTTATTACTTTCTTGACTTATTTAATTGAACACGTCTTCATTAGTAATGTCGGTTGAGCCACAAAACACTAACATTACCCTACCAGGCTTATACTGATAAGGTAATGTTTTTCTTATTTTCTCTCTCTGCGTACAAATAGCTAGGTTAAAATTATGCGCACACATTGGTCGTCATGTCTATATAAAATATTTATATAAATATTATATAGATATATATATATTATTATATAAATATAAGTCGCAATAATGCAAAATTAAATAACTTTTATGCAGCTGTAAAAATTGCGCTCGCCCATCTTATCTTCACGTTATAAATGCTTTCAAAATCTCTTAGGAATGCTTTACAAAGAATAGAATAATTAAAATAATTATAATGTTAGCTGTTGCACGAATGTTACACAATACAAACCGGAAAATAGTTATATTGACAAGTTATTTATGTCATGTCTAATCTTGAAAAACATTTAATATATTCAACAAAATGTAGAAAATTGTTTAACCAATAAAATTATTAATAAATATTTTAAATAATATCGATACGCATTGTCTTATTTATGAATATTATTATTACGGTGAGGTGGGAAAATGCACTGTGCCAACGTTGATGATATACTAAGTACCTACTACTATTTGACAGGTAGGTAATACGCTCAATAGAAAACGTCTATTTTACATATGTATGTACATTCCTCATAGACACCTGTCGAAATTTTAATGAACAGGATAATAAATTATAGAAAGGAAAAGGAAGTTAGGCGGACGATGTTTATACAGTGCGTACGAAAATAAATACCTACATTTTTTTATGACTAATAATTCCTAATAAATATATATACAGTTATTTCTGCAATCCCGTATCATTTCAGTATATTTAAAACCCAGTTACACGTTTTTCTTTTCCGCGATTAACGTCTAAAATGTATTCAAATTTAGATAAAAATTTAATACGCCCAGCGGAAATATCGGACGGAGCGGAAATTGGTGAAATAGTGGACAGTCGTATAAACGAAAACTTGACAGAAGAACCTTCCGACGAAGAAGTGTCTGCTCATATCATCAACCCAGTTCGTACAAAGGACGATGCTATAAGGCATATTGAAGGGCTCAAAGCATATTTTACTAGTATTTACCACCAGAAACCTTTAATTTAATTTACAATATTGAAAGAATTATTCAAAAACAACATCCACAACAAAAAACATTGTTTCATTTAAGTAAAAAATTAATTTAAAAAATCTGTTTTTTAATACCCCCTTATTTACATATTCTCTTGTTTACATTTTTTTTTGTTGATCCCTTCAAAAACTAAAAAATCGGTTTGTTTAAAAATAAAAAAATGTATATCACATGTGGTGAAATTGATACATTTAATTGGAGTGAAGTGTCAATTTATTTTTAAATGAGGATAGGTATAGGTGACCTTTTTGTTCTGAATAAACATTTTTCAAAATATTACAAATTAAGAAGCCACTTTCAACTTTTCACGTTTTTTTACGAAAATGTGGGTTTTTATTATTCATTTATATCAGAAAATATACACTAGATTAAACTTTTGTTTTAAACTATTACTTATTGTAGAATTTATAAACTGAAAATTATTTGCCATTATTAAGATAATTTAACACGTTAAATTTGCAGGACATAATATATTATCAATTTTCGACGATAACTTTGTTTTAGTGAAAACATACATTTTTAAATAATATATTAAATTTAATCACATGCTTTTGAGACTTCAGCTACTATTTAAAATTAAGTTTTATTTAAAAAAAAAAAACAATAATTTCTTCCTAAATAATATTTATATCGATCTTATTAATGTGCATTTTTTAATGTTTTTTCCTGCTTCGTTCCGCCGGTCCCTGCGGCATGATAGACATCAAATTCGTACTCTTGCATTTTCGTTAAAAAATGACAAAATATGTTTTCACGCATATTTTAGCCACAATATGAATTAATATTGAACTGATTCACAACATTAGTGTTGTGTGTAATGATGTGTTTTTCTACTGATTTTAAGGAAAAATAACGTTTCTTGGATAAAGTAAACATTTTTTGTAAGTTATTCTGTATGCAAATCGCAATTAAATAGTTCGAATACATTTAACTCTGCTGTCTTTTAAACAAGGTAAAATACTACGTAATTATGAAACAAACGGATCACAAAACGGCAACGTGGTATATCTAAATCGACCTCTATAAACAAAATAATAAAAGTCGAGGTGGAATATGTAAGTACTTTTCACTGATCTCAAAACATATTTATAGATATGAATTAGGTAACTTTAATAAATTATTTAATTTTCGATGGAATAATTCAAATGACAACAATTTTATTTCATTCCATAATATCAATATGAAAAAACTTGGATAAGACTCTAGACACGAGTTATTTTTGACATTTATATGATTTATAAAATAATAAAATTATAAATAATAAAATTGTAATTGTAATATTTCTGATACAAATATTCTGTAGGTAGGTAACTATTATTTAATACTTGAATTATTTTTTTCTTTTTTTAGAAATATCCATGTGTTCATAACGGTCGTTTTGATTAAAACATCAAACTATTTTTATTAACGTTTCGAGACGATGGTTATTAAAAAATCCAGTACAGAAAAAGCGACGCTTAAACAAAGTCCTCGATCGAATTTTAAACATTAATATAATATATGTACTCGTATAGCCAGACAGGGACAAAAATACTCTCCTACGCCTAATTTCTATACTAATTTAGGTTACATATTTGTTTTCCCTTTTCCTAGGCGCGTGCCAAAGCGGACACATTGAAGATATATTATTGGCAGAGTGTGAAGATGTGCATACAATCTGTATAAGAATGATCGGAGCGGTGGCTGCCTATAAACTGATTCGAATGCAGACACATCGGAGCTAACTGATCCATCGAGCGGACCAGCGCTTGTGGGCGCTGCACCGTAATGCGTTATTACTTCAGTGCCGATGGTCCATTCTAAAACCACATTCTTACGATGAAATCAGCACGAAACAGTTAATCATTTAAAAAGCGACTGTTCACGCCGTAAAATTTTAAGAATATTTTTTTTAAATCTCTTTACACTTCAATTTAATAAAGATCAATATAAATATATACGGGTTATCCAGAAACTAAACACATTCTGGTTATAAAAAATATTTTATTTAACATATTTTTAACACACCAATAATTGACTGCATGGTGCAATTCGTCATCACCTCGTTTTCCACCTGGGAACAATTTAAGGAAAAAAGTGAATATCGCTCGGAGCAAGGTCCGGCTATACGGTGGATGATCGAAAACTTATCACCCAAATTGGCTCGAGACTGCGATGTAGTTTTGAGAACAGTTCGTTAAATGGATTGGCGGTGGACGATTACAACAGCGATTACATGTCGTGAACAGATATGGTTCGTTGTGTATAAAAATAATTTTTTTATAGCTATACTTTTTCTATACTTTTTAAATTATCATATATACTATAACATAAATAAACGGAAGTAAAATTTTCTGCAGCATGGACGATATTCTTTACATACAATGATCTCTATTTGTAAAGTGAAGTCAATAGCTCGAAAGACGAAACCCAATCAAAAAAAATATATCTTTTTGAGCTTTTCACTGAAAAGATTCTTGAATCTGGAGTGTACTCGTATATAATATAAGGCGCAGAGATGGAAAATGTCAGGATATAAATGAACGAATTATAAACAAAGTAATCTGTGAACCAACCAATTATATTTATTTAAATCTCAGATTGGTCATGGTTACGGTTCTTTCCAACGCTGATTGAAATCTTGAAACAAGCGACCGATGATGACTAGTGGGTGGCGGGGGCGGGGGGGTGGCGGGGGCGGGGGGGTGGGGGGGGGGGGTAGTAGAAAAAGTACAGGAATAATCGAGATTAGTAACCAACCAAATTAGATTTTTTAATACTTGGAAGAAAAAAGCATTTTTGAAAAAACTTTTTATCTCCCTCTAGAATGTGGAGAATCAATAGTTAGTGCCGCGCGTATTTTAATCGAGATTATACAACGACGAATAATTGCGCAACGTCTGAAGAAAATAATGTTAAGTCGTATAATTGTTTCAATTGAAGAACATAATTTTAATAATATTGTATGTTTCGGATGAGAAAATAAAAAAGTAGTGAATATTGGTTGTTAATGCCTGTCAGAAATAAAAGCAAATATAGGTACAGGCCGAATTTTCATTAATTTACCCGTTTAGCAATTAAGACGAGACGGCGCGGTCGGACGCTGTACTGCGACGGAGATAATGAAAAAACTTTTCAGGCCGAGAGGTGACAAAAATACGTTTTGTCAGACACGAGGTTATTTGTCAAGTGCCCCCAAATATTTTTCATTATTTCCGCCAAAAAGGAGTGCGGTTGACGGTTGCCTAATTGACACGAAGCGGGTGACGTGGAGGGCGATAGATGGGGTGGTTCGGCGAGGGGACGCCCGCGAGCAGAATGCACAATGAGGTGACGCCCCCGCCCTTAAATAACGATGGATGGCCGCTCTCCGCTCTCCGTTCTCAATAGTGGATCCATACAGGATAAATATACATAGCTACACTGAACACCGAGACCAGAAGCACACAGCTTTTGCGATTCGCGTTGGCAATTATATATATACACCGATCATCCGATTATATATATACATCGATCGTATTCGGTATAAAATATACTAACTTCGTATCTTAACTAAAATCACAATCGCCGGTTGTATGTTTAGTTATTCTCTGATTTTATGTAATTACTTGAAAAAGATTGAAAGATTTATCAAATTATCTATTTTGGAATCTAATGTCAATATAATTGCGTGTCAAATATTAAATGCTCAATAAGAAAAAACAATATTAATACAAGAGTACAATGCCCTAGATATTAGACAAATCTTTATGTAGAGACTCTTCCAATTTTTCCATGCTAACAACAACTCACCCCAAGCAATAAATCATGGACACAACACAAGACAAACAACGAACATCTACACACCAATTCCGAGAGCAAGAACGACATTTTATCAAAGATTCTACATGTTCTTTGCTCCGAAACTGTACAGCACACTCAGTACCTACTGGAAATCGTTCAACTCCAATAAGATTACACAAATATGGACCCAATATATGATCCAATCGGGTAGAGATCAATCAGAAACATGGCTATCCAACATTCTAACATAATCATTATACTACACTACTAGTGCCTACACTAATAATTCACTAATTGTACAACACTCCCACTTCATTTTCTTTTATTTATTTTTTATCTTTATTTTTATTCCTGTCGAATCTCAAATAACAAAACCAAAATCATATATATATATATCAGAGGTGGAGTCTACTCCATCCCACACAATAAACATATTACAATGTTATATTATAATATATTTACCTCTGTTATAACAAAAATATGTATGTCAATAAATAAATAAATAAATTATAAAAATATTGAATGTAGTGAAAACACGTTGGCGCGCCATAGGTAAACTCTTCACATAAAACGTGGCTTATGTTATGTCTATGAATCTTTATAACGTTAAAATAAATGTACAAAGCACCCAAAAACGTACTATTTTCAAATCAACTCTCACATTACACAATTAACGCATGACAACATATAACCAATATGTTATTACGAATTTAAAACATTTTAAATATTTTCGCTGAACATGGGTGCACAGCATACGATTGAAAATCGAACCTAAATATTCCGGCAGGTTTAAAGTTGGTAGAAATACATGATATACACAGGTACGTGCGTACATGGTTTGAAAATAGCGAATAACTGTCGGAATACAGGCATCTATCCGGTTCATCAGAAACCAAATCTTACATAAATTGGTAAAATCGCTGATAAGTAAAATAAAGAGCATTAATCGAAGTGTTGATTCCAGAAACGATAATCTAAATCCACAGTACTTAGAGGAGTGCCTAAACATCTTTCCGCAGTCCGCCCTTGACATGATTTTTTTACGAAAATGGAACTAAAAATTATCCAATATTATTATTAAAAGCATCGACGCTTCGAGTTTGAAAATAAATTTTAAACTGAGTTATGGAACGGAAAATTCAACGGGAGTCCATTGTTAAAGGGGATGAAACTATGTTCCTCTACCTTACATTTCTTTGAAAAAGATAAATAAGAGTGGCGTCATCCTGGTGAAGCACCCCCTACAAAGGCAAAGTTCATAAAATTAATAAAAAACGTCATGGCGACAGTTTTCTGGGATTGTGAAGGAATCTTGTTGATCGACATCAAAGAAACGGCGTGGGAAGCTCAGCTCGGTCGAGGAGTGCGATAAATAAGTGCGGTTTTCAAGAACTGTACAAGCCCAAACTTGGTATCTAGCGATTATGTTTATTTAAAAAATTGAAGTAGAACTTGTGTGGGGAAAAATTAACAACGAGGACGAAATGAAGACGGCAGGTTTTAATTATCTTCAGTAAAAATATTTTTATAAGGGTTTAGAACTGTTAATTAATCGCAGCGTGGTGTATTCGAACTAAAGAAGAATATTATTGAAATAAAAAAAATATATTTTACCATCCGAATACCTTCAGGACGGGAAACTAAGGCAATATGTGAACAATAAATATTTATAAGAGCATCCAAAATGGGCATTTTTTATAATTCTACAAACTAATGCCACATACCTTGAAGTAATGAGTAATTAAACAATAAAGAAAAAAATAAATAAATAAAATAAAGAAACAATTAAAAACCTATAAAATAAACATTCCTAATATATAATTTCATTATTGGACTTCTGCATTGTTGCGCACTGTTGCTTGCATAAAAAGAAGAAAAAAATTGTTTCGATTGTCGGTATTAAATAGAGAACTTTAAAAATGATTGTACTATTCAAGAAATGCGGGCAAGTCAGACGGGCGGAGCTCCACGACAGACTAATGCGAATCAGCCCGACCGGCAAGAGGAAGGTTTTCACGATCCGGACGTCAGCGGCAGACACAACTGCTGAAGGAACAACAATAGGACGAGTACCTGCGCGCATGCAGGTGCAGCTTCTCTGCCAATACACGGTACGGAGACGACTCTGAGGCCGATAACGCGTACGATACAGAATTTAGAAATATATGGGAACAGACTGCTAGGTTAGGTAGGTATAAACATATGACACAATAATAAAAATGTAACTGTAGAAACGACATTAAACACGATAACTCTTAATAATAACACGCGTGAAAAGTGCTGCAAGGGCCGTGCGTGAAAAGTGCGGCACGGATGCAACGAGCGCGGTCATAATGGGCACGCATGCGTTCAAGATGCACGGATGAACAAATCATTATAACGGACATATGATTTATATGATCCTATAAAATCGTAACATTTTTTCGGGTAATAAATAAAATTGACTAATAATATTTCATTGTTATCTAATTTAATGGACGCATACAATAAACGCCTACCGGTGAGACATTACAAATATTTTACGAATTAAGGTTTGTGAAAAGATCTCCCCCGTTCTTAAATCTTTAGAAATTTCGAGCGAAACGAAATGGCTATACGCCGAAATACATTCGAGCTTATTTACTTTAAAATAAAGGTACCACGGATTTTCATCCGAACCGCCATCAACAATGAACACAACAATTTCGTGACGTCACGCTTTTTACGAAGCCCCCTTCCTCCCATTATCCCAAAACCCGGACACCCTTCTTAACCCTCGATGGTGACGTCGTACATGTGGAGCACCCCTAAACGCAATAATGGAGATTGTTTGTCCTAAAAACAATATGCCATAGTTTTCCGATAACTTGTGTGGAAATTTCTTTTAAGATTTACGTACTTATTTCACGAGGAATGCAAATGACGTGAAAGACGAGAGTACGAGTCTGGTTTACTGTACTTATTGCGAGTATGCCACCCCACCAGTCACACAGGAGTCATGGTAATTGTCAATTGCGCAACAGTTGTACATCGATCGTACACTGCGGGCGACAGGCTGGCCGTGATCTGGACGGACTCATCGGCAGACGTTGGACCGTAGAGCCGAAGAGATAAATGAATCTGACAGTGTTCCTTCCGGAAAATCGTTAACTGTCAGAATCGAATGAAAACTGCAAATGTCAGTTTCGAAGATAAGCTAAGAACAGATAATCCTAAGCAAAATTCGAACGGGATATTTCGAAGGTCATCGGCGGGATAATATATTTATGCCCCAGTTCCAATCTTTCAAGTTTGTTGTTTACATACACGTATGTTTATTATTAGTTTATATTGTACAATGCCCTCCTCGAAGGTCAAGGCTTGCAATGTATGTAATCGGTAATAATGCAATGTATGTCATTGTGAAATAACATTAAATAATACTGATAAAAATACACGCGTGGAATTCCAGTTTTTAAAATATGGTTAGCGATGTTCAAAACATTCTCAGGAGATTATCCAGGAAAGGCTTTCCTATCTAAAGACGTTCCTAAACTTTCACAGCGAGCTGGCGATGAAATCTAATTGAAAAAATTTCAAACTTTTGTGGACGAGTATACTCGTATAAGTGAATATAAATTAATCTTTCTTAAATGTGATCTATTTCTAAAGTAAACTTATTAAAGGTGTTTTTTTTTAGATTTATTTTTCGAATTGGCAACACTTTTTCCAACGACAGCCAATTTGACAGCATATAACTGATTGGTGCTCAGTTTGTTTTGCCA
Source organism: Eubasilissa splendida (assembly GCA_031772225.1). Classification (NCBI taxonomy): domain Eukaryota; kingdom Metazoa; phylum Arthropoda; class Insecta; order Trichoptera; family Phryganeidae; genus Eubasilissa; species Eubasilissa splendida. Next base: position 12,999,310 of record CM062859.1, read on the forward strand.
TTTCACCATGAATAGACTTGCGCCAGAACAACGCTTGCAAATTTATTTCGAAATAGCACAAAACTTACCGTGCGCTACGTCCATTTTACGATCGACATAATCGTCCATTCGAGCAAGTAATTCGAATAACCATGGATCGTTTTCGCACTACGCATACTCTAATTGATAATACGCATCCGCAGAGACGTCGTACAGTGCGCACCGAAGAAGCTGTTGTAGCAGTGGAGCATAGTATTAACGAGGACCCGAATGAGTCGATTCGCCATCGTGCACAGCATTGAATCCATGATTACTGACTTTTTCCGAAACTGAAACATCCGAATGAGTGCATAATTTCGCGTAATGGACCTGTGACATGTGAAGTGGCTAGTCTACGCCGATAAACCAGAGACGATAGACGACTTGGAAGCCAACATACGTCGCGTTATTACCGATATACGTCCCCAACGGCTCCAAAAAGTGGTCGAAAATTGGACTTCCAGATTGCGCTTTATTCGAGCTAGCCGCGGCCCCCATATGTGCGAAATCATATTTAAAGACAAATGACATAAAATTATCTTTCCAATAAAGGCAATACCATGGCCATTACCACGATATGTATGTATTTTATTTCATTTTAAAGTTTTATACCTCTAAAAATAAAACATCTGTTGTATACGGATAAAGGGATTAATATTTTTATCATCATTCCTGGCTCCACAGCAGGGCATGGATTTTAGCCTCCTCAAGAATACACCTTCATCGATCTCTGCTTTCCGGTTGCTGACGCCAAGAAAGTCTTAACTCATTGTCTCGCTTATAATTGTATTTTGACAAACAAAAATCTGTAACTTTAAAACTGATAAAGAAAATACCATTGTTCCTAAAAGTGGCGGGTACCCAATGTTTTTTAACTCTATGTACAATGTGCGGGATCGACTGTTTCATTGCTCCGAGGTTGTTCCATTGTGCACGCAGGTGCCGCCGTCACCCGGTTCGGGCAGCTTACCTCACCCGTTTGTCAACGAGTACAACGAGCAGCGTCGGCACCGCTAGTTTTATCAGAAGAAAAACGATACCACCCTCGAAAACAGATTATTGGAAACCTAGAATTGTGATTCGTGGGCGATGTACGCAATACGACCTGCGTCCGTGATACGTCACAGCGGGCTACCGCTTCCCACAGCATTTCGGCTGGGGAGGATCATCTCACCCGGGTTTGATTTTGTGTCGTGGGATGGGGTACCCCGGCCCCCCACCCGACTCCCGCCGCCCGCGGACGAGTTGAACTGAAGTGGTAATTCATTCGATATTATCATTCGCGCAGTGCAAATCAAAAATAAAATGGCGCAAGTAGCATCTCCTTTCAAACAAAATCAGTAGTAATATGTAGCGCCTAATTCCAAAATCCCCTAAAACGACTTAATGTGTTTTTGAGTTATGGATGAAAACGGATATTTTGAAAGCAAATGTACAAAATGTTTGTTTTTCCATCAGCATTTTTTAAAGAGACAATTCTGTAATGTATTTTTTTTTGTATAAATCGTTCTGGCGGTCATACTAGATTGTAGATCACATGATCATCAACAAGCTTTGTGATTGGCTTATTTAATTTTAGAGGGAATAGCAACTTATGCTTTGGGGTATTTTGGAAATAACCCTGATTTTGAACATGCAATAACAATGGACTTAAATGGCTTTTGCGAGAAACAGTGTGTTCTGTATGTAGCTGACAAAAAATCTACAAAACTGCATATTTAATTAAAATGATCCGAAATCCGTTTTAGGGGGTTTTGGAATTAAGCGCTACATATGACAATACACACGTCAAACAATATGTCAATTTTTCTATACCTCCGGACTCGGCTGAGATCTACAAGATGGTAAAATAGGGGTTATATATAGGTTGGGAGAAATAAGCTATGTCAATACGTGATGTCCATTGTTCGAATTTCCTCAGTTGACAAAGAATAATAGTCATGTGACCTCTTCCGAGTGAAACCTTAACGAAGTACATAAACCCTGTGAAAATAATTGTTATACATGGTGGGATAAAAGTCACGAAGGGGTTACAATATTTTAAAAAAAAATTAAATTAATTTTTAGAGATTAAGCATGGAAATGTACTCGACTGAACAGGGGGAACGGAAATAGTGAAATTTTATTATCAAAATCAGCAACCCATAATTTTAACTCAACGTGCATATCGTCGCCATTTCGATGTGCGAAATTCTCCAAACGAATCAATGGTTAGACGTTTGATTAGTCGTTTTGAGAGCCAGGGTTACCTCAAGGAAAAAGTTAATGCCATCAGCCTCAAACACTTCAACGGCTGAAGGACATTTGTGCAGAAATCGTGACACTGGAACCTGAAACGCTAACAACTGTCATGGAAAACGCTTTAGAGAGGGCACGTTTGTGTGAGGCAGAAAATGGACGCCATTTGCAAAATATAATTTTTCATACATAGTGAAACTTTATTGCCTATATTTGTTTTATTTAATACTAAAATATTATAAATTTAAAAATAAAATAAAAAAGGTATTAAATATTATAACCCCTTTCTGAATTTAGGCCCAATCTGTACATATTAATAATAAATGAAAGCTTATAAATTAAAACTCTAATTTTTTAGAGATAATCAAAGTTTAAAATTGATCTCTTGTGAAATTTGAAAAAAACCCTGTTATATCGTGTTTCACCACCTAACTTCAGAAATAATAAGTTATGACAGCTAGAGGAACGAAAGTGACAGTGAAGATATAGACAGATGATAATAATATAAATCATTTAAAATGATAACTATTAAGAACAGTTTAGCGAAACCCTCAACACAAATATTTATTATTATTATTATTACTTAGCATAATGTACCTATCTATTGGCAATGTAATAAAAAACATTTCAAGTACACAAAAACAAATGTAAATTGTGCATTGCGTATATGTATATTTTTAAAAACATAAAAAAACTGCTTATAATCTTTTCAACAGCCAGACGAAATCGTACAAAAATCTGCGATAAAGGGTGATTGTATTCTCGCGAAGTTCGCTAAAGCTGATGAATGGTTACTGGTGACCTGTCACGGACATTTTTCGAGTATAATTAATATTCAATATTGCGAACAAACGATGTATTACCGCATGTGATAAACTAAAAAAAAATGATACATAGTAGAGAAATAAATTTTATCGAAACTTTAATTTTAGAATATCCTTATTCGAAAATCTAAAGACTCAAAAGTTGTTCGATAAAGGCTTCAAAGGCAAACATTTACCCAGAACAGTCCTGGTTCTGTCTGGCACTCGAGCAGTCTGTGTGCGGTGAGGTGCGCAAACTCCTTAGCACAAATTAAAACCAACCAAATCCACCCGTGTAATAATGACAATCTGACAAAATAAGTATGTATTTAAAATATGATAAATGCATATTTTAAATGACATGAGTGCGTTAACACGCCAAACTTTATATGTCACGCCAAGCTATACGCGTGTTAACACGTACTTTTGGACCTTGCAAACTTGCAGGGATTAAAGTTATATTTTTAAATCAGTTTGCCGTCTGTGGACGACAAACGATTTTAATAGATAAGTCAAGACCCTTAAAACCTAGTCTTACCGTATATGGTGTCTTTCATTTCAAATAGAGTTGACAGTTAAAAGATTAAGACACAGCGGCTTTAGAGAAGAGTCTTTGAAAAACCTGAACTCCGAATAATAAAAAAAAAAACAAAAGTTTCGGACGGCATGGCGTAGTATGGAAAGAAATATGCCTAAAATATCTAGAAGAGAAAAATAATGATATGGGCTAGAACGCGGACCAAAGGGAAGTGTTGTTACTGATAAAAAGCGTAAACGGTAATGGGCGGGCCATATTCAAAACGCGGAGGTGACGCAATGGACATTAAATATTCTTGAATGATATCCACTAGATAAAGAAACGACACAGAAGACGCCCCCATTCTCGTTACATCTAACGGAATATTCGAAACAATGGGAGTGACGTGGCAATGATTGGCGGAGGAGCTAAGAGAGTGACAGAATCACGGGGGAGCCTTCATTCATCAGTCGATAAAGGCCTAAGATGATGACGATGATGATATCAAATATGATTTTCAGTCGTTGTTAATCCAACATCTGTGTCGCAATGGCTGTGGTGTGCAATTTGCATCGTCGCGATACAGAAAATGATTTATTTTACCTGGCAATGGATCTATAAAGACAAAGAATAGACAAAGGCCATCCATTCCTGATGATCAATAAATGAATGTCAACATAAAAAAATCGTCGCAATACTACGCATTGGAGAACGTGTCATTGGAGAGTATTATTAACTACGCAAAACCACCTCGTATATTGGCAACTATGTGTGTGATTGTTCAATAATAGTTTTTTTTTTCAAGTGCTGGTGCGGTAGCTTTGTGGTTCATAGCTAGGGGTCGAGCTCTCCACACGTGACGCCAGCTATTAATTCGTATTTTTTTCTCACAACGCAAGACGTCTAGGCCTAGTTTCAATATGAACATAGCATGAACAGCATGCATATTCGTCATAAATCATTTGCTTGTTAGATAATAATTAACTTAAGCTATAATACCTGAGCACCCATGCCTTAATGTCGTGTACCAAACGGCAATTAGAAATTGGAAAATAACTGCCATTGGGAATCATATCTTAATTATATACACATAATATATACAAATAAAATATAGTATTTACCAGCGCAGAACTTTAAACCAATCTATTAATGTTTAAATCAAAAAATCGACACCTACCTACATATTTCAATAAAATATAAGCTTTAGCAAATCCATTTATGTAAATTTTATTTTAATACGATTTTATCATAAAGTCCTTTATTCGCCTGAACTAAAACAACGTGAAATTAAAAATATCAAACGCTGCATCGCTCACTCGCTTATTCGAGAGCATTAACGGTGATTTATTATATTCATCGGCATAATCAGAATATTGGCCGGTCCATGGCACGAACCGCGATGTTGTGGAGGGTGGGAGGGTGGGAGAGGGGGGTGGGGCATTGAGCGCCCGCGATAATAACTGTCAAAACGGCGGCGCATTCCGCGGGAGCCGTTGTCCTCGGGGAGAGGAGAGGGGACCCCTCGCCGTGCGCCGTATCCGAGGGTTCAAGACGTGTCAGCGCTGAGGTCAGCGAGGGTTGTCTTTACCAATTTTTAGGGTTTATTCGAGACTCCAGACAAAAATCGAGTTCAAAGTGAGTAACGTATTTAATAACATTTTTTTACGGCGTAGATTTGATAATGTATTTTAATATAGTAAAATGCAATAAGAAACCTGCATAATTAGAATTTTATGGATTAAATCTAAATTACATAAAAAATATAATTTAGGCTATAGCTATCCGCGAAAGACATAGAGACAGGTTAATAACAAATTGCAAGATGATTCTAATAAATGTGTACATAAATACATAAACATTTCGCATGCACGTAACCACACAAACACATATGAAAATAAGTTTGTTTTTCAATTATTAAATTCTTATATTATTTCTTATTTTTAACAGATATGTATCTATAGCTTACATTTTACACAATATGATAAGAGATAATTAAACAACACCGTTTTAATCCCTCGGTAATAATAAAATAAATACAACAATTTTTAATAAATTAAACATAGTTTGTCTGTATGTCTCTAATGCCGATATCGCTCTCATCTTCAGTCAGATTGCAAAGATTTATTTAAAGGAAAAAATTGTAATCTTCTGTATACGAGTCCTACATCTACATAAATTATATAGATAACTAACAGGGACGTTAATCACGTCGCCAGTTAATTATTGAATTATCAAAAGAATAAGCGAGTAAATTAAAAGAATAATAAATATATATAGGAAATAAAATTGTAAGAATCAGATGAATGAAGTACACATCAGAAACTAGGCGCGCACCAACGAAGGTTGCGAAAACAGGTGACCGGGGGGTGCTGTGCTGCACGGGACAGAAAAGAGGTTGTTGCGTTGCGCGATAAAATTGATGACGCGAATAATGAATGCCGGCGACGCGTGAAACGAGGATTCGTCTCGAGGCGCCCCCGCCCGCCTTAATATCTCCACCCCTCCGCTGATTTCTTTTATACATCATTTTTGCGAGCTTTTGCTGTATTTTCTACCATCTCTTACACTGTGCGGCAAACAACGGGTTAAGTACATACCCCACAGAAGTAGTGAGACACGCGACCGGAGATTTTACCCAAATAAGCCTCGTGTAAAGAAAATGAATGACGTCAACTAACGCAAACGATATTTTCAAACCGCAACTGCACCGCCACGGAATGATTTGAAGTGGATACTCATTATCACTAACGGGTTGTGATCTTCTTCTTTGTGCAATGTTTATTATATAAGCTTTGACTTATAAGCAAGTAAGTTTTATTTTTATTAATTTATCAAACTATATATTTATTTAGAAGGAAAGCGAAACAACGTGCAAAATACTTGTAGGTAATATATGTTTGGAACAAGTAGACGAGTTTGTGCATTTGGGAAGTACGTTTGATAGAAACGGAAAAACTGAGAAAGATATCGAAAGGAGGGTGACTGCAGTGAACAAAGTGAACGGCGCTTTAAATGGATTATAGATAATAGGAACTTGTCAACCAAGGCTAGACTAGCGATACACAATGGAGTTCTGGTCCGACACTGATATACGAAAGTGAGGCATGGACCTGGCAAAAGAGAGACGAAAATACACTGAATGCAGTGGAAATGACAACACTTAGACGTCAGAGTAAAGAATGAAGGAATAAGGAAAGAATGTAAAGCTGATCATAGTATAGTGAGTAAGAGTAAGAAAGGATCACTTGGGCGGTTTGGTCATGACTGGATGAATGAGGAGAAAATGGTAAGAAAGATATATGACAAGTGTCGAGGTAAACCAGATACTGGAAGATGGTCCTGTTAGAAGCCATAATAATTGGCGAGCTTGTATGAGAAGACGTATGAATGTGGACGAAGCGAGAATTGTGTCAGGACAAAATAGTGTGGCGCTCTATCATTTCTGCCTACCAACGCGAGGAACGGCGTGATGGTAAAGCAAGTATATTTATTTAAATCTTTTTAGAGGATACGCAGTCATAAAATTGCTCAGCAATTATGAAATCAGAAAAATTATTCATGTAGCGCAAAATATTATTTATTAGCATTATTTGATTACACACAATTAACAATATTAACACACAATTAATAATATTAACACACAATTAACAATATTAACACACAATTACTGGATTTTTACCTACCTTCAATTTTCTTTTCCAAATATGCCAGGTGATATTGTGTTGTGTAAAATCCAAAATAATTAACCGAGTAAATATACATATTAGCAATATTTTAATGTTGAATATGAACACACAATTACTGGATGTTCACCTACAAAGGCACTGTTATTAAACAAATTATAGATATCTCATAGAGACCAAGCTATTTTATATTAATGAAAAAATATGGGTAATCACAGGGCTTACGATCTGTCTTCGGCTGGCTTAAGTGATCACTTTATACAAATATAACGTTCACCATTCTCACCCATTAATCAATCTCCATATCTATCAAATATTTGAAAAATGTATAATGTTAATATATGGAAATACTTCGAGTACCACTACACTATTCCCATCTTTGGACTAAATTGTATATTTTTCCCTGAAACAGCATATATGTCAGAATGAAAAAAAAAATGAAAAAAAAAAATGATAATGATAATAATAATAATAATATGATAATAATAATAATAATTACCTATACTTCCATATTTTTCCAATATAATAAAAAATAACTCTATGAGATATCTACTATATTATTTATTAGTTGAAAAATAAACATTTTGTAATTAACTTTACAATACATATAAAAAAATTTAAGGCTTACGGTACTATTATCTGTTATCGTTTTTTACATGTAATACATTAAAAACTCATACAACTTGTTATTTACCACTTAAAAGAGTTTTGAATTTGTATATGTATATCAGCTAATTCTTAGATTTTATGGAATTTGAGACGGTTGGAGTATTTAGTAAATAAATGCTATAATACTTTTATTTATTTATTACATAAATACACACGCTAGGAATTTAAAAAGACGGCCCATCGGGTTTTGTCCGTACTGAGGCTAACATGCACTGTACAATATGAAATAGATAATAAAAAAAAACAAATAAAATGAAAGCAAAAATCCGCGCGCAAAATTGCTTAAATTCCGCAATGGGCTGAGCAAAAAAATGGTAGCTAACATGTTGACAACCACCTAAGCGGTGGTGGTCCATTTAGGGGTTGGGAGGGACCAGACGTCTGTCGAGTTACTATGCAACCCCTTCCCCTGACTCCCCCAATCGCAGCCCCCACTTTCTCGGACGAATTTTGCCGAGCCTCGCGCGGCGTTACGCAAAAATATTCCCGGCACATTCGCATGGACGTTCGTTCTATCGTTAACCTAAAAAGATGTCTGGATCGCACAGAGCGCAATAGCACTTTAAGAGTTGAAATATTAACGAGATTTATTATCATATTACACACGGGGCTATCTTTCTTAATGGGGGAATTTGTTTTTAATATACTTTTTTGATACACTTTGCGACGAGTGTGAACAATGCAAAAGTTTTTAATGTATTTATCTAAACAAGTTTTTAAAAAAAATCTAAATCTAAGGAATCACACGCGGCAGTTTCATACGGTGAGAGGAATTCTGGTGGAGATCTATAATTGAAAACGACAAGCGAGCTAGTACGGATAAATGTAAAATGCAACGTTCCGGGTTTATTTTCCGCGCAGTCTCGAACACTGTTCCTGACGCTACATAAAAGCGGAGTAGTGGATATTAGACCGGGTCCAACAGAGAGCATCTGCATCTGCATCTGCCCAACGGTACACATGTTGAGGAGGTCGAGAACAAATTGTTTACCGAGTACTCAAATAAAGACGACGGCGCAGTTTTTTTTACGGGAAAAGAAGAAATCCGGAGAAACAAGGGCAACATTTTTATTATATTGTAAAATTTTAAATAAAATCGATCACCCAAGTTATTTCAATATATACGTTGATATTAACTGTTTCTGAGCTAAGTTTGTAGAACTCCACAATCGCATATGTGAAAATAAAATACTCGTTTAATTTACTTGAGACGCGTTTCCAATCCAATATCAATCATAATGATTGATAATGCCCTTACAAAGCGAAACGCGTCTCAAATAAATCAAACGAGTGGAATAAAAAAAAAAGTGTTTTATTTTCACATACACTACTCGAATAAATTATTGCATCACGTCAAAAAAAATTATACTTTTAAGCAAGATGCTATTGTATTTATAATGCTATGCTTTGCTATAATTGTCACGATATAAAGATTTTTTTTTACAATGTCAAAACATTTATGTTTGTTGCAACACTACTAAAGTTGTCACTATTACTAATTTTTTTACTGTCAATTCAGTTTATATTTGATGTTTTGCGAAGGAGGTCATGTTTTTCAAAATATGTAAGTCTTTTTTTTATATTTCATTCTACTTTTAACTTATTATACATTTCCATTCATGTAACAATATTTCTTTATTTTAAGCTAAAAATGGCTAGAAAACCATAAAACTATAAGAAATTTGTTGGAAAATAAATGGTAATGCTATAGCTCGAAAACACCCAAGAAATGAGGGAAGCCATCATCCGAATATGGTACCACGAGATAACAATAGAACAGATAAAAAAAATTAATACAATCGATGCCCAGAAGATGACAGGCTGTAATAAAGCTCGCGGAGGCAGTACAAAATACTAAATATTTTTTACAATAAATGAGCTATGTAAACATTGAATTTTGTTTAATAATTATTTTTTGTTTATTGAAATTAAAAAATAAACCATTAATCTATATCTGAAGATCACAGTACTAACGACCAATAAATGTATTTTTAATGTGAAAGACAGACTACACAATTTACTTTATATTTGTAAAAAATCGAAATTCGAGATTATTAAAGGTTTTATTTTACCTAGCTAATTAAATAATTCCTGAATTTCATCGATGTAATGAAAAAAATATATTAAATACTAATTAAATGTATTAATTGTAAAGATATACATATAAAATCAATTTTATCGAAAAATATTGGTTTTGCGCTACCGGGATTCGAATCTGGATGTCTTTTCCAACCCGAGGATTCTGAATAATTACAACTTCACAATAAGAACGTGTTCTCCTTAATAAAAAAAAATTATATTTATCAAAATAAATACGAAAATAACTAACACCATTTCAATATTTGTCATTTTTAGCGTACGTTATATTCGTTGCTTTTACACATGCATTCACTGACGGATATTATTGGTAAGGAAATGTGATCCTTGTGGGGTATCAAATTTTTTTTATATTCAAAGTAACTCATTACGGTTATGAATTAATTTATGTATTGTAACGAAATAAAATACCACCGATTTTTTCATCGGAAATAATCTTTCTTAATTTACACTCGGACCGGTTAGTGCTATGAAATTGTTGAATGCGCTCGTATTAAATAATTAAATTAATATATTCCACATTTATTGATCGAGTTAGATGGGCATGGTATGGAAATATTTGATGGAATAGTGCGTAATACTAAAAATGGCTTTACGAGCCCGATGCGATTTCCTCTCCTTTGCATAAGCCCGAGTGGAACTTAAACTACGAATCTCGCTTGTTTGATCCATATAATAAAGTATATATCCATATCGATATGTTTGCATTCAAAATTGATACTACGTTCTGCAAACATACACACTCGTAATCAGTCCTCGAAAATTGTAAACGTTAATATCTTGCAGTTTGTTATAATAACTCGCTATAAAAATATATATAAATATGGAGGCGGAGAAGTAAGGGACTATGGTTTTAACATGGTGTCTGTTGCCAATAAGTCGAAAGTGGAGAAAATACGTCTCTACGCACACCTCACTACCCACTCTTGCCGGCACATAACAGTTGCACATTGAAGACGTATAAATATTAGTCTGTTTCTGTTCTCGGTTGTCGCGACTCGCATCTAAACTGAAAACTATGCAAATTGATCACCAGTAATTAAACTATTTGTTTTAAACTAGATTAAACGTGAATTTAAACAAATTATCTTTTAACGATATTTTCCAATCGCAGTTTATTTTTCTCAGTCACCAAAGTGTACTTTTACTATGACTAACGTTTTCCTTAATAAATTAAATTTAAAAAAGATATATCATGATATTCGTGTGAATAATTATCGCGAACAATGCCAATCGTGTTTATTAAGTACTCCAGGTATTTTATTATAAAACTTAGTATAAATTCGCAAATGCCCCGCACACGAAATAAGAGACCGACGCTAGTGAAAGTGGTTCCTAAAGATCATCGTTGTGTTGTGTGGCTTATAAACTCTCGAACAGAGTCCGATTGTAATATATTTTTTCAATTTTATGAATGAACGTATATTAGAGTTTAAAAAATAATCCACACTCAACAAATGAATTGTTATTACGTGAATATAAAACGAGGTCCACTAGCGCAACCGTGACAGGTGGCAACAATGATTAGCCCTGTTCCTGAGAAACGAACAATAGTCGAATGCAATGACGAAGAGTTATTGCTGGCTTGAAAAGATGCACTCGAGGCAGCGCCAGCGCCAGGCTCCGGTGGGCAAGTGTGTCGAGTGTCGAGTGTCGAGTGTCGAGCCAGTCACCGTGCGATGTGTCGTCTGGTGAAAAGACGACGATAGATGACGAAGCAATTTTTATTCAAGTGACCGCGTGATCTACACACTTCTACAATCACTTCGTAGGATGTATGTATCTGTAATTTGGACCGTGGTTGCGATGCAAAATGCAATGTAAAGATAAATTAATTCAATATAAAAATGCATTCTCAGTATTGATTTAGCGGGTTTTTTTTCTTAGCCAAAAGGTTCAAATGTAATGATGACACTTCACCGAATAATTCCACCAAGCGAATATAAGAAATTTTGTATTACATTTTGAAATGTACAATACTTTTCTAAATACCCCTCTTAGAGCAGTGGATGTAATAAGTTACACGTGTCGCTGAAGCAGCGGTATTTTTTCCTAGTCACGGACCACGCAGCAGGCAGCAACACATTGTGCAAAGAGTTCATGTTAAAATAATTTAACATAGATAAAAGATTCTGAACAACCGCGAAAAATCATGGAAATTGTATTGAGTTATTTGTTACAATATTTGCAAGGTATACTTTTAATCAAAAATCAACTTTATTTTAATTGCTTCAATTAAAAATCGTAAGTTGAACCAAAGAATCAATGGGCCCATCTTGGAAAATACCAGAATTTCAGTCGGGCAAAATTAGCGAGTTGCAAAATATCTAACGTCGATAAGGTTTATGATAACATGGTTGATTGTGTTCGCTTTTTTATTTAATTCACCTAGTAAAAATGTCCAAAGAGAATATTTTTTTACTACAAAATATTAATATTATAGAGCATATGTGTGGAAAAAAAGGTGGACAAATATATAATGGATAATAAGATAATCATAGTTGAAGTGCCCCGTGTGGTATTCTTATTAAACGATCGTTTTATCTTCAAGAACACGATAGACAAGATATGCATATGGCGCCAACGAATTCGAAGAATCAGAAAATTAAATAAATAATAACGTTGGAAAGAATGACTGAATAGACATATTTTACAGCAAGTCTTGTCTTGTAAGAAGGCAAACATTTGTTTAGTCAGTAAACAAAACTGGCGACACAGATAAAAATATTTTCTAGTACTAATACGTAGGGTGAATTCTAATAGAATTATGTTATTTTCTTCATTCAAAATTATTATTTTTTAGGATGTTGTCACTGTTCACATCGCATCATTTATATATCATTATTACAACTTTATATATACAGTATATATATTATAGGTACCTATATTTGTTTTTATATACGTATTTTTTACAATAATATGATTTCCCACAAGCTAAGTTTGATCTAGGGAAACCGCCTCGTATTTTACATTTTCTGTTGTTTAAAAAATAGTATAAATTGTTTATAAATATATATATACACTAGTGGACTTAAGTGTGGACACTTTTTTTAAATTGCTTGTATGCGATATTCATTCATCCATTTAAATATCATGTTAGAGTTTAACTGTAATTGTGTTAGCTAATTCATTTAAATTGTTATATTTTAAAAAATAACGCAAATGCTGAATAAAACAACTTCATGGCAAAACACATATTATTCATTAATTACAAAGATATTGCAAAATATTTAAAATTAACATTTAACGTTAATATTTCGTTGAAAATCCTTTTAGTTTAATGATTACTCAATCCTTCGAGGCATTGAGTATTGAGTCCACTAAACGTCATAAATCTCCAGCTGTGATGACATGGAACTATACTTGAATAATCGCTTCGATTAATTATCTTTTATTGCTGGGGTTGCGACGAGAAACATTACGAGTGATTGTTTCTACCATCTAATTTTATTTTGACATTGGACAGTTTATTGTGGCATAGACATGCGAGTAACTTTAGGCTATACTTATTAACTATTAAACAAGTTTTCATATTAGTCGCCTTTCGATTTAATCAGTTTATACTATTTATGAATAAATATTTTTATTTTTTTAGTTACAATTAATTTGCCTTTACCTTCACTGCACACCAACGCATGCACCATAATTAAAACACATTCTTCGGATGATGATCATCAGATGGCGTACGAGGTAAGTAGGTGGTCTGAATCTTGCAACGAGCTCACATTCTTTCATGTTCTCTCCTAACTAGCTGGTGGAGAACGTCCAGCCTCACCTCATAAATGATACCTATATATCAATAAATCCGTATTACAGCTCAAATGATATACATGATATAAATATGAAGATTTTTATAAAGTTTATAACAATTTAAATAAATTTATAATCATTTTGATTTGACACAAAATGCTTGCATTTTTATATAATAAACCAAGCAACCAAAGACATTCACCCAAAAATAATAGTTTTCAGATGCTTATGTAATCAATGTTTAATATTTTGATATCATTCAATCACCAATCAAACATTGATATTTTTCTCTAAATCTTATACATTAAGCTCGTAATTACACCTAAACACAAAAAATGAGTGAATAAGATAATTGATACTAATATTATTATTTTAGACAATTCTATGAATTGTTTATTATCAACTAGTGATGAGCTAAACCGTTATTTTAACAGTGGTTGTGAGATTTGTGTTCGATTATAATGATGATTAGTAACTTATTATTCGTAATTTGTCGAGCAATCACTGGTGCACTAAAAACTAAACCTCCAACAATTAAATGTCATTGATCAGTCGTCGGTATAATTGAATACTAATTATACAATCAGTACACAGTCACAATAACGGTTTAACTCAACACCGATACAACTCCAATATTGTGAACTCTTTTTTGTTAGGCCTACACCCCCAAATATAAACTTCTCACTCTGCCTGAGATTAGGAATACCGATTCTGAAATTATTAAATATGATTTGTAGTTCTTAACGTGTGAAAGGACATTTTTCGAGTTATCTCTACAATAATAGCAATGTAATACTTTAACTAATCTTTTGGTAAGATGAAGGACTCAATACCTGGCAGGGTATCTTTAAAAACCGTCTAATTAGCCTCCATGTTACAGTTTGTTTGGAGCTTGCATTGTTACAAACATATTTTATTTTTATTTGTGGAATGGCTCCCGAGGTGAAAAAAAACTGTGAATTATGATCCAGAAGACATGAAAAAGTCATTGGAAGCTGTAAAAAGAGGGATGCCCCAAGCAAAATGTTGAAGTATTATTATATGTATTACCCAGAAGTATGTACTTATGACATAGTAAAGAATGAAGAAACAAGGAAAGAATGTAAACCTGATGTTAGTATAATGAGTAAGATTAAGAAAGGATCACTTAGGTGGTTTAGTCATATGGATCGGATTATTGAGGAGAGAATGGTAAGAAAGATATATGACGCAAGTGTTGATGGCACCAGAAATAGAGGACGTCCGCGGAAGATTTGGCACGACCAGGTAACCAGATACTGGAGGATGGTTCTTTTAGAAGCCTCAACAATCGGCGAACTTGTATGAATGTGGATGAGGCGAGAATTGTGTGCCAGGACAGACGAGTGTTGCGCTCTATCCTATCTGCCTACCCTCGCGAGGAAACGGCGTGATGGAAAGTTAGTTATGTAGTAAAGGAGCAACTACAAATCTTACTACTGAAGAAAAAATATGCTAGCTTCTTCATTTGACTGGTCCAAAATTAATTTCGAAAATCAACCTCCCAAACATCTGCATCTTCAAAAAAAAAAAATGGAGGTTAGTTGTAGTCAAGATACGCTAAAAGACCTTTTGAAATGAGTAGAATCAAGAATACCAACACATGCTTTGAAACTTTGAGTCCTGTGAAATGTCTGAAGTAGACCCGTGGAAGATACAACACTTTTCGTTTGTTGGCGCAACATAAAAAAGGAATTAACAAAAAATTATGTGTCGAACGACATTGAGGGATTTCGATACATGAAAATGTAGACGTAGTAGTTCCGATAGAAAATTAGTTGATGGTCGAAAATTTAGGAAGAAACGTCCCAACATCTCAAACCTCTACATTGGCAGAAAAGAAGTTTCCTTTCAAAATGTCATTTCCTTATAAAAACTATTTAATCCGCCAAAGTAAATTGGTGAGCGTAAAAAAGAAAAAGTTCCATCCACTTTAGAATCTGAATTTGAAAATAGTGATAATTGAATAGATAATGTCTCTTCACTAACGAGTCTTCAATTTGGTCACTTTGTTTTCTTCAAATATAAAGAAAACAAAAAATTTGTGAAATTATTTGGCAAAATTTTGCGGATTAATTCTGATGCAGCACATATCTCATCTGTCTATACTCGGTATTGGCACGTGCACTTGGCCCAGGATCCCTGATGTATATTGGTATAATTATTGTATATCAGTAGGTGCATCTATTTTTTTTGTTTGAACAACGAATATTTTGCGACTGCCAGTCCAGGTATTGTGTGCCAGGTATCGGAGACAAGTGAAATTGGCTATGCCAGCTATTGGTTTATTTAATAAAAATATTATATATATTATTACGCCGGTCTTCAAAAATGTATTGTTTGTTCATTGGATAAAATTAATATCTATTTTAGCCATCATGGAAAGTTTAACAACTATTTTGTTTTAAATTCCCCGTAAAGTGCCAGGTATTGGGTCTTTCACCTTATTTCTGTGTCGCATATGTTGTACTTTTTTCCCTTTAACACTAAATATTAAAAAATATATATAGTTAAAATACCATTCTTAGTACGAAAATAGAATGTAATTTACAAAAGTGCTAAAAATGCATTGTAAATAAATAATACAAAAACTCATCGATCGCCAAACCCCGGTATCTTACACAATAACATGATAATACACAAATAAACGAATGAGAACATCACCAAAACGGTGCCAAAATTGGCCGGGCCAGGAAAGAAGATGGTTTGTCAATACTTAGGCTGAGAAACGCGGATGTACACAGCAACGGTTGGAATGCTGGCCTATATTATCCGGCATGTCATCGCCGCTATCTATTTCCGGCTTACAATAATAATTATAAATTATAGTGACGTCAATACGATTACGCAACACCGCGAGTGTATTGTAATTTATGACGAAAATATGAAGATTGCGTCACTGTACCGATCGGCAATAACTGAGCGGAGCAGTGCTCCATGCACCCACACACCCGCGGTATCCTGATATGTATATCTGAGACATCACAACTACTTCCCATTACTTAAATAGTCGGATATATAATGCGATCATTGAATGTTTTCATTGTAGCTAGATACATAAAAATTTCATATTTCGATGTTCTAAAACGTTTGAGCGGTAGTGTGACGGGTGCAAGCGCACTGGCGATGTCGTCGTTAATGTATATACAAGAGTTTAGTGAATAATAAGTAAAGGTGACAACGGTACCCGATACATTACAGTTGACCGTGGCGTCATCTAAATTACCAATGCACATTGATATTTCGCCTCGGCATAATCACGTAATCAGTGACGTCACACGGCGCCAGAGTGTGAAACATAATATGTATTGTATAAGACACGTCCCCCCGCAAAGTCCACGTTTATTCGCCTAGCGACTAGATAACACGAACATGTGGTACGCGTAGCACCGCGCCGCGGTATCGTCCTGACATGATACACCAATTTTATTACACATTTCAATTATCACACAATGCAGCGTGACGTGACCTCAATGTTGAAAGCTCGTGCCATATTTAGTACCGGCGGTACTGAATCACCTTGGCGCGCACTGTTCAATCATAATCGCATTATGGGCTCATGAAATGATCCTCACTTTACCTTCATGCAGGTGTGTGTAAACATTATATATACGTCGCTACCGGAGCGTAATAATTGCGATGATACATTGTTGACACAAAACAGTAACAATCGATAATTGAATGCTAAATCTGAGGTCAAATGTGCGAAGGGTTTATTATTTATGAAAACTTTTTTATAATAAATATAATAAAGGCGGTGTATTTTTTCATAGCTACGTATTTAACAAAGCCGAATTTCTCACAAAAAGGCAAATACATACAATGATACAATTTATTTTTTCCACGAAAGAAGCTGACAAATTTCGCGCTGTTTTGTTACCCGTTTGTCTTTGAACTCGTAATAATTTTGCTGGTCAGTATTCTAAATGCTCTTTTTTACCTATTCATTTTATTAATACATTAATGATTTACGTATTTAATTATGATTGTGTTTTTATGTAATGTTTATTTTTACGGTATGTTCTATAAATAAAACTAAAACTTAATTAAATGTAAAAAATGTATAGCATGAAATAAATATAAACTATTAAAAAGTATAAAACTTTTTTAAAAAAACGAGTATTCAAATTAACGAAATATATATTGTCTTATTAGTCTTTTGAGTTTTTTAATACATGCGAAAAATACGTTCCTCTTCAAAAAGTAAATTTGCAACAGTAGTCGTGCCAAGTGTTTATTTTTATATATGCATTTATTTATATATATTCAATCCTAAATTGACAATGGCGTTAAGATGAAAAAAACCCTGTTATGCTACATTCGATTTTAGCTATTGGCAACATCTGTAGTGTAATTCGATAAGGATGCAATAAAATTAAGATATTATACATCAAAAGTGATTCAATAAATTTCGTTCCGAAAAACAGTGCAAATCGTAAAGCACGACTATCGTAAATCAGATTATATTGTCTCGTGTGCTTATATTAATTTATAGTTAAAAATAAAATAATTAATAATAAAAATACTGTCCATGAAGTACACAGTATTCAATTTTCATTTCACACACATAAAAAAAACGTAAAGACTTACACGACAACCTGTTACTTAATGGACAAAAAATGGAAAACATTGCGCATAAAGAGATAGCTGACCATGAGGAAGATGGAAGGTGTAATCTAAAATATTGCGCATGAACAGATAGGCGACCGTGAGCGCGCGAAGGCAGAAGGTGCAATCTGAAACACTGCGCACAAATAGATAGACGACCATGAGTGGAAAAACAGAATGTGCTATCTGAAAATGCATATTTTAAAAGGTGTTAGCAAATAATATTTTCATCGATCGGTAGAACGGACCCTTCCATGGTAAGCCACACTCGATCCTCCGTTTTGCAAATCGAGTACTTATCTAAGCGGAGACCGATAGTGTGACTGCAGTTTACACTCCTCGTCTAACACGTGACATACGATATTCTCAACTCGGTGCTGTATCAGTTTATTCAGTACAAACCTTCCCGCCGGGACACTCGCCGCGAGAGGCAAACTTACAGATTCATTTCGCTTATTCGGGCTATTTTGTCGGGTCAATAATGACGTACAATGTATGTACAAAAGATGAATTTTATGGAATACTATACAAAATAACAACACAAGAACCGCTAGATACTCGCCTACTAACAATTCGGAGGTTTGATCCTCGTACCGAGAATCCAGCAGTCATTGTACGCGATTAGCATATGTTGAAAAATAGTAATAACGTTGTTATAATATGTACTCCATCTCCATGCACGCATCTAATTTATTTTAAGAAAAAAAATTACAATAACTATTAAAAGGTTTTTTCGTACTTTGAAACATTTATCTTATGTAGTCAACTATTCAATTTTAAAATTTCCAATGCCATCAACAGAGATGTAATGGATTAATTCTACATATTATGCGAACATTTGCGACTCGGGAGATGGACATGAGAAAATATGGCGAAATAAGTCCGAAATATTTTTGAACTAACCGTATTTTGAGACTACGATCGATCTTACAAATGAATTGTTAAAAATAGTAAACACTGCTTTGGATGCATAACGCCGAGGCATAAGAGCTTTCGCGCACCGCGTCTATGTCTATGCTAAGTTATTCGTGCGTTTTGCGGTTTTACGCAGTTATCCCACACTGTAAAAGCAAAAATATTGCATTTAATCAAAAATTCAACCATCTTCATTGCCTACGAGAAAATCGTATATTTGATAGTATGCGTTTAAAGAATTGCTTAAATGTTTTTGGATGATACAATAGGTATAGATGATACAATGCGCGATTCATAACAAAGTTCAAAATTTAATATTAGAGATTGGTTATAAAATACGTTTAATTATACGGCGGGGATCTGCTTTTATAGAAACATAAAGTTACATGCACGCTAAGATACTTAATTGTACGAATCAAATGAAAACGTACACTTATAGTAGAAATTAGTTTAATCGGTGTCATCAAAATTTTGAAGATCAAATCAATTTGGATAAAGAACCGTGATGGATTGATTTCTTTCGCTGAAATCACCGATCCAACTTCATGGTCCTGCTTACAGTTAGCTAAGTATATTTAAAAGTAAATATGATATTTATTAGAATTAACGAATTTTATATATTCAAGTAAGCGTATCGATACGAGTTCATGCGCTTATCATTTGAAGACAAGTGTGGCGTTATTTGAATGCAGGTTGTCTCGTGTGTATGTGTTTATACGAATGTGTTGTCAACTCCGCAGGCAAGGTCGTCCATCCGTTTAAAAATTTCGCGAGGTCGCGCGTCGGGATGACGAGTATCAAGTTAGTGCACTTTTACGCAAACAAATTTGCTAGATCTTTAAAATTAATACCGTTTATCAGATAAAGATTTAGATTTACAGTCTTAATGGGAAAAGGGCAGAATTAAAATTGTGTTACCAATGTGCCACCAAAAATGTAAAATCTTCGGCAATACAAATGTATGTAAAATGTTTGTTAATCTTTACTCTGTATTTTCTCCTATTACCCAATAGATGTCCGACGGTAAACGTGTTGGAGTATAATAAAGAGAGACTTTCGTGAGTTATTTATACTATTAAAGTATCTGTTTAACAATTGAACATATGAATGGGGGGTGGTGAAAAATAGCTTAATACATTGTATTTAAATATAAGTTTAGTGGGACAGTTGGGGTTGGACATGCTGCAAATTAATGAAATAAATACTTAAGTGATTGATAAATTTATTTGAACATACCACTAGTCGATGACAATTTCATTGTTATTTTTATCGAGTTGATAATCGTAAAATTCAGTATATGTAAATTAATTGAATGACAAAAACTTGAGAAAGACAAACCTTTGTCCGACATTGATCGGGGAACGCCCAAAACTCAATGTTCGTCTATTAAATTGCTAACAAGTAATATTTTTTCAACTTTATTTTATTGATAGATGATTATATTGTTACCAAATTGTCATCAAATTTAAAATACAATAATTATACTTATCTTTTTTGTTAACATAAGATTTGTTGATATCTGAAATATCAGTGTTTCTCACAAGCGTACTTTATAAAAGAGTGGGTGGCTCGTTCTCACCTATTCTCCTCATATAGGATAGAAGCCGGAGATTCAATCCCAGCGCCCCCGGTTTTAATGCTAAGTCATAACCTATACACTTAAAAGGGCCCAACAATAACTCTCCGAACGCTCGCGGGCCTTTCTTAGAAGATCCCTGGGCCATCCGGAAGCATCACTTCGAGCGGAAATTCCTGGAACCAGTGGACGTCGAACGTAGATGGGGAACACCGGTCTGAGGGGGCAGGGACAGGGCATGACGTCACGCGACGGTGTATTTATATACCCGTCGCGCCAGCCCACACACACACACACGTATGTACAGACCGGCCGCTGTAAATACACGTGCAGAGGCGGTCCGACAGCTAAGCCCCGTGTAAAGAATCTCGGGTTTTCGTACTGCGGAACGAGGGGTCGCACCAATCCGCAGGTTTGAGGTTGAGAAAGCACCGAATACTGCACGCGGCAATTATCGCGTAGTGGGGTTGTCGGTTCAATGTCTACTAAATGAACGATAGCAATATTCGTGATATTCCAGAAATAAGCCGTGACTAAGTAGGATTGCCACGACCGGTGGGATTCAAACCTCGACTTCTGTTGTCAGGGGCCAATTTCAATAATATGGTTTTGAAATCGAACGTAACATAAATATCATTACGTACATTGAAATATAGTCTTCACTTTAGATTATCCAAATGATTTTTACTTAATAAACAATGAGAATTGAGGATTAACAATTTACCATCATTATATCTTTCGATATTAATATATGTATAATAAATATTGAATAATGAAACATGATATATTTACTATATAAATTGATTTACTTTTGTCTCGGTGCCTATATTGAATTGTAAATACATACGATATATGTAATTGCTGGTAATCAAATCAGCAACCAATCATGTATTATAACTTTATTAACTTGATTGAATAAATAAATAACACAATTTAATATATATGTACTTGAAACACGTCCTATTTACTTATAATTCACTTTAAAAAGTCAAAGTACACCGATTCGTAAGCATTTTTGTAAGAGAAAATTGAAAGGAAACGTGGGTGAATTTCCGTCATGCTGTCGTACTCGGGGATAGGTAATGTGCGAGGCGCGGTAGTCGGGGGGCGGACATTGATCTTTGAGAAATGTCGAAGCTAAATTCTAGGGGAGATTTTGTTTAAAGATAAAAATAAAACAGTGTCAGACGAACTACTATTTTACAAGGAGGGTAATCTTCCTATTATTGGAGAGAAGGTACAGTTTTCAAAAAACATAATTATAGATTTGGTATTCTTATGCGGTTATATATCTCTGTAAAAAAAAGAAGCTAATGGTAGAATTACGTCACCGGTATAATCAATATTGGCGTAAAGAAAATTATCGGCTGTTAACATCAGATTCGTAGAACAAACACTGGAGCGATTTATGAATGAGAATATATTGTTTATTTATTTCTTTAGTGCACTAATATTTTAGATTAGAACGAGTTATTAGTACATTAAGACAGGCATAGTAATATTATAAATAACATTTTATTTTAATCAATTTTCTTACTTACAGTAGCCGGCGTGACCATAAAGCAACATAGGTTGTAGGTGTTGGATTTTTTTGTATTAAAACTTAATTAAAATAAAACTGATTATCCTCGTTGAAGCGAATGATGTTTTCACAAAGAAAAATAATCTTTCGTGGTGTTTTATTTATCATTTGTTTGATGTTTTATTTTATATGGCTCGGGCGATATGGAAAGTATTTTTTTGACATATTGTGGCCTCGGAACAACAAGGCGTGATCGTTTGGGCAATTCTTTTTTTGTATTTATCAATTTATTTATTTTATTGAAAATTACGACATATTTTTTCTTTATTAACAAGTCAAATTTTCTACTTGGTAATTTAGAAAATAACATAAAAACAAAGTTATAATTAATCAAAATTATATGACTTTTTTGTAAATATTTCACCTCATTCCACCAAATTCCGAAAAGAAATCGAAAAATTAATATTCTAAACTTTGAAACTCAATATCCGTTTGATGTAAATGTCAGACGATACCTTGTCCTATATGCACAAGTATGATATGTCAATGTCGTTTTAAAACCATATTATTGTTTTATTGAATTATTTTTAAAATTATAAATATGTAGAAAGTTTGTATTAATTGTTACCTAAATAAAATGGAGTCAAGTATAAAAAAAATTATTAGTATATTTTTCTTTAAGTCTAACCGAGGAGCTATACTATAACAACTCGGTCGCCTTGAGGCTGCAATATAAAAGTTCAGGAGCTCGGTTGATAGTGGATTCCATGCTCATGATTCTTGCTCCATCAGATTTTCATATTTTATGCTCTCTATCCAACAACCTCTGAGGAATTTTACTTGAGTGCTCCAACATTAGCAAAGCAGGAGAATATATTATTGACCAATTAATATATTTTGTTTATCGAAAGAAAATTAAAAACGCTACGAACTTATGCATCGACCCAATAAATATTTAAATTAGCACTCATTGAGATCTTTTTAAGACTATGATAAAAATGATCATATGTAAGACGAAAGGATATTTATGTTTTAAATATAAAAAAATTGAAGCTTAACATAAATAAGTGCGGTTAACCAACAACAGGGCTGTTACTATGAAAAGAGTGGAACCTTTTGAGACGCAAACAATCCACCTACAAATAATGGGCGCTGACTAGTGACGCCCGCCCGCGCTTCATCTTTCTATTCTCAATTATCCGCATTTCTCCGCGAGTTATTTCTGCTACCGACCGGATGGAGGGCACAGTCACGTGTTGAACGGATGAAGACAGTGTTCCACGAGAGCGACGCACGCGACATTTGGGCGAAGAGCGCCACCGCCACCGCCACACCGAACGGATTAAACAAAGCGAAAAATTCAATTCGCAGACAGGGGTGTCGACCCTTGTGATACCGTTCGCCGGCGAGTGCATCCATTGACTAAATATTAGCACGGCGGCGATGGAAAGGTCATTGTCTGTGAAGTGTAAACGGGCTAAAAATAAGGGGGGTTCACTATATAAACGATAAAATTTTAAATTAGTCTTTCAAACAAAAAAATTCGGAAGTTAATCGCGTATTTTAAGCTTCGCTTACTATTTTGCTATCCGCGCTTACCTTATTCCATTTCTGTATTACTTCTACCGTCATTGGTTGCTATGTGAGCATTTTGCTCACGCTGAATGTAATATATGATCTAGCTCGTATATATGTAAGAGTTTAGCTTTTCGCCTTTTAATACCTCCCCATATAACCTTTTAGTAGATGCCCCGACAATCAATCACTAAGTTTTAGGTCAAGGCTTATTTTGTTTATTAATTAATAAAAAAATAATTTAAAAAATAACCAGTTTTCGCTTCATTCAATCTAATTATAACGCTTTTTACATTTGTTTAAAATATTTTTCGCTCTACAGTTAAATATTTTCCATTTGATGTATTTCTTTAGATGTCCGACAAATAATCGGGGGAACCCTCGATATCGCGACCTGTGAATACAGAAGGAAAATGCAACGGCTAGAAAAGGAACATTTTGAAAACATCGAAACTGATTCATTCGCAACGGCAACAGTAACTGATATACAACTGACAAGAAAAATATTTATCTTTAAATATTAGTACCTATGTACCTTGTAGATTATCTTGAATCATTTTCATTGCATTTATTTATTACATAAGTAAATTTTACGTCGCGAAACTGTTAACAAATTTATATTTCTATCGAAAAAAACATTACGCAAAATCCGTTCAGTTGCTTCACTGAAAATGTTCGACTATTTATATATATATAGTTTGATAGTGGTGTTATAAATACATTAAAATAATGATACGAAAACAATGAACACGCTCCCAATCGCCAAACGAAAGATCACACTATATAAAGTACGTTGGGAATGTGTCCACATCGGTATGGACAAATTGCAATTATAAAGTTACGCCGAAGAATAAATAATTTTGGCACTCACCTCATTTATGTGTTTGTATGTCTTTATGAGGTCCACGCTCAACTTCCGGAGCGGCGCCGTGGACGGGTCCCGGAAGTGGTGCGGTATCCGCGCCTGCATAGCCTGCAATAACAGCGTGCAATCAATTAAAGTGATATCGGCCAAAGAGCACAGAGGGGCGTTGTTAAATGGTTTCATAGCATTTCACATTAATGAGCCAATTAAATTAGACTAAATTATAAATATAGCCATGTCCGCGTTCACTGTATCAAAATAATTTGAACAATGAACATACTTCCCGCCACAATAGTGTCAAGTTCTTAAGTAAGACGGCCATCGAATCAACCTGTACGAGTTACCATACCAATCGACCCGTCTTCTACGATCAAAATGAAAATTTTGCATTCAATGTCAAGCAGAAAACAAAGCACAATATTGAACTGATAAACGTTATCCGAAAAATTGATAAATATTCGACAAACGAATACTAAATATCAATGTTATCCAAAAAAAAAAAACTGATAAATATTTGACAAAAAAAAATAATACTAAATATGAGTCGCTGACTTTCAATACCTGCTATTATAACACGTTTTCATATTTTCGAGAAAATCAAGCAAAACTGTCACACATTAACAACAGGTATTACCTATTACTTTTATATAAAATTTATTAAATACAAATTAAATGTATTCATTAGAAAAAATACATATAAAATCAATTTTATCGAAAAATATTGTTGTTGCTACTGGGATTCGAACCTGGATCTCTTCCAATCCGGGGAACGTGCATTAACCAATTATGTTACAGCATAATTTGTATTTAAAATATCACAGATCTATGTTCTGAATAATTACAACTTCACAATGAGAATGTGTTCTCCCTAATAATAAAATGTATTAATTACCTTCAAATAAAATTATTATGTTTTTTCGTTAATTATTGTATTAATTTGAACCCAAATATATATTTCATTATGATTTAAAAAAACGAAAATTTTTAAAGTCACTTCGCGTTATACAGGGTTATGCTCACCCTAACATTTTTAAATAAAAATGCCAAATCCAATGATATATGTATATAACTCAAATTTGTTTAAAAAATGTTAAAGCTGATTTTGAAATTCAGTGACACATATGAACAAAAATGTAAGTATATATAATACAAACACGGTCGAAATGGCAAACAATAGATCCATATATTTGATTGCCATTAATTAATAAATGATCATCCGTATTATTTCGATTTTATACGAATCTATTTTACATATAAAATAATATGATCAAATAAAATTATGTACAAATTGCTAAAACGAGAAAATTAATTGAATACTTTAAAATTTGACATTTTTAGGAGCGAAAATAATAATAAAATAAAAAATTTCTCAAAATGCAAAATAAATAATACTAACATTTTTATGGGTCAATTAATTATTTTTTATGGATTGATACAGAAAATAATTATCCAGTAAGGCTAGACTGTAAGGAAGATGTGTTGCCGTATCCACTCTAAATCAGTCCTAATCGTGATTCTTATTAATTATACAGCACATTCATTTTGTTGACAAGTCGTACATTCGTAGAATTTATAATATTTAATTTTATACTAAAAATGTACTTACCAAACAGACCACATTTTCTTATTATTGTTATTATTTTGCAAATATAATACGCAACTGCTACGTTAAACTTGAAATTAGACCTCTGACCTCTGCAATATTAAAATTATCGGGAACATTACTACTTTTGCTAATGATATCCCGTGCTTATATTTCACGGCAAAGACTGGATAAATTAATTATGACCGAACATGTAACTGCCCAAAAATGGATCGTGAAAAGTCAGCCAGAAATTTTTGATGAAAATTTAAAATTGTACGAACATACTTTTTTTTCGAAACATAAGTCGAAAAGTCATAAAAAGTATATACTACAAAAATAGAATATGGCATAATTGGATGGGGGGGTGCAACCTATACACATATTTAAAAACTAATTAGACCACAAAAGCTATAATAAAATTCTCAAGATGTCAATACGAACGTGCTCTAAAGAAACATTTAATAATTTTGAAGTTCCAACAGTCATACAAATATAAGCAAAAAAATTGACTATTAAGGAGACCACATTCTTATAGTAAAGTTGTAATTATTCAGAACATAGGTCTGTGATATTTTAAATACAAATTAAATGTATTAATTAGAAATATGTACACATATATAAAAAAAATTATCGAAAAATATTGTTGTTGCTACCGGGATTCGAACCTGGATCTCTTCCAATCCGGGGAACGTACATTATCCGATTATGCTATACTAACACAGTGGATTGAAGACAAATTTTTTCAACCTATATGTTACACTTTTCAAATGAATACATCTATTGTTCCATTATTCGAAAACCATATATAATACATTTATTTTGTATTTAATAATTTACTTGTACATATACCGATATAAAAATTCCAAAAAAAATTACCAAATCACACAACAGTTGGAACCCACGAAACACAGCAATAATAAGAATAAAAACTTCATTTGGGCAGAGAACCATTAAATATTACTCCACAAAATTATACAACAAACTGCCAGTAGAAATAAAAGATACAACAAATGGAGCAATATTAAAAAAACTAAATATAAAATGGTAAAATAAGTAATTAGACAAAGAAATGTTAAAAAGGGTACTAACAACGAGCACATAATTAAATTAAATAAAAAGCCATTAATTATCCTCAACAAGATTTACGAACACTTGAACAACCCTTAAACACCCACCACGACACAGGATCATCCTGGTGAGGGGGCATTATTTTAGATAAACAAAAAAAGAAAAAAAAATTGTAAAAGTCCCAAAAATAAACCCAAAAAAATAAAAGATCCAGGTATTGAAGGACGATTCTGCGCCTTGCTATCGTGCCCACTCTAAGTTAATTTTCATGAATCTTTAAAATTTATTTGTTTTTTACTTGATGAACATTCTTAACACTAAATTCCTTTTAATTTTTTTTACAGGTATCATAGTTCAAAGAATTGTTGGAATTGAAATCACTTTCATGGCCAAAAAAGAGTCTCGATTTCAATATTATTCAATAATTATGCTATAAAATGTATATTTATTAAAACTTAAGTATGTGTACATATGTTGCCTTATTTACATAAAATATAACGGTTAACAAAACACAGCTGATAAAGTGGACAAAACTGCCGAAATTATATTTTCAATAGGTGTGGCTATTTTTTTGCGCTGGGTGTATATATGTATTCTTATATCTCTTATACTTACATAGATTTAATTATTAAATTAATGAATGTTAAGTTACATTGCTCTTCATGTTTTATCTCACTCATACTTATTATTGTACTTTGTAAAATGAACTTAAAAAACTACCATAAACATTTCCCGTCTCGACGATGATTATTCTTAAGACACGGGCACAGGTTCAATGTCAATTTTATGATTAAACTTGTATAGATAAAATAAATAAATTGTGTAAAATATTTTAATAAAGATACATATTAAATAGGCAGAGATTAATTTAAAGTAACGTAATGTAAAAAAAATGTACACAAATATGCTCACAAGATTTATACATTTTACGTCACATAGATTTCCATAAACAAGTTACACATAAAATTTATAGATAATAATCGTATTAAATAAAATAACAATAACTTTGTATGAAACCACGAAATTTATTGTACGTCGACCGGTTTCGCTTATCTCAAGCTTCATCAGGACTGATCATAAATACAAGAGTGCACTTATATATACATAAAAAGGGAGATAGAATATAAAATTACATGTGAAAAAGAGAGACAGAATACATATATAGTTAAATTAAACATCAAGGGAGACAGAATACAAATTATATGCGAAAGAGAGAAACAGAATACATATACAGATAAATGGGACATTAAGGAATGGGAAAATACAGTGTTGATGGATATTAAGTTGATATCCACAATCAATTTCGTGGTTTCATACAAAGTTATTGTTATTTAATTTAATATAATATAATATGTCAAACCACAAAGTGATTGATTTCTACGAAAAGATAATAATTATATTTTCCGTTATCAAAATAAACCTTATGATGAGTTGAAATCAAAGGAAAAAGTCTCAGATTATATTTATTTAGTCCAGACTGATTATAATCACATGCTAGTGTTTTTAACACAAGTCATATTTAATACGAATGTTGCAGTGTTAGGGACCCTTCAAATTTCATGTTAAAATTACGAACGGGGAAAATTAGACTAATTACACAATAAGGGGTCACGTGGACCCCTTCTCTCTCACATTTTATCCAAAAGTTTGAAATATTGACACTGCAGTACCACCTAGTATTGCATATAGCAGGTAAGTAAGTCGGAGATACGTTGTCCAAGCTGTTTTTTAGATTATTTAAGGGGCATAGAAGTAAAAGAAGCGAAAGATATGTAGAAACAAACATACGCGTCAGTTTATCTCTTCTGCCCTTCTCCGCCTATACAAAGCACGATAACGTGAGTACCATATTATTGGATCAACAAATTAAGTCTTGCATTCATTGAAATTCAGAACGAAAGCTCTGTATTCTGAAATAAATGGAATTAAACACAGTTTCAATTTATATTATGACATGGCTATTTCTGCCCAATCGGAAACAGTTTACATTTTTAATTTATTTAATGCATAGTACAAAAATATTAATACATATATGATAGGTAATGGTTTATTTCACGGCTGGTTATTTGACGACAATACGCATTCGAGCGAGTGGTCAAACCTAGTATCGTCCAGATCCGCGGGACCAAACCCACCATCAAATCTATTAGCTGCACATTGTTATTTATTCACTGATGTTTGGTCAATATTTCATCATTCATCTCTCATCAAAAAAACATTGTCAATTAATATTTAGATTGGTGGTCTTAGATCAGGGGATTAGGGATTCTGTATCGAGACAACCCGGGACTAAAAGAGAGAGAGAGAAAGCGAACACATTTTTTTAGAACATAGTTCTGTGATATTTCATACAAATCAAATGAATCAACTAGAACAAAAAGAATAAATCTATACCAAAAAAAAGAAATTTATCGAAAAGATATTTTAGTTACTACCGTGATTCGAACCTGGATCTTTTCCAATTCAGATAAGTCCTACAATAATAACTACTTATATTTTGAAAAAAGCTTTGGCTTGCAATGATGACCGTTCTCCATGTTGCTTAATCTCGGAAACTGCATGTTACCTCACATATATTAGATAAAGCAGATGTAGTACTCATTCGCAGTTGGTCGCGAAACAAAAAAAGGGGCAATGACGTTCGGAGTGCCTAGCGGATAGTAACGGTTATTTTTAACTTATTATATAATTAATTTGTGGTGCGGTTTAACTCCACAAGTACCGTGTCATAATCCTATGTTAAATATACTTTTAATTGATTTTGGAAGGGGGATTCACTGATCGTTATTGGTAAATAGAACACAAAAGATGAGATGCATCATTCTTCTAAAAACATTTGCTACTTTATTAACAATAAAAATTAAGAAACCTTAAAATTGCTCGAGAACATGGTGAAAAGTAATCCCCTAAGGCTTAAGACCGACTAAGAGATAACCATGGAAAAACTTCAGTTCGACGACGCAAAGGCGAAGAATTTCTACCAGAATGTTTCAACTCGATAGTCAACTTTCCAGAAAGTTCGATGGTCTAGGGCATTTCTAGCACGGGCGTTGGTACATTACACTCTGTAAAGGGTACAAGTGAACGATTATAATCATTTTAAAGAGTTTGTTATCAACAATTAGGGAGCATTTCGGATGTCTAGATTTATTTTTGTGCTTCTAATGAAATTAGAAAACCATTTTGGTTTATGAATGTACGTGTCCATCCAATGAAAATTAAAAAACGTACCCTGAAATTGCCAGGCATATAATTCTGCAGAGAACTGTAAAAATAAAATACACACTCCGATGTGTTTTTTTGTTTGACAAGTGAAACTGGTAGAAAATATTTTTTCATAAGTAACGGCAGCGAGATATCGGTCGCGGCAACACTGAAGCCAAATGGCGGCAGCTGCTACGTGAGATTCGTATAGTGCCACAGTGCGGATATTTTGTGAATTGCGATAATGTCCGAAAATATGACACTATCCTTCCTGTAGTGGATATTCAAAAAATCTGTAATTTCATTGACCGATCCATGATAACCGCATGCACGTCTTCGTGAGGCAACATAGAGCCATGTATCTTTCTTCTATCAGACCGTGATGCGGCCATCATGAGTACAGTCGAGCATGAGTCATCCCAGTCCGTAAAAGGGTCCACATTACCTGTATGTCTGACGGCGCGGTGAGCTGCAGTAATTGCTCCTCCGCCACCAGCCGCCCGTACAGCGGGACGTGCCTCTGTTGCCGCCCCCCATCGCTACCCACCGCGACGGACACTAAAACAAAATACACAAAAGATTAAGTTTTAACAAATAAAAAGTTTATTTTATTATTAGAAATTTCAAATCATTGATTTTCACCAGAGGCGGTAATATTAATTTGTGCACATGACATACATAAATAGTATAATACACGTATATGTTTTAATGTATTTTGTGAAAAAATAATTAAATATATTTTATTTAAATTATAGTGTTATTTTTATTCCATTTATGCAATATAGAACCTAAATTAAAAAGCAGTTAAAATCTCTTTGTAACATTTTTATAAACACATTTGATAAAGCACAGGAATGTAAAACGCTTAATTACTGCAAAAAACTAATACACCTGTACTTGTCGACCCATAAGAATAAGTTCAGTGCTTTCAGAATCCGCTTATAAACAAAAATAATCACATGTAATAAATTCTCTAATTTAGCAGCGACAAATATAATTAAATTGCTAGGGATAAACATCCCACCATACTAGTGATGAGCTTAAAATCACGAACCGTGAGTCAATCACAGATATCTTCAAGTCACACTCACTAATATCACTAACATCTGGGAATATCGTGATTTATTTTTTTATATTTAATTGTGAACCGTGATTCTGAATTCCGTGAATTTGACCCGAACGCTGAACCCCGAAAAATAAGCTCACATTTTTTAAGAGTTTTCATTCTCTTTGTGATGATATTAAATTAGATAGATATATATTAATTATTTATGCTAAAATATTGTTTTTACGCAAATGAGGTTTTAATAATATAAACAATTATGCTTATTTATTTATTTATTTAGTGTATTGTGATATCGTGCAGGAAACAGGGGTCACAGTTTTTAATCACTGATATTATCTAATACCAATCACAATCGCACCAGTGAGTCAAAAGTAGCATTTTTTTCTCATCACTACACTATAATATATTCGATAAAGCCTTAAAGTGAATTAAAGCTTATTAACCTAGGGATTTTAAATATCTCAAAACCTCTTATATTAAGCAGATATGGGAAAAGAAGGATCATAATTATTAGTAATACTAGAAAGACGTGAAAGCAGTCCTTCAATCCATACGTCGGTTTTTACACCGGAATATGCCAATTGTAATATACTAACTCTGCCTTAGCAGTCTGAATTGCCATTTTAATTATTTAATTGTTAAAATAGTCGACTGCTGTTTTAATCGAATTTTTTTGTTCGTTCTAGTGTCTTGGCATAAAACAGGATATGTATGTTTGTCCCTCATAAATACATACCTTAATCAAAACAGAGTAATCTGATGTTTTTTATCCAAATAAAGTATTTTGCATTTACATATTATTATACATTGAGATGTTGTAGGTTAAGCGATATTGGGAAGTGATTACTGTCCTGAATAAGTGATCCGATTAACCGGTGGACCAGTTAACCAAAATCTACTCTATTTGGATAAACAATCACACATTCCCCGTCTACTTGTATTAACCGGACTTTTGACTGTATACAAGGTAATCCAAAAAGTAGACTTCTTAGTTTATATAGTATTTAGCTGTTAACAGCAAACAATTCGTCATAACCTTTAAATTTATCATTATTTACCATAGGTATCGAAACATATAGAATAATCAATAAATAGTGATTTTAACAAATATTTTTTTCTAATTATTTATATAAAATAAGGCCATAAAGTATTTTGCTAATATTAAAGAAGACTTTAAATTTCAGTTTTGTTTTGTCTTTTAACTTAGGAAAAGGTGAAAATCGCTCGGAGCCAGATCCGGACTGTACAAAGAAATAGCTATAATAATAGATTTATAATTTATAATCCGAAAGGCAAAGCTTAATTGTCACAATATTTATGTGATATGAAATAAAATTGACGACTTTAATTGTGGTTATGAACATTTTTACGCAATTAATGGGAGAAATCTTATAATAATAAATGTATAACACTTATTATTAAAGGTTTAATATTCGCTCCAATTAAAGGTGTGTTGATTAATAGACAGAATTACATTTAAAAAGAAACCGGTGAAAAGTGTCACAGTGTGAACAGTGCATTGGTAATATGCAACATTTTAATATAACTCATGCGCTTTCAGACCGAGTGTAATGTTGTTATTTTGGTGGACTCACGACGCACCACGCACCAAGTGGCAAGCTAGGATCAAACTATCCATTAAATATGACAACAGACTACAAAAAACTGTAAATGTATAAACAAGAAACCACACTGACCTTTGTGGAATCGATCCGAAAATACAGTAAACATCTTGAAATAAATATAAACGCATGCGTACACCGCGAACACCTGACACGAGAATGAATTGGGAATTTCAATAACGCTCGGTCGGTCGTAATTACCGCCATTTCAGCAAATTGCCGGTGTTAAATTGAACCCTAAAAATACAGTTGCCAGCGGTTGCATTTTCTGGGAATTCCGCCCCTACTTCCCTGACGCATTTCCGAAACGCACGCTCTATCTATCCGACACGGTCAGCTCGGTATTCGCAATGGGATTTTAATTTAAATTTTCGGCAAATTTGCACGTAAAGTAATAATTTAAAAGAAATTGAAAATGAGCTCGTGAGCTGTATAACCGGCATGAATCATAGTACGTTATATTTATTAAGGCTCATTGAAATACGGCGCAAAGGGGTTTGCATTTTATAATCTACCCGCTTTGCAGTTGCCGTCACGGCGTTTCTAGGCGGGGGGAACCCGACTCTTTGAATGCAAAGGAAAATTTATGAATAAAACATGTTTATTTCAGGCTGTTGAGAAATTACCATTTCTAAATGATTTGGAAGATTATTTTTAAATAATGCAAAATGTCTCGGAAAATAATTAAATATATTTCAATTATAGTTCACATTAGAATGGAATACGTTCTGACGGATTGAAAAAACTAAAAATCGCAACGTTTCGGAATCGGGACTCGTTTATTATTATTATTATTATTTGTAAAAATATTTTTTTAATAGTACCAAGTGACTCAGGTTACTCTGTGCCTTTTGCCATTCACACTGTAACTTAGCAAATCTGCCCACGACAAATCGCGATAACGATGCGCACACAACCTGTGGCCTACAATCCAGAAAGCGTGGGCACTGACGTGTGTATCAATATATAGAGTCGATTTAACTGGTATAACAAACTTGGACAAATAAATAACATGCGGATACACTCCGCACCAAGTAAGCTAGGTTAACACTGACATTGCTTCTTTCTTTTCACAAAATTGAATCATCTTAATTTCATTCTGAACTCGCTGTTAACAAATAGTTAAATATGCATAGTGTTTATAAACGGAATAATTCCATCTTAGCTTTCTGAAAACTCGGAAGAAATCTATTTATCTATGGTTTTAATAAAGTGATTCTCGAAACTCATATAAAAGATTATTTTTTTAAAATACAGTTTACATTACGTAATAAGTAACAATGTTCAAAATACATAAAAGGTAGCTAATTTAAAAATATACAGAATGTAACAGATCTAGTCCACGTTATTTTACGGGTGGATACCTAACTAAATTACGAGTCGAAAATGTTCAAAAATATGTACAAAATCTGTACCGTTACGAAAAATATTATAGTGTGAGATTTTTACGCGTTAAAATCATTGTCTACGCGTACTTCGAAAAAAATATTTGCGAAATTAACCTATTATTATATGTCATTGCTTCAAAAATAGCATACAAAATAAAATATTCTGTCATAAAGATGGGAAATACGCATTACATTTAAAGGCATGGAGATCAAAAAACGAATCTTTAAATCATGCTTTGAAAGTAAAATATAAACTTACGAGAAACAACTTTTTTGAGTTGGTTTTTAAATTATTACATTTCTCCATTTAGTTAATTTGGTATTACGTATCAATCTTTGTCCAGTTATTATTTGACCAGCGGCTTTATTCCGGGTTTCGCATTAGCGATGCACATCGTGGGCAGTCCGAGCACGGCATCCATTATTGAGTTACGCGCCGCTTGGACTGCTCACGTTAATGATATGCGACGCTGGCGCGAAACCCAGAATAAAACTCCTGTACTCGTTACCCCGTTACTAAATTTACTACACGTGCTGTTTTGAAGTAAGATGACTATTTGATATGTGTGTTGATGTAGTTGATGGTGTAATTGTGTGGTCTTAATACTTCTGCTTTCCTGTTTAATATCTTGTAATTACTGTCCATTTTTCGACTTTCGATCAAAGGTACCCTTCGTGACTGCCGGTTTGCTCTCAACCTACGTGTCCGTGTATTTCGATACGGTAATATCCGTGGTCCGGAAGAGGGCGACTTTATCTCAGTTCCAATCGATGCCAGTAAAAAAAATCTTGGAGCCGAGATGCACAAGTCTCCTAAAGACAATCTCGATAATAAGTATTTAATAATTCGTATTTCTGCTGTTACTTTTCTATCAATAGCTTCGATTAAAGAAGCCATACAAATGAACATGAAAACAACATAATTTATAGGAGTATGCTTTACACATATTAAATTCTTTTCAGTGGTGTGGAATCATTGACTCAGTGAAACAAGAAACGGATTAATGCCTTGAGAACGTTACCTCCATAATCTACAAATGTCTCCATTCTGCAGGTACTACATATCAACGGTATATTCTAATTTTCTGGACATCTTGCGAGACGTAAGATCCCTTCGCCCGTTGGAACGACCGAGCAAGCGATAACAGCAACGAACTCTTTTCTGGTGACAGGGTTTCAGAATGCCAGACGCCAAGAAAAATGGGAAACTATAATCAAGAGGGCGTTCGTGCAGATTGCGATCCTGTCATTGACGGACCGATGAGGAAAAATAATTGGTAATTTAATTTATTTGTAAATACATGATTATTTAGCAATTTATTAACATCCTGAAGAAGAAAATGATATTATTCGAAACCGGTAGATGTATTTTAACTCAATAAGTGGTTAATAAAACAAAGTTGACAAATAAAAGTAATGAATTTTAACGACAAATTTAATTTTTCCAATTTTAAAAGAAATTGATTATATAACACGAGCAAGCATAATTCAATTAATTTTACCATATCTTTTCGTGCATCTTTCTGAGATATGTGATATTCTGGACATATGTAAATCCTTTCAGAGCTCCCAGTTTTTATATTACGATGGATAGAATGGAATTTGTAGATTTTTGGAAACAAATATCTTTGACCGACAATGTTGGCCCTTTTCCTGCTATTATTATACATCAATTTTGTATAAACATTTATGAAGCTAATTATTGTACACAATGACTAAGCAATAACAGTTTTCAATTGCCCACGTAAAAAATTAGTTCCGTTGTTTTCAGGAAATCATAAATATTTCCGCATCGAGCATTTTTCACGGTTTGGCTTTTCCTGGTGGACTTCCACGTTTTATACATAAACACACATATTATTATTATATTATTAAATGTGTAATTTTTTTTATCAAAAGCCAACCTAACCTATCCAATTTTGCATTGAATTAACCCATCTATCTCTCGAGTGTGACCAAACACCAAACTAGTGAATGAATTTTCGATGAAGTTTCCACCTAACTACTTGTCAGATGTATTTGCCGGAAACCTTAATTAAATTTAATCGAATGGTCCCTCCTTTACATTCATTCCGCGAACTTGCGTACCTCATCAACGAATTCGGGCCTAAAATGGAACTTCTTGTTAACAAACGACGAACGGCTAAAATCGACTATCTGAACGAAAACCCTCACGTTTTTAAGATATCTACACGACAGAATACTTCACGTGCTAGATACAGAATAGACAAAAAATTTGGATGTGCAGGAATAATAGTTCATACTTTAAAAAAGTACGTAGCTAATTCGAAAAATCTGTCAATATTTTATCAATGTAAATTGAAGTGACTACATGCAGCATTCGGTTTTCCTCTCGCCTGTTATCAACATTTGGTCCAATTGGCTATGAAGAATATCGTCGGCTGTCTGATAATGTATTTCATTGATGATCAGACAGGCAGTCATAAACTGATACATGAAAATATTCCATAATGAATAAATCCCGAGATACAGTATCTTATAATTTTGACTGTTTATTAATAGTTTTTGGATTGATAAAATAGGTTACTACGGATAAGTTCTGCACGGCAAAAGAGAGTTCATAATTTGAGATGTTTCGTAATTCTATAGCGAATTATCTCCTTTACTTCGAGACCTTTATATACGTAAAAAAGTACATTTATTCATTATTTTCCCTCCTCTAAAAACTGATTTAAATTATATTAACTAAAATACAAACACAGCAGACGATACATAGATAGATATAATAGAACATAAGTCAGTGTGCTTTTGATATTAGACATTTCAATAATTACCAACATATCTGGCAGTTGCCGATGATAACGGTAAAGCGCAGCCGGTGGGAAGGGAAATGCACCGGCCGGGGCGGAGGGCGAGGGATGCGGGATGCGGGAAGAAAGCTGAGAGAGAAAGAGACGCGCGGTGGACAGAGAGCCGCGAATGTTTGGGTCGGGGGTATTGATCGCCAGACAAGGACGGAGAGCACTCCTAGTACAGCCTCCGCGGTAAAGTCGACGACATCCATCGTGAACTCGGCATCAAGCATTGCGCTGTCTCGGTAAAAACACAATATTCCATCCTTTAACTCACCTCTCCGGGATAAATCGTGAAAGGAATTTGCCTAAACAGTCAATGCCCCCCTTGCGAACATCGCACGTCGGGCGAGTGTCAAATGTGACAACTCGGGGGCCACTCAACTCGTCCGCGCGCCGAAGAGCACAAAAAAGAATGCAGCGCACCGAGCAATGGGGATGGTGCTCGGCGTCGCCGCGTCGTAGCAATAAGGGTTACTTTTTGAGCAAGTGGCGAAAACTTCACTCGCGTCTGGACAAATTTGTACAGAGCGTCGAGAAAGCAGGGGGGGTTAATCTGCCGAGCGGTCATTTCAGATCATTTACGTAACCCTTGTTGCCAAAAAATACTTAAATAACTGTAGCGAGAAAATCTCAACTGAAGATGTTTTCCTTCGACGGACACGGTAATCACGAAAATTTCTATAAATGATCAATAACGAGTATGAAAATAATAACTAAAATAGTTAACTTATTATTAACGTAAGAGATCTGTCCTCGGTTCGAGGGGTAGGCCTTGTGCTACTAGAGTTAAACACCAATATCATCACACAGAGCAGTAATAAGGTTTCAGCTTTCTCATTAACTAGTGTTAGCAACGGTTGTCACCTGAAAGTTGGCCGCGCTAAAACCGCACAGTGGGTAAATCGCAAATCTGGTTATATATAAGCATTTATATAAATACAAAATTCACAATTTCTGAATTTCTAGATGCCATAAAACTAATATCCAAAATTCCCCATTTTCTTACGTAATCAAATTAAGAAACACATATTTAATATTAAATAATTACTGAAATCATTCGAGAACTTCAGACGTCATCGCCTTCGGTGCCATTTTTTGCGCTTGACTTGATAATAGATTATGTAATGAGAATAGAGATATTTTTCGCAAACCACGCATACCCAATTTTTAAGTGTTTCTATGAGAAGGAATTGATCAACTTTATCAAAAACCTTGGCAATGTCAGTGTACAGTACAGGGTCCACCGGTAATCGATTGCTTAAAGCCTTTTGAATAAATAGAATTTCTATGTACATCAAAAAGTACATGTTACTGAACAACGTGAGAAAACAGGATGTTGTGTTTGTGATATAATTGTATGCTTGGTATGGTTGAAGATAATACCGTAAACAGAAACAAGGGAAAATTTTACCAAAGGAATCTAGCTTAGAACATTTCTATAATTTGTCATTTTAAAGTACAATTTATGAAATGCCTCGAAAATGTATAAAATTTATCATATTCTTCGAGCAGTTACACAAAGATAAAATTGAAGAAGGAATTAAAGGGAAAACAATTTTATTGGAATCATTTATGTGAAAGAAAACAATATTATCAAAGCTGTGTTAGGAAATTATTGAAAATTCTGTGGATCCAATGATCGGTTGGGCGGAGACAATCTCCCATGTGAAAGTCTTAGAAATATAATTGTACGTTGACATATTCGTACGAGCGACAAGTCTCCCCCGATCAGATTGCAACGACATTACTATATAGAAAAATCTGTAATCTTAAGATGAGCCCTGATATTATTTTTATTCCCACGTGCATACCAAGGACAAGGGTCATTTGTTACAGTGACACTTTATTCCAAAACTATTTGTATTAAGGTAAATATTTTTTTTTTTTTAAATATGTTTAATATAATAAAATGTGATTTTATTTTCATCAAACAGTGTGTTCAAACAATTTACGTTACATTTATTTTTAAAAAATCAACCTTATTTAACATTTAACAACAAAAATATATTATAATCTATAATTCCCTTTATAAGCGAAATTATAATAAATTAAACTATCTTAAACTTCCGGGCAGTGAAAATAATGATAATACGGAGGTGAAAACTAGGTTAAGCTTGCTCTCTTTACTTCCAAAGACAACGGTCGTGGCTGCGCAGCAGTCGCAACATAATTTGTTTCCAATAAATGTAACAGCATACTGTTAGAAATAAATTTATTTATTCATATTTTTCTTCGCCTTATTCCAACCGTTTGTCGGTAATAAACAATAATTGCTGACTCTTCGGTTCTCTTTGGTCGTCCAAAGAAACTATTGGAATTTTCGCTTCACTTTTTTAGTATTGCAAAAGATAATTGTAGTATTGGATGTAATCATTTATTCGTTCTCAAGCTGCGCCCTTCGCCGGCGAGAATAAAATAGAAAATGTTTCGACTTGTGGCGAGCCAAATTTGCAATTAATCCCGCCGTGCGGCGCGATAATAAAGTAGTCCGCCGCTAAATAATAAAGTTGTTCCGTTGCTAAGTGCGAATCGGTGACGGTGCCACTCGTTTCAAGTATTCACAATTCGGGTATAAATAGACGTTAGCTGTCCGCGTTCGGGAAGTTGTGCATCGGGAGCAGTGCTCGTGCGGACGCAGACGGCGGGCATCT
This sequence comes from Eubasilissa splendida, assembly GCA_031772225.1. Taxonomy (NCBI): domain Eukaryota; kingdom Metazoa; phylum Arthropoda; class Insecta; order Trichoptera; family Phryganeidae; genus Eubasilissa; species Eubasilissa splendida. The sequence goes on from CM062859.1 coordinate 13,039,564, forward strand.
CTAATTGCCGCCGGAAATAACCGCCACGGCTGCGTCCTTCCCTCCGATCCCTCTAATTCCGTCACATGGTATCGATTTCAATCCGAGCCGCCGCGGCCGGAGTGATGAAACGCAGCCGCGGCGTGCCGTGTAATCTACACCGCGGCACTCGGAAGAGCCAAGCCCGACGGAATGCAGTCGCAGTCATTGCGGGGAAATTGATCTGTTGTAATATTCATGCAACGAATTATTGTTCCTAGTCACCGACTGATCAAAATACCAAAAACCACGTCGAAATGTGAATCGGGTCAAAATCTAAAATATTTCAGAAATGTATTCATGTTGTCTAATTTATTATATTTTCTAATTTAATCCGCGCTTAAGCGTTGAAAACCCCTGCAACAATGGGTATTATTTTTTAATTTATCCATTAAGGTACATACTTAATTATTTATTTTTTAAATTTTATCATCGTCATCATCCTCGTAACCGAGGACCGTGATCTTCGTGAACTCCCCCACTTGACAGCACTCCGCCGCTTTTCTCGGCACCCTGCAGATCTGAGACCTGTCACCAGAAAAATGCCTACTGCTTTTTACTGTCCAATGAGTGGGGTATCTTTCTCTTCTTTCCTTCGCTTCTCTTCTCGCGAGATATTAAAAAAATAATTGAGGATTCATCTCAGGATTAGGTTGCGAGACTATCCTCAATGCGCCCGCAGCACCAAATTCGTCTTATCTCCCTCGCCTTATGGCTCCATGATTCCATACCATGCATAAATATTCAATGCACCAGAAACTGCACAAACGTGACCTTAGTTATTTTAGTTTAATCATATTCACATCTTGTCAAGTCTTAACATATAACATTTCGCAATAAATGTTGTTCATCTTTGGGGATGAGACGTTGTACTAATAAATATAATATTTTATACAAAACTGCCACTTTAATTATGAAGTATGTATGTACTTCTCTTTTTTTCCTTTACTTTACATGTAAACTACGGAAATTTTAATTGCTTAAGTCATTTTGATAAAAAATATTTAAATAAAACAACTCTCACAATGAGAACTTAATCATTTGTTCAACTTTATTCAGTACATACAGTCTGATCAGAAAATACGCAGATTTTCGTTTTCCTCAAAAAATCTTTATTTGTTCACCAATATTAATTTTGTCTCCTTCAAATATAATACACTTGTGCCAGCGCTTTTTACAATCTTAGAGGCACTTCTGGAACGCAATTTTCGGTATGGCGTTTAGCTCCTTCAGCGATTCTGTCTTTTATCTCCTCAATGTTGGCAAAACGTCCTTTCATGTATTTTATCATATTCCGGAATAAGAAGAAGTCGCAGGGGGGCATGTCCGGCGAATGCGGAGTTGTTTTTGGCCAGAAATTCACGAACAAACGGTGAAACGTGAGCAGGTTGTTTCGCCACAAATCCGTAAGTTTTCTTCGGATTGCCTCACGCAAACGACGTAGAACTTCCAGGTAGTACTCCTTATTCCTTATTGACCACACGACTTGGTAGCAAGAACTCATTGTACACTATGCCGTTGAAATCGAAGAAAACAATGGGCGGAACCTTCGCAATCGATTGAACTTGAAGAGATCTTTTCGGTCTCGGGCTCTTTAGAAAGCTTCCATCGGGACGAGTGTGCCTTAGTTTTGACGTCATATCCGTACACCTATGTTTCCTCACCAATTATGGATCGTTGTTGACTTCATTCATGAACTCCTGAGCAATGTCCATTCGGGACTGCTTTTGAACGAAATTTAACAATTTCGGAACAAATTTTTCTCCCACACGTCATGCCCAAAACATTGGAAAAAAACTACCTCGCATGCATGAGCAAAATGATTGCCAACATCAGTAGCAACTTCTCTGAGAGTGATTCGGCGATTGACCATAATCATTTTCTTCACTTTTTCAACGTTGTCATCGGTTGTTGATGTGCTGGGGCGGGCACTCGTCATCTTCAATGTCTTCGCAGCACTCTTGGAAAGTTTGCAAAAGCAACATTCAACATTTCCAACACGGTGTTGCACTTTATTTCATTATTAGAGCAAAATTGAATGCAAATTATTTTTTACATTTTTTCCATAAGTACAAATACACTGAGCACACACCGAAACGCGTGTAACCTTTTCAATAACCAACAATAAAGTAATCATTCAATATGGCTACCAATGCCAAGATATATCATGGACAAGTGTACCAATACAACAACAAAAATTGTGGCATTTGGACTTATACAGGCCGCGATATTAAAAAATTCCATGTATTTTTTCGATCAAACCCGTACTACACTGCTCTGCTTATGTTTTCTTTACACAAAAACATTTTTATATTGAATATATTGATTTATCTACGATATGAGTATAATAGTAACAACTACATGGTCGGCGTCCGATTGTAACGATTAGTAACTGTGATTTATCGGTCAGAGTGATAATGACAGTTACCAATCATCGTTTCAATCACGGTTTATCTCACACTACCTACAAGCATTAAAAAAATGAATGTTTCATGAGTAAAATGAAGTATGTACAAATTTATTCTGACATCTCTCAACTGACGCAAGCCATCTACGACGTATCTTAAGCGACCAATCAAAAATCTGTTATTAATATGATAGATTACATCATTTACTTTATACTTTTACACCAAATAATTCATCAATAATCCACGTTCAAAGTGACGCAAGGGACTTTTTTGTCATGGTAGAAGAAATCTGAATGCGCAGAAGTAAAAAAAAAAAAAACTGAATTCAACTGTATCGAAAAGATCATGACGTACATTTTGCTCCAACATAAATTGAAATATTGAGCGTCATTAAACGTTAAGAAGTTCCAACCAACCTCTAACCTGGTATATGGATGAGAGGCTACCAAGAAGTTATTGTTACGTCATTATGAGATGGCTTGAATAGCTCGATATTATGCAAATTGAAATATTACACATCTGTTTGCATCAACCGAATAAAATGTGCCGACTCATTTTATTCCTAGAAATTTTTTGTCAATCTTTATAAAATTAAAAAGTAGTCAATTTTGTATCGGTCATTCGATTATCAATTCTTAAACTACGAAATAATTAATAACCTAAATACTATTTTTAGAAATGTTATATATTTATAAATAACTGTTGTTATATGTTGAAGGGTTTATTATTGCTTCTAAAAAAAACCAGTTCTCTACTTATTACGCATTTTTTCAAAAAGTTATTTTCTGTAAGTGAAAATAACAATTTTTAATTTTAAAAACAAAGATAATTGTAGAACTATAAACAGTTTATGTGTAAAGCGCCCTTGAGGTGAAAGTTTTTACGAAAATGGCGCTATACAAATTATGCATTATTATTATTATAAACCTACAATTAGACGTTCGTTAGTTACAAAAGGTATTTTTTTAATGATCGTTATATAAGTACTAAATTTAAAATGCGATTTAAAAGTGCATATTTGCTACATCAGAGAAACTAAAGACTTTTGTGGTCGGTTTTACTTACTATACCCTCCTTAATCTCCGGACTTCGCCCTAAAAAAAGTTACCTGTTTAGATAACTGCAAAATGTACTGAATGGCAAAACTTTCTAAAGTGATGCAAAGTAGTTGAGCAGCTTGTCGGTCTAATGGTTAAAACGCTGGCCTAGTGATTTAGCGGTCGGGGGTTCGAGCCTTGTTCCAGGAGACCAGCAAGTTAGTCTATTTTTATGGCACTAACGTTTAGCTTAGTTTTAAAATACATAGCAAGAATATTGATGTGACATGTATTCCGTGTATACATACATCTCTACTTTTTTTTAAATTACAATTTACAATTTTCTCGTCAAAATCTTCAAAATTCTTCGCGGACAGAATTAATAAGATACGATCTATGTGGGAACAAGTAGTGTACACTTAATACTTGTGAAATCATAATGTATTCAATCGATTACTTTATATATAAATATATATTTTTAATTACAAAAATAAAACAGCCCTTATGAATCAACTTGATATTATAAAGAAATATACATGTAACTCAACTAACTTCCTATTACGCCGTTCCCTCGCAGGGTAGATAGAGAGGATAGAGCGCCACACTCTTCTATCCTGACAAACAATTCTAGCATCATTCACATTCGCACATCTTCTCATACAAGCTTGTCGATTATTGGGGGCTTCTAACAGGACCATTTAAATTCACGTGTCAACACATCAAACCTGTAGTAGAGAACCGAAATAAAATAGTGTTCATCTAAGTGAAGTAAAGATATCTGCCGTATTAAACAGTAAGAGATGTTAGTGATAAAATACAAAAACACATATCGGTGCGGTACCGCTTGTACTAATTAATCAATTTAAAAAAAAACAATGTTTACGGTAATAAACTTACCTTTAAAGTAAATTTGTCCGGGAACTGACTGAACACATTGCGGGTGCTCAGAATAAAGCTGGTCAGACCGTTGACAGATTGTACATCGCTTGTCCGGAAAACATTGAAAATATCTTATATTATACAATGTACGATTGATAAAAAAAACCAAGAAAACCACCGATGAGGCGAGAATTGTGGAATTAAGTAGAAAGTATCAATATTTTTTTTTTTCAAACAAAACTGAAGGCTTGCAGTATGAAGAAACTTACAAATTTGTGAGCTCCCAGAACGAGGCTTGAATTCCCTACCACTTAAGTCACTATACGAGTGCATTACTGCTGGACCAAACGAGGATGTCAATGTTTGAATTGTTTGTGACGCTTTGGGATGCTTTTTCTCCTTGGCGTTGAAAAATTGTAAAAAAAAAAAAAAAACAATTCTTGAATAAAAAGAGGACGCAGGAAAATTTTAGGTATTCGGATGTAAGATTAAAGTAGAAAGCAATATAGTTCCGCGTTAACACAACACTGAATAATGCGCTTGGACTGTTCATATTAACGATCTCTGTCGTTATCTCGGAACAACCCCGCTGGCCTTACCTTTTTAGTTAATACTGGCAGTACAAACTTTCAAAGAGTCAAACTGACCTTCAGATGCAGGCAAAGCTACTAAAGCACGTAACAATGCTGTAGAATGTATGGCGTACAGATATGCCTTAAAATGAGTGGGAAATACTCTTATGACATTAAAACAAATTCTATCAACGAAAAACAAGCATAACCTTTCAATTTTCTATATAACATTATTCATGTTTCATACAAGTGGCAGTTTAATTAAACTTTATTCCAGGTATCGCGCTAGTGACGCTTATTATCTTGAGCAGTCCGAGCGCGGTACCCATTATTGTGTTACGTACCCTACGTTTGGACTGCTCACATTAACGATATGCGACGCCAACGCGATACCTGGAATAAGGCTGCAGGTATAATAGGAACAAACCGAGCGATACGGATTAAGGCCAAGCTAATTAACAGTCCGAACCAATGCGGTGCCAAAAAAGTCGTATTATCCGAGAGGGGTGAGATTCCCAATCCACCCATCCCCAATACTCCCAATCTAAATCCTTTTTCGTTACACATACAAATTAAAATAAACGTCTCTTTATCTTTATCTTGAAGGGTTTTATATTTAATTTTAGAAATGAAAAATATACCTATATTTTGAACGACTTGCTTTCGACATACCTAGCCAAGGCAAAAAATGTGACAAAATAAACGCGACTTTTAACTGAAAAAGAACAAGCCAATATTTTTTTATTCATTCAACAACAGAGTAATGCACCCCCAAATAAAAAATATCTTGATTTATGGGGGGTGGCAATATGGGGATGGCATATAATATGCTTGCTGCTCGCAGTCGGTAATCGAATACCAAACGATGAATCTAATATAAAGCGGGATTTTCCCTACACAAATATATTTAGTATTACAACTAAACAGAAAATCCTTCTTCACCCGTAACCCCCATCTAGTTATGATATATACAATACTGTGTAATAATGTAGATAAATTGGTAATCAATAAGCAACCCAAAAACAGTTCTTTAATATTGATAATGAGAGCGATTGAATTAAATATTATAAATTAAGTATAATTTTTTGTTTTATTATATTATGTGCAATACTCCGAAACAATAATATTATGTTTAGGTCCGGAAAAAAGTGGTAGAAATACTTTCTTTTGTTGGAGGACCGTCCATCCTGGCAAAGATAAATAGTATCCAATCGACGTCAATATAATCAACGTGTTTAACACAAACTTAAATAACTTTAGTTTTCTAGAACTTTGAATGTATTTTTGTGTCATGCTAAACATTTCATTTTACCGTTCGGTTTGTACTTGTAAAACCATGTAACCCTTAAACGGCATTTTATTAATATTCTTCCTTACTATTAAGGAGAACACACTCTTATTGTGAAGTTGTAATTATTCAGAACATAGTATAGTTGGATTGGAAAAGAGATCCAGGTTCGAATCTCGGTAGCGCAACAAGAATATTATTCGATAAAATTGTTTTGTATGTATATCTTTATAATTAATACGTTTAATTAGTATTTAAAAATAATTTTGATTAATCTTTACACAATTATGTAAATTCAATGAAATATTTGCTTTAATTTTAAGATAACCGACGTTTTGGACATTGAGCCATTTTCTGAGGTTCAGCATCCAAGATAGTATCATTCTAGCCACACCTCTGCCGCCTTCTATCTTCCCCTGCATGAAGTGTTGTAAGAAGTCTTGACTTGTACCTCTTCATTGGCAATGTTGTCGACCCAGGATATTATTAGCATAGGTGAAGACAGCTATCTCAAATGCCTCCGGCCTTTTGATGGTGGCTTCTTGTAACATCCAGACCTCGACTGTATAGATATAGAGCAGCACGTATCTACGGATTTGATTGTCTTCCAGCAGGTGCGCAGCTGCTGGAGCTTACGTCCCGATTGCAGAAAAGATTCTCAATTTCCTCAAAAGTGTATCTCGCCATCTCAATTCTTATTTTATTTTCAAAGTTCACTTTAGCCAAGGCACTTTCATCTTTTATAGCAATATTGAAAAACTGGGGTTGGATGACCGACTAGTATTTTGTACACCCTGAAGAAGGAACAGTGGTTCCGAAACCGGTTGGTGAAAGCAAAAATAAAGTCGTGTTTAAACAGAGTAAATTATATTTAATTGCAGTTTTCACTAATTATTATTATATGTATAAGTAGTATAAATATCATAATATAATATGTACGTATCTTTTTTTTCAAATCCGGGCCTTTTTGTTTTTAATGTAATATTTTGTATGGGATTGAATTACCATTATACATTACAAGCATGCACACCTTTTGTCAGGTGGAATAATTGTGTGAATGAACCGTTAATTCTTAGACATGCTTCACACTTCGTATGAAAATTCGATGGCCCTTATAAGTTTGCCATTCATCCCGTTCCCAGATTCGTAACTTTAGAATACCTTTCATGGCTCGATCATAGATACCTTTTGTAGTACTAATAATTACTATCGCAGGAACACCAGAAACCATTCTAGGAAATAAAATTAATTTAACTTAAAATTAGTTAATTATTTATTCCTTAAATAACAAAATTATTGAAGAATTGAAAAAGTCTCACTCTCTATCTCTTTCTTAGAACCTTTGATTTATATTTTAATGTGGTTTTTAAAAACAATTTATAGGGGATTCTTTTGAAAATAATATGGAAGTATGGGTAATTACAGGGTTTACGACATGTCATTGGCTGGCTTAAGTGATCACTTTGCACAATGTAATCATGGAGGTTGATTGGGTGGAATGGTGAACGTGATCACTTAAGCCAGTCGAAGACAGATCGTAAGCCCTGTAATTACCCATATTTCCATATTTTTTCATTAATATAAAATAGCTTCGTGTCTATGAGATATCTACAATTTGTTTAATAACAGTGCCTTTGTAGGTGAACATCCAGTAATTGTGTGTTCATACTCAACATATTCAAATATTACTAATATGTATATTTACTCGGTTAATTATTTTGGATTTTACACAACACAATATCACCTGACATATTTGGAAAAGAAAATTGAAAAAGATATGGTGGAAATAACGCCAGTGTTTACACTATTGAAAATTTGAACGAAAATTATCTTTAATTTAAAGTTAAGAACGTGTACTGATTTATTTTGTAAACAAAGACAAAATTTTTATTTGAAACGAGATTTATTTTATGTTTACGGTAAGTGGTGCTCCGACATCGCTTTCGGGTGAATAATAAAACAGAGGAAAAACATGAACATACATACATATTCATAATAATCAAAAAAAAGTACTTCTAATCTAACAGGTTTTATAAAGTATGAATTGTGTCAATATCTAAATACCAGAACACAGCAAAACGTGTATTTCAATTAATTTTAAAGTTAAAACTTTATTTTATCATTGTCGTAACCTTTTTTCGACTTTGTTTAGTAACTATTAATAAGCCACGATATTTCCCCCTCACAACCTCCATCACTTCTCTCGTGTCAGATGAAATATATTCAATCTTGCGCAAAGTGACAAAGTTGATATATTAAGTATATATATATTATATTTTTATATACTTAATATATCAACTATATTATTTTTATTTTACTATAGAGGTGTAGTAATGACCCATCCTTACGATTCTCAGTCCGTTTTTAGTATTATGTGTTTCATGTTAAGTTCAAAGTTTATTGTTAATTGTATTTTCTAAAGAAATATTTTAAAATTTTAAGTCCATTACGTGACATCAAATTTTAAAAAGGATCACTACGGCATGGTGATTTTGGAAAGGAACATGAATCGGAAATCACAACTTTACAAGACATCCAAAACAAAATTGCAATTTCCTATTTAACTGTATGAAAAACCGACTTATGTCTATGTATATAATGTTATGTTAAGTTTTTATATGTAAAACACACTCAACTCATTTTTCAATTTTTTCACACTAAATTATTGAAATAAAAAAATAATTGTTATTAGCAGAAAACAATCTGCTCTGACCAATTTCCGTTGCTAAGCCCTGCAGGTGGTGTCTATGTTACAGCCACTTACACACCATCGCATTCATGGTCTCGCCCCCACTAGACTATTTTATAATTACTTTATACATTTACGACGTTGACAACTTTACTTTGGAGTATATCTGACAAGAGAATGATGCTGGTATTGCAGTCATGCAAACGGAGTTTCTATTATATAAAATAATATTATGTTAGATATCATTACATAAGTCGTGCCCTGCTTTTTATTCCTGAGATTATCTTTTAGCACAAAAATAAAATAAGCCAGAAAATAAGAAATAATATTAATGAAAAGTAAAAACCATATATAATATACTTCAATAAAATAAGAATATTTTCTTGGCTCGTACACCAATGAATGCGAAATTATAATGATAATGAAGAATACAAATCAGGAACCTGTGTCATTTCTATGCATAGAAGAAAATAATAGTTTGAACAGGTCAGTGCAAAATGAAATTACTTTAAAAAAGAAACATTTCAAAGTTACTCGTAATTCATATTTTTATAAATATCCAACAAAATAAAAAAATGACTCCGGATGAATAGAACTGTCAAACTGATAATAAACACATCACTTCATGTCGGCAATCAGAATGCGATTGATAATATAAACACACAAAAAATGTTTTTAAATTCTATGAAAATGACAGTGCGATACCGACCCATATCTGGCAACATGAAAATTGAATAGTTACTTACATTTGTTTTTGGAATTTTTATCCATCAGCAGGTTGTTGATGCCGAGCTGATCGTGTTTATGCCAGGCCGCCATTTTGCCTTCTTGAGGAGCCCCTAGAAGCACCAGGGCCGCCCCAGCGCGCCCAACACAGCCAAGGGGCTCCAGTCTATCTACCCCACGACCGCCCCTTCACTACACATCCTCATTTCCCGTCACACACAAACACAGCGAGATTTAACTTAATATTCGCGACACATCAAGTCACTAAAAACAAGATTGCATCACAGCAAACCTTAAACAAAGCAATACAACACACTTGTTATAAACATACACATATGGTTTACACGCGCGCGACGGTTTATACTTTAGTTAAATACCGAGATGCACATACAATGCGATAAGCAACTGCGCCACAATGATTTCTGATGAAATCGGCTCTGTAAACACAACGGCGTGAGGGGTGACTAACCTCTGACAAAACTAAAGCATGCACCAAATATTCAATCTGAAGATAAAAAAGTGATAATCTAGCAATAACCGTGAGACAAGATACATAACAGTATAAAATAAACTGAATTACAATATTTACAAGATTAAACAAAAACAAAAAAGAATTAGAAACATTGGCTTTCACGGTAAGCGAAACTAAAAACACAGAAAATAAGTTAACGGGAAAACGTGGTGACTAAAACAGAAAGAGTATATAAAAAGTAAATTAAATGAAAATAAAAACATTATAAATCTTTATAAGCGGGAAAGAATGCATAACATCCCCCAAGTATCCAAAATGGACTCGTCCATATTAGCTACCTACTGTGACGGGTTCAAAAGCACACAAGCAAAATAATAACAGATGTGCATGGGAAGCCCGATGGCCTTGCACGTGGAGAGTTCGGACATTTGGCGAGAAAATGTAAGAAAACATGTATCCCTACTATTTTTACTGGATTCACTTGTTATTTAGAGGAATAAAACACTTTTCTTATCTCGAGAGCATTCACCTGTAAAGTTTGACGATTTTATGTGCCTCACTTTAGGAATTCACCTTACACGTATAATGTAAGAAAACTTTGAGTGAAACAAAATTTGGGCACTATTTATTTTATCATAATTGAAATCCATATACACAATACACACGATTTTCACATAAAATAGCAAAACAACGCGCTTCGGAAACTAAGCGGACACCAGCGCGATAGGAAGAATAAAACATGGCAGACAAACCTCGTACAGATTTTTAAGTCAATCCATAGATATCGGTGTAACCATTCAAATAATAAGTTCTTACTTCTACGTGTACGAAAACAAGTGAAAGAGGGGCATTTCTGCACACGGGGTACATTAAAACAGGTTTAAATGTATTTATTTATGTTGAAATTATATTTGATTAAATGTGCAAACTGTAAATCTCGAAAGATTTTTTAATTTTTCTTTCTAGTTACCAAAATTGTAATTATTCATTGATACTGATTCCGAGTGATTTAAATTAATAATTTTCATCCTGTTTATCCTCATTAAATGAAGTTTGATGTATCTACATTCACTATGTTTAGTCTAATTTTCTAATAATATTATCCATTTTGGTAAAAAATTTCATAATTTGTTTATATACATCTGCAGTGTTAAGGATTTTAATTTCATTAATTCTTTTAGCTTTTATTTTTTTCCATTATAACATTGTGAGATATGTTTTATTTTATGTAATAATATTAATAAGTTAAAAAATATAGAAAAGAGCATTCATTTTTATAATAAAATTGAAAATTTTTGTGAAATAGTACTTTTAGATTAAGAATTCTTAGATTAAGAAGATTCTGTGTCGTGGGTTTCGATCTATTAATTAATATTTTTTTTAATAAAAATGCGTACGAGAAATACATATTTATATCAATTTCCTTAGCATTTTTAAACTGAGCTAAGCATTTGTGCTATAAAAATAGGGCTTACCTAGGATGTACCTACTATTATTTATAGATAGATATAGTGTCTTACCGCTGGGTCAAACAACCATTTTACAACGATTTCGTTGTTTTATTCAAACAACGATTTCGCAGTTTATTTACAATTAATGGTGTGTAAGCATTCTCACATTTATTAAATTCATCACGAAGTCAAGTACTTATGAATAATTTACTATAGATAGATATCATAATCACAATCACGTTAACAATTTAATTATTAAACCATAATCACAATTATTATTAATTTGATTTAGTATTTAAATGTCAAATTATATATACTGCGAAATAATAAACTTGTCGGCCAACCTGTTGAAAACAATTTCAAATGAATCCATTAGTATTATGAGATAAAATTATATTAGTTTTATGAGATAAAATTACATTAGTATTATGAGATATTAATAGAAGCACAGAGTTATGATATGTTAATAAGTGAATCATAAAACTTCTGTACTAATTTTAAGTTTCGCCTGTCCACGTTTCTTCTATACTTATTTGACATTAATTTAACTAGGTATTTAGGTACGAAAACTTCCTGACTCCTTAATTCATTAAAAATATCATAAAAATTTGACCATAATTACGAAGTTCTCTGTAAGATATTCCCTTAAATATGTTTAATATGTGAATATTCTTTTCCTCTCCACGTTGACTAAAAATGACTTTTTTTCCGTTCAATAAACATACAAACCATTATAAGAAATTTATTTATTGCATTATTTGAATGAATTACATAATTTTATGATATGGTTCACAAACTATCGTATGCGCATAAAACATAAAATTTGGAAAAAAGTCAGTCGCCTAGCCCGTAATTAAAAACTGAATAGTAAAAGTCTAATTACGAAGTAAACATACGTTTTAAAATTTTAAATACACTTCCACATTCAAAGAAGCGCGCAAAGTCTAGGGTGTCATGTTTTAAAAAGCGATTCTAGTAAATTTTGATTATTTTTGATAATTTTACTATACGAGTACATTCATTTACCATACAAGTACATACATTCTCCAAAAATTAAGACCAAAAATAAAATAATAATAACCCATTCTCAGAAATAATAAAATGATACTTTTTGTAATAGCAAATCATTTCGGGGAAGCCAAGCGTTCCTTATATTCGCGCAGTTCTCCCCGCGGTATTTAATTATTTATAATTATGTATTAGTTAATATTTTAACAAAATTTAACACATTAATGTCCTGAAACGGAACACAAGATTTTCTAAAACTACACAGTTTTAGTCATAACGAATTAGGATTACCATAGTTATTATATACTATATATTTTGAAAAAAAATTCAAGAAATCTCATCCAAAATGGAAATGTTCGGGAAAAACCGAAAACATAGTACCTCTATTTAGCTCCAAAACAAATGTAGAAATTTTTGTTTTTATTTTAAAATCACGACAGTGAGTTTTTGGCTAGTGGTAATGTTAAAATATATTGAAAATTATTTTAATCAAATATTGGAGTACAGTTTTGTATTCAATTGTTGGTAGCACTGATATAAAAAGGATGCGTTGACTACATAAATTGTTTAAAATCTTTTATTGTTTATGGCAACTCCTGTTGGCTCCTGATCGCTCGTTTTTCGTTTGTGGTCATTTGTGGTAGGGCTGATAAGTGTTAATTTGTTTGGCGTTTGTGAAGTATCAAAGGTTTGCTTTACTGCGAGATTAGATTTGTCCCGGAATTATGGTATTTAGTTTTATTTGTGGAATATCAGTGTAATATTAATTCAAACAGCAAATATTGTAAACAATATCGACCGTGATTATTTTTTTTCTAAAATGCCAAAACGTGGTGGCGGAGGCAGAGGACGCGTTTGGAATAATGGGGGCGATGGGCCCCGAGATTCTCGAGGATATTCTTATAATGGTTTGTCATGTTTGTTTGTCATCTAAAATAAACAAGAAGTTGCTTATTACGAGTCACAACATACGATCACACATTTCTATTACAATTCTATTGAATTTCATCAAATTATAGTTTTTGTTTATGTGTCACGCAACTTCGCCATATTTGTGAAAACATTTCGTGTTTTTGCATTATTTGTATAATTAGATTTTGAATATTTGGCGTAAATTCTTGCCGCACGTCTGTAATGAACAATGTATCTATTCTTTCAGAACATGATAATCGTGGGCACGAGAATGTGCGCAGAGTTAGCTTCAAACCAAATGCCAACAAAATTCACAAAAATAAGAATAGGAGTTGGGACGCTGCTCTGAAAAATTTCAATGATGATGATATTGACATGAGTGGTCACAGTTCCAATGTAGGCGGTAGGAACCAAAATAATTTTAGAGGGAATTTCAGAGGAAGAGGTAGAAGGGACGGAAGAGTCAACTCGCCAGCTCCTAGACCGAATCATGTTCCCAGGAAGCTCCTACCAGGAATATCACCGTGGTATCAAATTACGATACCCTTCGGACAGCAGCATGAGAAAAATTTTCTTCTTAATGCTTTGTTAACAGCTATGTCACCAGACATATTTGTGCCTTACTTTTATTCAGTGGTGGGCAATGCCACTGTGTTTTACGTTGATGATTTTGGAATGGCTGAAAAGCTGAATAATTTGGATAGGACGATAACAATGCCTAATGGATTCAAACTCGCAGTAAAAGTTAAAAGTGGCACACCCCACGTGAGTGTGGATAAAAATTTATTGGACAAAATGAAGTTAGCAATGGCGGGGCGCTACAATCCCGCTACTAAGGCATTAGATCTCACCAAATTCCACGCCGATCCAGGTATTGTATCTTTAAGATTTTTTCTATTTTATCACTTGTGGAAAGGATAACAAGAATAAGAAAGAATGTGTTTTGGTAGTCAGATTTAATATATTTAATTTAAGAAATAAATATTTCTACGGTGTGTTGTTTATTGACATCTAGAAGTATGCCCTAGGGCTATTAAATGCCAATTTCATAATGGTAAATTTATATACATGTATAAATACCACACTGCGGTTAAAAAAATTATATTATAAGACTACTTATTAATCGGCACCACTCATCAGTCTCTATATGAATATTAGCCTTTTTCTTATTATATCTGTTTTGTAAATGTCAACATAAGTTGTATTTAATTGTAATTTGTTACATTATTTATAACATCATTATTTGTAACATTGAAAGAGTATTATAAACAAATGAGAAGAATTTATACTAGACTAGAACGCATGGCAGTGCTACAGTCTCATGTGCGTGTGCAGCGAACTGGAGGCCCAGTCACTGTATATAGAGATACACTGTCTGATCTTCTCTAGTCAGTTCCCTGATTACTTAGGATCGTGACACCTGCATTGTGACCTTTTATCTGCGACAATTCTCCACTTTTCTCTGTAGTCTGCAATTTGGATAGCTGTTGCAATATGATAGCGTTTTTGATCTGGTCGGTTCATTGAGTTGCAGATCACTTTATACTTTCGGGCTTTCACCTTTTTAGTCACCGTTAGTTTCTACGGTTTTTCATACTCTGCGGGGGATGTATTTGAAAATTTAGAGGATACTTCTTAGACAGATTATGAACAATCTATCTTGAATCCTGAATTGGTTCAAAATTGAAGCATTAGTGCACATCAGTGCTGTCTAAGACCTGATAGTGAGCATGAGTCTGAGAAAGATTAAATTACTTTTAAAAGTTGATTTTTATGTAATTTAATGATGAAAATAAAATCATACTGATCTAAACATAATCACATATTTTTAACATTCCATATAAATAATCTACAAAGATTACTAAGAATTTGTATGTAATTGTAGCTTTACACAGTAATAAAATATGTTTTTAATACAAGTTTTACAAAAAATGCCACAACCCTGATGATCGGCCAGAAAGGTCAGATATACATGGCAGATTAGCCCAGAAAACTATACACAGAAAGTTCCACAAACATTAAAATAAACCATCTTGTTACGTTTACAGTTTACTAATTTGAGTTATGTGATTTATCACATTTTTTTTATTGAAACATTTATTTAATTATTGATTTTTACTGAGTGCTTTGGTTCCACATTTCTACACTGGACATATTTTGACTTCAATTAATTTTAAATTTGAATCAAGTACAGTGAAACTTTTATCTATCGTTTTAAAGGGACCTTCTGAAATAAATGCAGGAATATAGAAAAAAGTAACATTTTTCATACTTATATGTTTAATACATATTCTAAAAAAGTAACATATTTCATATGTAAATTTATGTGATTAAATAAAAATAAAATTAGAAAGATGCACTAAAACAAAAAAAAAAGAATTAAACTTTATATTGTATAATGTTAAGCGGCAGTCAGCAGCAGCATTCTCTCTCAAATGTTCCGCTCATTGTTTACGAGTGCCGTTAATCGAAACCAAACATTTGGCTATGAAGTACGCTGCGTAATTTTAACGATCAATGCTGTAAAATGATGCGTAGAGGAACAATCCATGCAATCTATTTATGGGTGTTCCGTAAAAAATTAATTTAGGATTGGAAGAAATGAACGATACATGCGGGAAAACGATTATTCGAGGAACGATTGATTGAGATTTTACTATATTTCATTTATACGCTGACCGACCCCATGTAGATTTTTCTCAAGATACCTCCACAGACCTCCACCAAATTCTCTATCAGTATTATTTAGTTCAACTCGTGTTCATATTAATTAAATTTTATATCTAAGAATTCATAGAAGAATGCTGTTGTAAAGGTGTATATTTTAAAATGATTATTCTTCCAGGTCTTATTGATGTTTTCTGCGCATTGTTTCGCCCATCTATAATGTTGGCAGCTATAAATATAATATCTGAAAACATTCCCGAAATTCAAGCACTTAATTTAAATGAAAACAAGTTGCATGTCCTCGATCATTTCAAGAGTTTACTGAAGAAATTGCCTAATCTCAAAATATTATATCTGGCTAAAAATAGGGTAAGTGTATTTTGTACAAAAACAAGTGTTATAATTATTCACCTCAATGTGATCAAAAGTATTTGGATCTGTACATATTTATAAAGGTGTATTAATTAGATAATTATTATATTTTTTATATTTAACACTTGGTTAAGGTCATGTCGGTAAGAAATACAGTCTTCCAGAAGAATTTTGTAGTGCTTGCATACTTTGAGATGGTATTTAATTTTCAAATAATTAATCATTCTATATATATCATACTATATCATACGATATCTATACCATGAAAAACAATAGTTATAGTCGAAAATACTTGCTAGTGAACCCTTAAAACATCATATTTTAACTTAGATCCCCTAAATATATACCTTTCCATATTGTCATAAAGATACTAAAGTGCATCTATGAAAATAGAATGGCACCAATAATACACTTTTTACACATCCTTGAACAACTTATGCGGCCCATTGATATGTGACATGAAACAATGGACTCTTGAATAAGATTATTATTTTAATCTCTTATTTTTACACATCAAAGGACTGTTTATCAGTCTAAGAGAGATAAAAATATAATTATGTGTTTTGAATAAAAAGGTCATGCGCTCTCCAAATCCAACATTATGAACAGTAATTATATACATCACAAAAATGATGAGGTAATTTATCATCTATGATTTTTGTTCCTTGTATTGTATTTTCCCCTTTTTATTTAAGCACTAATATTATTTTTTATGGACCAGTTGTACAGAATACAAGAATTTGAGATGTATTCTGTTGAAATAAAACACAATATTTTGATTTTATGGCTCTAATATATTAATTTGATATCTTATCCACACAATGCAATATGATATGCTGGTCCAGTGAATGGTATTAATACCCTTCCCGCCATTAGTGTATTGATATAATTTGTCTTTGATATAAAATGATTTTTTAAATTGATGTAATTTAAGTTATAAAATAAAGATGTGAAGATGGAAATGCCACTGCAATATTAATTTGCACTACTTTCAACACTGAGTGAAGCAGTACTAACTGTGCTGTTCTTTTAAATGTTTACTTATATAACCGCACTTCATGGTTTAGAGAACTTACCAAAGTAAAATAAAGTACGGTCACAGTACAGTAGCCCTCGTACCTCCCTTCTTTACTGATCATCGAGCTGGGAGTTTTTGATTTGATTCGTGTTGAATTCCAAAAATATTATTTTATCATTTGGATAAATTTTATTCTAAATATTGTGAGAATATGCTGTTTGAATAAATAAAATAAAAATTATAATGTAAAATAATAAGAATACAGTAAATAAATAATAATTATGTAATTTTTTACAGATACCACACATAAACTCCCTCGAACCATTGACAGGTCTTCCGCTGATAGAATTGTACCTAGAGGGTAATCCCTTGGCTGACCGCTTCAAGGAAAAAGATGTGTATGTGAGGTAACGTAGAAAGATCACCATCAGGTAACATGGTTAAAATTCAACCCATTTCATTTGAAATTAAGGCTTAATGCTTTTTGAAAAGAGAGAGGATAGATAGATCAAACGAAGCTGTCCATCGGTTTAATGTTGCCAACATACCTAACATTTATACCACATATCTTTACATGTCTTAATTTTCTTTATTTATCATTTAAAATTTCCATACAAATTGATGTTTTGTTTTATTTTTAATGTTTTTTGCGGTGGGTCAAAAAAAAAACACGAGTTGCAAAAAAGAGAAGCAGCTTTAGAAAAAAAGGCACAAAACAACCGGTGCTTGGGGTGAAAAAGAGATATCATCCGCTTTCTTATTGTATTTAGTTTCCACACAAATGCCCAAATACTATTAAATAATGTTGCTTGAAAATATTGTCTCAATCTGTCAGTCTAAGTCTATCCATTATTGACACATGTCGGTTATAAAACAGTTGAACTATTTCACTGACCGCCTTTTGTGGGAGAGTTGAAATGAATGGATCGTTGTAAGTGGGCACCTCACCTAGTGATATTTTTGGTGGCGATTTCATATATGATTATTTTTTATTCATAATGGAAACATTCGTCATTTTGATTGCGTGAAGGGATTTTAATCCCTCACGATGCAAAGGTGATATTGGAAGGCTCTCGCTATCGCTTGCCTGGCATGGTAGTAGTGCCATACTGGGTACCGCACAATTTGTGGTGACCTCGGCAGATGCAGCGCGCCAATTGCCCCTTTTTGACTGTGTGATGTCTGCAAGGTTTGTGTGAACGGTGGCTGACTATGTTGATTGTGTTTCGATGGACGGCTGACGCATCAATATAACTAAATAATAAATTGAACAGGCTCGTTGGAGGAAATTAAAGTACTTAAGATTGCAAAATAAAAAATTATAAAAAAGAAAAAATCATCAAAATTTCACTTTACCTGCAAAAAGTATTAAATATAATTCAAAACAGAAATAGTTATTATTTTTTTAAATATGTAAGATAAGACGGTAAAGAGAGTGTGCGATATGTCAAATTTGATTTTATTTGTTGGTAACTTACGAACCTGTTGAAAATTTCTTTATTTTGATCTTTAAAGAGTATTTACAAATTTTACATTCAGAATTACCGTTTGTGTTTCTGTTTGTTCAATGAAAGGAAATTTAGTTGCATTATGCTACAGCAGTGGTTCTCAACTGGAGCCATGCTCTAATGTTGTGAATTTAAATTCTCAATGAAATCTGTGATGTTATTTTTCTTCACTGAACTTGCAAATTTTTATAGTTGAGAACCAATTGCTGGACCACCATAAATTCACCATAAAAAATATTTAAAATTGAACAATTTTTGAATCGCCTATTTTATAATTTACTATACATTTTTGGGTTGAGTCCTTTTACTATGAATATGTTTGTACATTTTTTGTCTGGCTTCAATTATGACTGAGTTTGTTCACATTTTGTCCAATCCAATGTATATGTTATATTTGTTATTGCCAACCAAAACACTATTATATTTTGTAGATCAAATTGACTGAAGTATCTCTAATTAAAATGTAATCTATTTACAATTTGTAACAAATAATAATGAAAGAACTGTTAATAAATCTAACAAATTAAACATATATATACTCTGTATGACAGCCCACTCAATGCCAGGCAAATTTTTTTTTTACATATTTGTATGATACATTTCAAAATATTTTATTTTGCCTACATAATATATTTGTTACTTACATTTTTATTAAAAATGGTTTAATGTGTTGTGCCATTGAGTCTTTCAGTGGTGGAAATATAATAATTCTCGCTCCAAATATTTGAATTGTCTTCAGAGAAATCCGGAAGAGGTTCCCCAAAGTGATGCGGCTGGTAATTATATATTTTTTCTTTGCTATTTGGAATTTTTAAGTTCAGCACTGTCCACCTTCAGGCGCTTGATTCATATAGCCGGGGTTGGCATCTTTGTAATCTATTATTGTTAACTTTTTATGGTCATGCACCCACATTTTGTTGTATTTATTTAATTTTTGATAAAATTGATACCAAATTGTGATACAGTAATGGAGTTATAAATAAAATGCGGTATTTTGTGGGCAGTGCTGAATTATATAGTACAAATCAACAGTCAAAATCTTTATCATTAGCGTAATCAAAAGTACAAATTTTATTAAAAATATAATTTAATAGATATGTGAAGATACATAAGATTTTGTTAGTTCTATTAGATAAGGAATTTGTGTTGGCCTAATTGGATAACGATGATTCAATTTGTTTATATTTACAAATAATGTATCAGTGCACATGTAACAGGTACAGTTGTACTCGTTAGCATTTAATATCTAGAATTTACTTTGGTTTAAAATTTTATTTTTATCAATATCATTTTTTTTTCTTTTAGGACGGAAATGATTTACCACCAGTGATTGGATTTGATGTCAATGATGAAGTGAGTTTACCGCCCATTCGAGCCTCTTTTCTGTGCAACATGGAGGGTCAAGCCATCGTTCGACAATTTCTCCAACAGTATTTTGTCATCTATGATTCAGAATCTCGCCAGGCGTTGCTGGATGCTTACCACGAACACGCCATGTTCTCGATGACAGTGTCTTATGGCCATGGACAATCACAAAGTTCTTCATATAACAGGTTAGCTAATGGTATTTGCAAAGTGTTATATTTACAGTTGTGTCTTTCACTATTTAACCCCAATGGCGGCGGGAGACTAATATGGATTTATGGGACAACTTGGGTTCAGAATCCGAGTCACACAATCCTCTTGGTCACCAGACCCCTTCATTCCCATTGTTTATGAATTTGCAACAGACGCTGATCCTGATCCATTATTGATTTATTCAGAACACTTTTTGAAATGCAAAATTATGGAATTGATAATATAATTGTTAATAGAACTAATAAGTTTTATATAATATATAATACAACTCATGAACATTGGTCTTTATATACCTCAATTCAGAGTTCCATATTTGGTAAGACTTCCTAGACACCATTGCAAGCTATTGTCCCATATGTTACACTTCTGCGACAATAATGTCCGACTACAACATAGTTTTAGAAACACCGATGTCAAACAAAAATGTGTATGTTGATGAGAGCAATAAAGGCAATTTGTGTTGTAAGCAGTTTATCCCCTCAGAATGTCACTTATTCGCACTTATCAGTTTATTCCCTTGATATACACGGATGGCGATGGTCACCGAGGAGGTGGCAGGGAGGTCATTTAATACGAGACTTACATGATGTATTCATACATTTATTTATATAATTTGACCAAGGAAAACTCCAAGAATCAACTTAAAGTTACTTTTTAGATTAACTTAATGTCTAAATTAAATCTACCTTCTGTTCATTCCGCCTTCACTTGTAGACTGGATCGGTCGCCGTCGCTGTTCGCCCCTAGCTCTGTAAGTCACGTTCGTGCTGTTCAGTGTTTCGGTATCTCATCTACACTGGAGGTGGGACTCCGTCATCGTTTGGCCATTATGGGTGTCTTCCATTGCCGACCTGTCTTTGTGGGCAATGTGCCGCTGGCGACCGGTGGCTTCGGTTCTAGCCAGGTTGGGTTCCTCCACTCCGTTCTGCTTCCATTAATAGATTTCAACTGGTTTCTTTCTCCATCTCCAACTTTTACTGAACTGACTAGGATAGGCTCCAACTTACCTCGACTCCTCCCTATTTGAACTCAATTTGAATTTCACTCGGACTGGAAGCGGACCGAACTCCATCTCAATTTATCCCGACTTGGACTCAACTGCCATTGACTTTCACTCAGGCTGGACTCAGATTGAACTTCACCTCAACTTTGCAAATTCAACTGATTTCTTCATCATTGCGTCCGGTCTTTTAAACATCTAGAGACATGGGGCGTTCCCTTATCACATTTCCCGGTCCATCCCTAAGGCGATAATTGGGTCGCGTCCTTGTCTCATCTCTATAGGGTCCTGCTATAAAACCACGCCCTCGTCTCATTCTGTTTGTAGTCCTCTCTGTGGTGACACGATCGTAGGCCTAATCTTTATGGTCTGACTTAGATCGTTTACTCTCTATCTAGTCAGTGTATTTATTTTAATCTTAGCTCTGAGATTATAATAGGTACACTGGCTTTATTGATACACATTTACATATTTTCTTACATATTCATTTAATGCTATTCGTATATTTCTTTGTCACAAAAGTTAACTTTATCTTAAATAAATGCGAGACCATATGCAATATACCCTTTATATTTGTCTGTAATACAGATCCACCTGTTAACTTTTCAGGATAGTAATTCTTACATTCTGTGACGAGAAAACATATTCTGATTAACTAGGTATATAAATTATAAAAGACAAGTGGGTCATTTAATACAGATATAACAAGTATGATACATAAACTGTTTATGTACAGATAGTATTTGCTGCCCAAATTTGATTGACATGGTACCTACTTATTATTACAAAGCTCCAGCTTATATGACTATATTTTTGGTCTTAAGAATGCAGTCTGCCAAATTCTTTTTCGTGCGATGTCCGACAAGGTATCTGAAAATATTTTACTACCTTCACAAGGGGATTATGTTATGGGTAACATCAGAAGATGTCCCATCGCACCCATCCGTCCAAAATCTATCTATATTACCCTGTAAAGTAAATCGCACCACATTTCTCTTCACCTAACGGTTGGCAATTAAAATTAATACATTTGAGGAGTCGACCGTCAATAAAAATATTACTCAGGTCCTTAGATTGACACATTTGTCCATTTCCCATCACTTTCTTCTTCACTTAATTATTATCGCCTTGCATATTTTCGTCCTTTTGGAAGCACGGTCGCCGCTGACCATATGTGCATTCCGTACAAGTGCCTATGGGAGAATTCGGGTCACGTTACGCGTTCACATCACCCCCAAAATGTCACCTATGTATTTGATTTTTCTTTCTTATTTTGTAATTATTTCCAAGGATTTCTGGAATTGTTGCGGGATTTCTTGAAGAAGAAATATAATGATTAAATAATGAATTTGATTTCAGGCTGAATAATTACATACCGATAAGTCGAAATTTGATGCGACTCATTGACAGAGATGTGAGAAGAAGGAATTTGAAAAATGGCCGTTTGCAAGTGGTCTCCTTTTTAAACGATCTACCAAAATCACAACACGATCCTCTTAGTTTTTGTGTTGACCTCACATTGTTTACAGTGAGTATTTCATTTTGATTGCCACCTGGCATTTTAGAACATTGCATCTCTTTTATTTTTCAATATATCTTCATTTGTCCTCTTTTTCATCTGCTTATGTTAAGTGGTTGTGCACTGATGTGAGGACAATTGATAATAAATTATTAAAAATTAATGTATTAAACGTAAATAAATATAAAATCATAGTTTTAATACTGACCGTTGTTTAATTATTTTTCCATAACAGCCCGCCATTATAATGTTGACTGTGAGTGGAGTATTTAAAGAGTTGTCAGCAGCAGGCTCCACTAAGTCTCATTCATCTCCACCGCTAAGAGCTTTCCATAAAACAATGATAATCGTTCCTCACGGAAGTGGATTCTGCATAAGGAACGACATGCTGCACATTACCAACGCTACCATAGAACAAGTGAGTCCTAATGAAAAGTTATTGGTTTTTTGTTAGATTATAAATCTTTAAATTTATCGTGAACCTACATGGTTGATATGGTGAAACTGGATAACGCATTTCCCCATATAAGAAAAGGTCCAGGTTTTCAATCCCGGTAGCGACTAAAATATTTTTTCAATAAATATATTTTTCTGTATATCTTTCTAGTTGATACATTTAATTTGTATTAAAAAAAATTATACAAATGTCTACATGGAATACATGTCATATCAATATTCTTAGTATTTCGAAACTAAGCTAAGCTCTTGTGTAACAAAATAGGATTAACTTTCTGGTCTCGAACCTCTGACTGCTCGTCATTAAGTGAATATCTTAGGACGTCAAATCAAATTTGTTTCATTATTTTACCTACCCGTGCTTCAAAATTTATTCCAAAATGTTTCACAAAAGTTAAAGTATGTACAGTAAAACTCTGTTAATTCGTGTACCCATATTTCATATTTTCACATATCACACTTTTTTCAAAAATTTTAGCTCCAATAATAACATTTCATACTAATTTCTATCGATAATTCGTAAAACTTTATTATTCGTGGTTCGTATGCATTTTTTATACCCAAAGTAAATAATTTGATCACGGAATTTACATATTCACTTGTTTTTAAATCCAATCTCGGGCGACAACACATTCATCATCCCTTCGTAAACATTTGTAGCTAGCTCCTCCCCCTAGCCAATCACGGCGCCGTTCTTTATCGCGATAGATCAGCATGCTTAGAGCTCGCAAGAGACCGCATACCAAATTCTGCAGTGCGTTTTATAAGATTTGTTGTTATTTCGACAATGATTGTCGGCGTTTTGCGAATTATATATTTCTACTCACCCTTGTAACCCCTAATTAAAATAATTTAACAATTTTCATTGAATCTCATATTTTATAAATTAATTGTGTGCAACAGTTCTATTGATTTTATATCCAGTTTTTTGTTTATGAAATATTGCAATTTATTATTATTATTATAAAAAAACTGAAACCTTTGTATTTAAATACACAACCTATTTTATAATTAATTTTTTTTTCATGTTCCGTTTTATAAAATGACATGATCATCTCCTAATTCGTGTAAATTTTTGACCATTTGAAAATATTGAACTTATTTTTAAAAACCGACAAAAATTGACGTCGAAGATAAAATCAGCGGGAAAATTTCAATCCCGAATACCTCTCTTGAGTTCAAACATGAAAAATCGGGAAACTTCAAGGAAGCTTCAACGAAGTACGAAGATTTAAAAGTTTTTCATTATTTTTTATGGGCTTTTTAATATTCCAATTTCTTGCCCAATTTTGATGGAAAAGGCGAGTTGAACAGCTAATCAAATTAAATTTTGTTGCGTCAAGCACTGGTGAATCGTTTGAAGAAGCCTGTTTTTAATATTGGACTCGCTTTGTTGCCACACACCTTAATTATTCAAGAGAAATTAATTATTTTATAAACATTTCGAGACATAAAAAGCTGAAATAATAGACAGTCGCCATGTTTTTCAGTATGAAAATTACGATGTTGACAGTTGTTACGATGCGCGCAAAAATGCAGACACATAAATTGACGACGTGTTTTAAAAGTTTCTTTCTAATGTTGCCTTCAAAAAAATTGTTCTCATTATTCTTAATTTGGATTTTTTTTTTAAATTTCAGTCCCGTGATTTATGAATTTTATAAGGAAAGGGATAGGTTAGTTTACACTTAATTGAAATTTGTTGATTCTAAATATAAGTAAATAAAAGTATTAATGAAAACACATTTAAGCATCATATTTATAATAAATTATTTTATCTGAATTCCTTTAATAACTTTCCGTTCCAGAATCGATAAATGATATAAACTTTTAGTGAATTGATCCAAGAATATTTATATTATTATAAATACTTGTTCGGGTTGTAACAGAAATTTCTACAATATATATTATATTTGTCTCTGCACAATTATGAATCAAAAATGTTTGTGAAAATTTTATTTAATATATAATGGATAATATTTTCCGTTACAATTCCATCTAAATGTAATTATATTGTCTAAACAAAGATTTTACAATTATCTGATGCCTCCTTTCCTTGGCTTCTTTTCCAATCATAATGTATAATGTACATGACATTAATAAAATTATTTTTGTCTTTAAAACATTTGCATTTATTATACCTACTTTATCTTTCCATTATAAATACATAAATTGTTGGGATGTAAATTTAAAAAAAAAAGAATTACGAATAATGAGAACAATTTTTTTAAAGACAGCATAAGAAAGAAATTAAAAAAAAAACACATCAGATTACGCGTCTGCATTTTTGCTGTCACTGTCGACATTGTGATTTTCATACTGAAACATGGTGATTGTCTATTATTTCAGCTTTTTATGTGTCAAAATGTTTATCAAATAACTATAAGAAAACTAATTTACTTTTTTATAGGAATACGATGTATAATTGACTACAAACTCTTAAGATCGGTGTACTTTGCACTTGTAATAAAATCCATTACTTCCCCTGCTTCACTTAAATATAGTTTTAATATTATTTAATTATAATTTATATTCCCGCCATTCGTCGCCAGTGTGGAGATTTTATATTTTTACGAGTCTAATATTACTTTAGATACTCCTGGTCGTAAGGCACCAGTGTAATGGGTACCCGCTACTTTCTAAGTCTAAAAATTAATATTTTATTTAACTAAACTTATAATACATATATTCGCCCGCTGGTATCGTGTGAGCTCGGAGATTTCGCTTCGTGAATGACAACTTATTTCATGAATAAGTGTTATTTGAAAATTTGTATCTAAATTTGGCCAACGTGATCGATTTAGTGGTTAAGAATATTCCCCATGTTATGTTCGTAGCAATCCTAATTCTTTTAACCCGCGTTTGCAATTATCTAATATCAAAAGTTTCCAAATATCCAAATATTATAGCCATTCAAATACCTATAGAGCAATTGTTAAAATAAATATACTGACTATCTTATAGTACGCGATTAAATAACGGAAAAACCTCCGATCGTGCGGTTTGATACCACTGATGATGAGCGCACTCGTTATAGCATTAGTTTTACTAGTCTTCAATTTATTACCTCCAATTCCGAAATGTCATTTAGCGCGTATGTAAACAAGTGAATCTCGGCGCGAGCCAATTATCATAAAGTTGGGTATATATTATTCAGAGCTGAAATGTAAGAGCGTGGAAGAAATTATACATAGGTCACCAACATTGTCATAGACTTGTCCTCGTGACTGTGGCCGCCTCGTGGCGTCGCCTAGCTGTTCAAAGATTATGTGGACACGTGAAACAACATGCGACATGTTAAGTGCTTGTCTCGCTAGGCAAGTATGTTCCGTGATTATGATAAGTTCTCTAGACATCAGACTGTGGCGCTCGCTCGGCTTCCCTACAAAACTCCAGATTAAAAAATCCGTTCGCCTGGTGCATATTCGCGTTTGACGACGAGTGCTTAACCCCGAGCCCTTTCACCTACACGCTCAAAAGTTAATGATGATGATCCAAAGTTTTGATTCGGCCAGTGTCTTAGTGAACAATATCATTTGTTATGACTCATTCAAGATGCATGGCCGAGGTCCTTGTATCTTTAATATGCTGCTGTTCAGTATCGGTAGGAAAATGGCCAATCTGTGGCCGCGTCCACCCCTGAAAGTAATTAATTGTGATTGCTCGTACACCATGACAGTACGATTCTCAGGGAAATTATCATTATTCCTCTGGGTGCGTCTGAGACATACGTCATGTGACATCGGTGTCTGAAGGATAGTTTAGTTTATCTGCAGGATGATCCTCGGTGTCTCGAACAATGCATCTCGAATAGAGTCAGGAACAATTCAGTTAGATGTGTTAATAATGCGTAAGTCCGTGCAAAATGACGCCTTTTGATATAAGTCTCTCTCTCGTCATTTCGTTAAGATACCCACGCTATGTGGTGTGTAGAGACTCATCTCTCGAGAAGTCCGAAGAGGTACCTACAGTACGCTGAGGCGTCCTATCCTCTGCGATCCGTTCCGTCCATTCACGTCTCAGCTAAGGTGTGAAGCAACAGCAATCAATCGGCAGACTCTTTCGTCTTTAGTGCCGATAACGCCTCTTGGATGGCTGCCTAATGTATGTGGTTCAGTCCTTACAACCAAAGTATATGATCATGACCAGCATGATTCCCGCGAGTAATGCCCAGAACGGAGTCCCTTCTCAGCAACTATAGACCACTCCAAACTCGACGAGAGACTATCTTGACATACAATTCCTCTGCATCATATTCTATCACTCGCGACACTGTTGTTACTTTGATCACAGGAGAGCAAGGCTCTCGAATAATTTCAGTTTGGGTGGTTGTTAGTACCATTTCCATAATAAAAGGCAGTATGATTTCCATACACATGCAATCGTGCGATTTCAAAGTAAATAAACACACAACCGTTCTCGGATAAACTCTAAAATGTGCCCTGTCTCTCACCATGGTGCCGGCAGCGTGAGCCTGAGGCCTATGATGGGATTTATGAGATTTTACTAGATTTCCGCGGATAAGTAAATACACAAATAATTACATACATAGGTACATGATTATTTATATGGCCAATAAGTAGTATATAATTAGTACCAAATGATGAGATAAATATAATTAAAACTTATAGGTGGGTGTTCCAAATTAATAAAACAGGACAGTAATTAAATAAAGTCAAATATGTCGATTACGCCTGCCTATTTTTATGAATGAGTAATTACATGATGATCCGAATCACACTGTAGTATTTGTTAGTGGTTTTAATTATGTATACAAGCATGCAAAAAGACCCTGGTCTGCCCTCCGGAACCTGGAGTCACCACACTCGCGATTTGGAATTTGAACACGACTTCCGCGGACTCGGAAACCCACGCGATCACCCCTAAAACACTCGCGGCGTAAATCTTGAAAAGGAAAATCAGATTTCATACCCCGAACAACGTTACGTATAGGTCTCTTTTCCCGGTTCAAAAGCGACAATCACACGTGCGACCTCCTCACCCTCCCGAATCCGACTGCCTGGAGAAGCGTTCACAACCTCCCTCCTGTCATCTCATCCCCCGACCCGCTGTCCTCTCATCCCGGCCGACCGCCCTAGAAATTTTGCAGAATTCGTATTTTTTTTATCAGTTTATTATATGTGGATCATCACACACTTAATTATGCTATTTTAGTTTGGGAAGGAGCAGCAAAAACAATATTAGAGTCAGCTAAAAGAGCACAAAAGACAATTCTTAGGGTAATAAATGGTTGTCCCTTTAGATATCCATCAGATCTTATATTTAAAGAGTACGATGCCCTAGACATAAGACAAATCTATATGTTGAAACTCTTCCAATATTTCCATGCTAACAACAACTCATCCCAAGCAATAAATGAACACAACAAACATCTACACGCCAGTTCCGAGAGCAACAATGACATTTTATCAAAGATTCTACATGCTTTTACACACTCAGCACCAATTGGAAATCGTTCACTTCCGATTAGATTACACAAATATGGATCCAATATATGATCCAATTGGGTAGAGATCAATCAGAAGCATCGCTATCCAACATTCTAACGTAATCATTATACAGTGCCTACACTAATAATTCACTAGTTCTACAACACTCTCACTACATACATATATATATATTTATATATTTTTTCTATATTTTTATTTTTATTCCTGTTGAATCTTTGAATTCAATAACACCACAACAGCACGAAAAAAACTGATTACTTTAACACAGACGGCAGTCTAGCAAAGTAGCCAGGACAATGCTGTATATATCAGAGGTGGAATCTACTCCATCCCACACAATAAATTATATACTTAATTGCAATATAATTGTATCTTATGTTTATCATGTTATATTATAATAAATATATATTCATGTCTGTTACAACAAAAACATGTATGTCGATAAAGTCTAATAAATACTTAAAACTTAACATGATTTTGTAAAAATTTCAAATAATAATATTTTCCGTAACAGTTTAGATTTTTCACATATTCCTTGAACATTTTTGGCTCTTAATTTAGTCAGGTATCCACCCATAAAATATTGTCTGTTATACCCTGTATATATATTTTTAAAGTGTTATATGTCAGAACAAATTCATATCATTTTGCATTTTCAAACTAAGCAAATGACAAGTATTTGAGTTTTCATATACTTCATGGAGAATATTAGTGAGCAATATTGGTTAACATTACTTTTTTTTAGGAAGTAAACAGTTTTAAAGCTCCTGAGATGGCGCCGAGCACAGCACCTCCCCCGTACACCCCCGCCCCGCCACCCTACACCCCTGCCCCGCAGGCGACGATACAAGAAGTTCCCGGACCAGGCATGAACAGCCATCAGCAAATGTTGCAAGCATTTGCACTTCACACAAATATGAACCTCGCGTGGAGCACAAGGTCGGTTTAAAAATATGCATTTCTTTTATTTTATTCATTGTCAATAATTATATCCGTACTTATCTTCTATTATTTTCTTTTCCGGTGGCCCAGACTGATTTCTTACTATGTCATCCAAAATACATTGCTAATATATATATTATTCTCAATTTTATGTGAGCAAAATTGATTTTTCCTCATAAATTGAAAAATCCTATTTTTCTTTTAAAATATTTATTTTACCAAAGAAAAAGTCTTCTTTAAGAATCACCTATATGCAATTTTGTTGGTTTGTTGACAATTTGGTGGAACGTTCAAATATCTAATTTTGTTACTTTTTCCTTTATTATATCAAATGTCTAGCCACATAGCTTTATAAACGCATAATCAAACACAACATTTCAATTGCACTTATTGTATCTTCTACTGACATCTAAGAGGATTAACTATTTGCATTCAGAATTGATTTTATTTAAAAAATATATCTTATTTATAAGTAATAAATGTAGTAGATAATTAATTATATAAAAATATTTTTGTTACCTTTTATTTTCTCAGTGATTAGTAGCTGGAAGGTGAACATTGTTCTTTACGAAATGCGGGTTAAATTTATGCTCAACTTTTTATTAATTAGACTTCTTGCCTTTTCTTGTATAATCACACTGCTCATTGGCATATTATGCAGATTATTATTCTCTAACTACATCAGCAAGAATCTTTTTTCCACCAAGTAATTTTTGTGATGAGATTTTTTTTTGTCACTTTGGTGCAGCTGATATGATTGGTCTTTAATTTTTTCTCCATTATTTTGTCCATATAGTAGAGGTTGCAAGTCTCATTGCTTTTACGATTTCAGCAAGTTTCTTCTCTTTTTACAAAACACACCAGATTCTTTAACTCTTATCTTAACAAAATCGCTTTTCAGTTTCTTATAGAGTATCTTGTAGAGAGACAAGTGCTTTGAAGTCATTTTGTATGGCTAAAAATATTGTACCCACATACATATCCCTTCTTCCTCTTTGCAATTGTCTCGGTTGCCAGTTTAAAGTTGGTATTCCATATATACAATTTTTTCCCATAATGTAAATTTGTTGATTGTTTTTCAATTACGTTTATAACATAATTCCGTTTAAAGAGGGTCGGGTCCGTAAAGGGAGGTATTTTGGATTTTATTCCTTGCCCACACTACGCAATACTTGGAAACATTACATTGAAACTGAGTTAATTTAACAGTCACGGTTGTAGATTTTGTAAATTATGTTGTCTCATAATATTGTTTTTATGTAACTTGTTGCCTGCAAGGTTTTGGCACGGATTATTTTGCAACAAAAAGGCAAGAAAGTTAAATGGTTACATATAAAATATATAAACTTATAATAAGTGAACTTATTTTTCAGTTGCTTGGAACAGACTAATTGGGATTTCCAGCGCGCTGCTCTAGTGTTTGATAATCTTAACAAAGAAGGAAAAATACCTCCAGAAGCCTTTGTGAAATAAAGAAGAGTATAGTTATATATACTCGTGCTACAAAAATGATTTAGAATATGAAATGAACTGTATTAAATATAAAATGAAAATAAAACTACTGCCATGTAAATAATGTTGCAAACCGTGGCACAAGAAGACAGAAGAAGAAGAGAAAACTTAAAGATTTTTTAAATTGTTATATGTATATTAGGATAAATAAATTTGTAAATATATTTTAGTACAAATAACTGTAAAGTTTTGAATTTTAAGTCCTCTCAATTGTTTTTTAACCACGAAATTGTGATTATGATTGTATAAGAGTTTTTTTTTTTATTCTGTGTTGCTGGATTTTATTTTTGATTAAGGGTATTATTTTAAAAATTAGATATGTGGCAATATGTTGTTACTGTCTAGGTTATTTTACACATATCAGAGAAACTCATTTTATGTATTATTTAAACGTACAAAGGCATTGTCAAACTATGAATGGAGCAATAGTCGGATATCTAAAAAATTTAAATCTATTTAAAAAATAGATCAAATTCTCGTAGAATCATATTTGTTTACAGACTAATTCCGCATAGCAAATTACCAATTTAATTATTGAAAAATATTTCACGAGCTTTATAGGATTACTTTGTGTTAAAGGATAATCTAGTTATAATTTTATCTATTATTTCCATATTTACTTTACTTATAACAAATATGGATAATGTAGTTGACTGAAACTGAAATATTTTTCAATTGATCAATTTATGAATATTGGTATCCATACGAGTTTTAAAATGAAATAATACTGTAATGTCAACATTTCAGCACATGTATTATCTGTTTATATTCTGCCTGAAAGATAATAATTATGTTTTTGTATTGTTAGTGTTGAATTCTAACCATTTTTCTTTAATAAAAGCATTTTTATTATCACAATACTGTACTGAAATGAATAAAATTTACTACATAATTATATTATTTTATTTTGTCTTAATGAATCATTTTTGCTGTGAAATTACATACGTTAATTATAATAATCATCATTATACATTCAAATGAATGAATATACACAAAAGTAGACAGGACCATGAAAATATACAGTAAAACCCCGTTAATTCAAACCCCTTTTATTTGAAATTTGACATAATTCACTTCAAGACCCAAATTGTTAGTTTCATACTAGACGTATCCCTTTAATTCGAAAACCCCAGTAATTTGTAGTACAAAATAAATTTCAGACCCT
The DNA here is from genome assembly GCA_031772225.1 of Eubasilissa splendida. Classification (NCBI taxonomy): domain Eukaryota; kingdom Metazoa; phylum Arthropoda; class Insecta; order Trichoptera; family Phryganeidae; genus Eubasilissa; species Eubasilissa splendida. The sequence goes on from CM062859.1 coordinate 13,072,232, forward strand.
TGCGTCATAAATCAATTCATTTTACATTAATTATTTGAAAATTTTGAGTATTTTATATATAATTAACAATGCGTGTGCCTTTTTGTACGCGCGCGCCCGTGTGGAGCGTACTTTGTGTATTTCACGATGCATGCCGACACAATGCGCACCACAGTTTACTTAGTCTGGAACCTCCTTTATGTATATATTATGTCGCGACCCCTAAAATTAGTGAATTCCGTATGTGCTTTCTTCAGTTGGACACGTTTAAGATTGTTTTTCGCCTATTATAAATTCTCCTTTCGATTCTTTTTACTTAAACTATGTTTGTATTAAATTTTTATTTTTTATTTAGAAAGGTTAACTTTTCGTATTATTTCACGTATTTATGAACAATTGTATTGTGTTTGGTATATTAATAATCCTCATTATCCTTGAATGACATTTGACATTATTATTAACTTATCTTATTATTTCATGTGAAATTTTTTGTGTGATTCCGACACACCGGCGGAAATATGCACTCATATTGATGTGGTGGTAAAATTTGTATTGCGTAAGTCTCAAAAAATGAGACAAGGAAAAATAGATGATTTTTCAAGCCGGATCATGCTTGACATTTCTTATTTTAGTGTTATAGTGTGCGTGCCATATTTAATGATTCTTTAATTTCCTAAAAATATTTTAAGGTAGGAGCTTTAAATATGGCATTGAGATGATTTTGTGAAATATGCCAAAATATGCTCATTTTTTTATGACTTGCGATTTTTACGCAATTGTGTGAATTTTTTTTTGTCTGAATTTCTTATTAAAGGGGTTCTGCTTAATACAAATCAATTTTTTTTTGGTCCTTTAAACTTCAAATTAACGAGGTTTTACTGTATCTGCATATAAGAAGTGAAATGTTCTCTGTTTCATATTTTAATGCAAGTGGCAATGCGTGGAAACGTGGAAAGAGAAAGTTTATTTATTCATTAGGTAGAAGAGAAACATGAATTACAAGGCAAGAAAAAAAACCAGATTAAAACAAAGTAACATATTACTTGTGCTAATTGAAACAGACTTGCCAGTTATTGGCAACTCACTAACACCGCTAAAGGAAGTCTCTGTTTAAGTCTAATGCGAGATCTGCAGTACTGCAGCACTAAACATTTGCGACTTGCGGTTTCCTCATAGGCCCTCGCTATAGAGAACTCAATGGTAAGAATTATGAATTCAGGCTTCCAGCGGTCTGTCTGGTAGCATTGGAGAGGCATAGATGGCGGAGCGAGGTGACTAGCTTAAACCAAACTCGATGCAGTCACACAATTACTTTTCTTAATACCGATCTGGTCCAGACAGAACAGAAGATAACTACTCTAGTGATGGTAAGTTAATATGATTTCAAGTATTGAATATAATATTGTACATGCACCAGAAGATATTTTGAATTGACATTTCATAATATGTATTTTATTTGAGCTCCTTTAGTATTTTGACTGATAATTATCATCTAGTGCAGTCGATTTTTTCTCTCGATAGAAGCATGCGCATATTAGTTTAATGGTACCTCTATTCTACAGCCATTTTGTAATTTGTAATCCTTCAGCTAATGTGACATAGTGCTCGGCTGTAGATGTTGCTTAATAGTAATAAATATTCTGTGCATTCCTGTCTTGAAAACAATTATAAACTTATAAACAAATATTGCCAAAAAGTATGATATGAAGCTTACGCTTTTCTTTGTGCAATCAGCATATTATTGTAGATATTGTCACTGAGAAGGTGGCGGGGATGTAAATTAATATGTGATTATTACACATATTCATAATTTATTATACTAAGTGTTGCCAACCAAACAAAAAGTGGTCGCCTCAAGTCAGTTCGCTAGGGCACGAGCGGATTCACTCGACCGAAATCGAGTTCCTCACACTCGCTCCAAACCGTCGGTGGTCGCAGACTCGAAACGCCGGTACCGGACCGAGGGGTCGGGGCAGAAGACTGCTGGACGGCGAGGTTCCAAGGGATGAGGCGGGATGCAAAATGAAACACTTGCTAAAGGTGTATTCAGTGCACCGCAGTATGTAGTTTGTTGTGTAGAGACGAGACGTTTGACGAGAAGTGACCTCCATACTGCGGTGCGCTTCTATTTATTCAAGATGAGTGGACGTGCGCCGTTACCAGCGCACGCCACCCCAAAACCACCCACCGTGCCAATCAGGGCGCGTTTACAGGCCTAACCGCGCCCCAAGCGACACGGTGTTCGGCGCCGCCTGTCGGCCGGATAGCGCAACATCGCGCCATTTTTCGGTCGCGAGCTACTCACAGTTCCGAATTGACCTACGCTCCGGCTTGGTGCGCCGCGCACGCTCTACACTACGCTTCCGCTACGAGCCATCGCTATCGCTCGAAAGTTTATAATTTTAAAAGTGAAAATAATTGTGCAAATCTTCAAAATCAAATCAAACGGTTCCTCCCACGGACCTCGTCCACAGTGACTACTGATTTCATCCCAGGATCTCGCCCTCCAAACCTGCATCATCACCAGTTTTCACCCGCGCCCCGCGCTAATACAGAAAAAAAAAGCTACCTAAACCGCTTCACGCCGCCATACAAAGGCCCTGTTTTTTGAAAACTACCGACCCGAACAAAAATTTTTTTTATTAAATTTGTTGTTCTCACAGCACAATCGTCACCCCTGCATAGGATCATCACACCACATACCAGCGGCCCTGAAAAGGGCCTTACATCCTGTACACATCCTCGAAATCCTGCATAGGAACGCACTGAGCTCCACCATGCCGACTGAAAGGACACCCCCCATCCACCACCACCACCACCGCAGCCAAAAAAGGACTACCACCATCAACACCACCTCCAAGCCTTCAACAACATTACCATCATAGCAATCATCTTCAGCATCAACCAAACCGGCTCCGCATCCAAATCAATGACTACAGCTTCAACACTGACACCAAAACCATTTCCGATAAGAGCCAAGGAAAACCAGAACCTCTCGCATGAGGATTTGTTTGAGATGGCTAACCGCATTCCAGCAAAAAACTGGCACCCAGGGCAGCTAAAAATAGCAGCAAGCTAGCTTCATCACCCGATCCACCACTCCACCACCATCTACATCCGGCGTGCTCACTCACCCAAACGCCACACCCAAGACCTTCACTCACCACTGACTACCCGATGCTTCCACCTTCATCCAACCCGGACTGGCACCAGCCTAAACCTGCCACGCAAACGTAAAGCAGCATCAACACCGTCACCTACCCTACACATCGACCACCACACACCAACAGATTCGAGGTACTATCGGACTCCGACTCAGACTGCGGACTCGGACAACAGACAACGAAGACAAACCGACTCCAACACCATGCCACAGAAGAGGCCCCACTCACACCCCCCGAACCCACACCTCCAGCCAAAACCAACATGCCACCGATAATGCTGAGAGACTCAAACAACTGGCGGACCACCAGAGCCAACCTTCTTGCAGCCGGTGTGAAAATCGCCTCAGCCACCATCATAAAGACTGGGGTGAAAATCATCACCGCCGACATAACCAGCTTCAGGACCGCCACCCGCCTCCTCGAGGACAACGCCACCCAGTTCCATTCGTTCACACCACAGCAGGACAAGACTATCAAGGCAGTGCTCCGTGGCATTCCCCTTGACATAACTGATCAGGAGATCCTCGAGGAGCTGGAATCCTCCTTCCCCATTGTCGCAGTCAACAGGATGAAGACCGGGCCAGAAAGGCGCCCCATACCCCTCGTGCTAGTGCAAACAGAAAATAACACGGCCGGAAAGGAGATTTACAATTTAACGTCGCTCTTCGACTTGAGAATTCAAGTCGAGAAGCTGCGTAAAAAGGACACACCTGCTCAATGTCACAGATGTCAATTATTCGGTCACTCCGCAGCCATGTGCAGAGCCAACCCCCGATGCGTCAAGTGCGGATCCAACCACCTGACGTCCACCTGCTTCAAGCAGAGGGAGGACGGCCCCGCCACGTGTGCCAACTGCGGAGGACCCCACCCCGCCAACTTCAAGGGCTGCCAGCACTTCCCGCCACCACGCTCCAACCTCACCAGACCCCGCCCAAGAGAGCCAGCGCACCCAGTCTTCAATTCGAGGTTAGCCACCCCCCTTACCTCCTATACACAACACTACACACCAAAAAAAAAAAAACAAACAAAACAAAAAAAAAAAAAAAAAAAACACAAACAAACAAAAAAAAAAAAAAAAAAAAACAAAAATAAAATAAAAAAACAAAACAAACATAAACACAACACAAAAAAAACACAACAAAAAACACAAATACCCAACAAAAACACACAACCACACAACAACCATAAAAACAAACAAAAAAAAAACAAAACAAAACAACTAAAAAAAAAAACAAACCAACACGAAAAAACAAAAACAAAAAAAAAAAATAAAAACAACAACAACAACACACACCCCCAAAAAACACAAACCAAAAAACAAAAAACCAAAACACAACACCCAAAACAAACACCCCACTAACAAAACACAAAAACAAAACCAACACAAAAAACAACAAACCACAAAAACCAACACCAAAAACAACCACACCCACCCCACCCCACACAACACCAACCCCCCCCCCTTTCTCAACCCAACCCCGGCCTCTCTGCACTTTTCAGCTCATTTCTAAACCCCAACATCTCCGAAATCTTAAAATTCATACTAGATATCATCCCCCGATTATTCTCAGCCGGCTCGATCGGTGAAGCCATCACCATGATCATATCCGAAATCCCAAAAATTACATCACTCTTCAGTTCCTCCCGTTGAATAAATGGCGAACTCTATCTTCCCTTCCTCCCTGAACATCGCCGCATGGAATGCTAACGGACTAGAGGGCGATCAGGCCGAAGTGGCGGACTTCACAGTCCGCCACTCCCTTGATCTCCTTCTGGTCAGCGAAACTCATCTCATCCCATCTCGCACCTTCAACATCCCAAATTTCACTTGTTACCGCGACGACCGACTAACGGGTAGGGGTGGAGGAACAGCTATTTTCGTGAAACGAAACATAGCCCACTCCTCCAACCCTACCCCAGCCTCCCCCAGTCATCTCGAATCAACATCAATCACCATTCATACCCGCCACTCTGGCCCTTTACGAATCACCAGCATCTATAACCCCCCCAACGCTCTAATCACTTCTGATTTCGACTCCCTACTCACCGGCGACACTCCCACCATACTCGCCGGTGATTTCAATGCAAAGGATTCCTCCTGGAATTCCAGAACTCCGAACCAAAACGGGAAAAAACTCCTAGCATACACGAACAAAAACAACCTATCAGTCGTAGCCCCCTCCAAACCCACCTTCTTCTCTAGTATCGGGTACCGACCCGATATTCTAGACTTCGCCATCCTTAAAAACTTCCCATGGTCACATTCCATCACCACTTCGAATGACCTTAACTCCGACCATAACCCAATTTTTATTAAAATATTCGACTTCCATAACGTCACCCCCCCTTCGCCAGCAAACAACATTGTTAACTGGCCCCACTTCGAACAGGTCATTCGAACTAAATTCACCATCCCCTCTTCAATTACCGACACAGCAGATTTAGATAGGCATATCGACTCTTTTACCTCCACGATCAATTTAGCTATCGACGAATCCTCCAAACCCCCCCCCCCGCCACACCTCGTCGCCTTGCACTACCTCTCCACATTCAAACCCTCATACGGGAAAAAAATCACGCCAGACGCCAATGGCAAAAATACCGCATCTTCGCCGACAGAACTCGAGCCAACCAACTCCAAACCAAACTCAGAAGCGCACTTTCGGCCCACCGCTCTGAGTCTTGGCAATTCAAACTCTCCGCCCTTCAGCCCCAAGATGGTACGCTCTGGAAATTGGCCAAATCACTCAGAGCACCAAAAACCACCATCACCCCGATTCACGCCCCCTCCGGACTACTGTACGAAGAAGAGGACAAGGCCGAAGCTTTTGCGGACAGCCTTGAACTCCAATTCGACACCAACCCCGACATCTCCACAGCCTCCCACACAGCGTACATCAACAGCCACGTCGAAAACAATTCCAACCCCCCCTCACTTCAGAATAAATTTTTCACCTCACCAGAGGAAATCAAAAAAATAATCAGAAATCGCAAACCCAAAAAAGCTCCGGGTCCCGATGGGATCCCAACTAAAGCCTTAAAACTTCTCCCCTCCAAGGGGATTCTCTTTCTCACCCTTCTCTTCAACACCGCCTTTCGATTACAATACTTTCCCACGGCCTGGAAAACTTCTAATATCATCCTCTTCAAGAAACCCGGCAAAGATCCGCTTTTCTGTGACAACTACCGTCCAATCAGTCTTCTCTCTAACATCGGCAAAATCTTCGAGAAAATATTTCTCACCAGACTCCAAGCAGAACCAGGCCTCAAAAATGCCATTCCAGATAACCAACACGGCTTTAGACCCCTTCACTCCACCAATCACCAGCTTCTGAGAGTCGTCGAGTTCATAACCGACGGCTTTCGAAAACATCGATTCACCGGCGCAATCTTCCTCGACGTGGCTAAAGCCTTCGACAAGGTGTGGCACAACGGCCTCCTTTACAAACTTTCTGAATTCTACAACATCCACCCCCAACTCTACGGACTCCTCAAGTCGTTTCTCTCCAACCGCCCATTCAGAGTCAAACTCTCAAAGACAATCTTCTCCTCCCTCCGCTTCATGAAAGCCGGCGTCCCGCAAGGCTCAATTCTCTCTCCATTTCTTTATAACGTTTTCACGAGCGATATGCCGCAGCCGACTGATAGGTACTCCATATCAGCACTCTACGCAGACGACACCACAATTCTCACAAACTCTACAGACCCACTCACAATCACCATCCGTCTTCAGGCCCACTTAGACGCCCTCCAATGTTGGTTCGAGGCTTGGCGCATTGCCATTAACCCCGCCAAAAGCGCCGCAATCCTGTTTAACCGCACACGTCTTCGCGGAACCAGACCAATAGGCAACGTCACCCTCGATCAGGTAGACATTAAATGGCACAATGCGGTTAAATACCTCGGACTAACATTGGACCGCAGGCTAACGTGGAGAACTCACATCTTATCCACCCTCCGGACAGCCAATAAAGCTAGAGGTATCATTCACTGTCTCATCAACAAACACAGCCCCCTCCATACGAACACCAAAATCCTTCTTTACAAATCCCTCCTCCGCCCTATCCTCACCTACGCCTGCCCCATCTGGGCCACAGCAAAAAATCTCAATAAAATCACCACTTTCCAGAACAAAATACTCCGCTTCATTCTCCAAGCCCCGTGGTTTGTGAGAAACACAATCATACATCGGGACACCAACACACCACACCTTAATACGCACATTCTAGAACTTTCAACTAGATTTTTTAAAAAGCTTCAAACCATCCCAAACCCCTCCATCTCCTCCCTCGGCAGAAACTCCCCCGATGCAGATCCTGACAGATTCCTCCCCATCTCCCTGTTATATCCCCCTGCTCCCGTCCCTTGAAGAATGGCGAAAAAAAAAATATATATAATAAAAAAAAAAAAAAAAAACCAAACTTAACTAATATGTAAAAAAAAAAAAAAAAAAAAAAAAAAAAAAAAAAAAAAAAAAAAAAAAAAAAAAAAAAAAAAAAAAAAAAAAAATTATATACACATTTTACAACTTTTTACAAACTTTTTACAACTTTTTACAAACTATTTACAACCAATATTTACAAAAAAATAGAACATATTAAAAAAAGCCATAGTGCCTAGCAAGCACCCCATTCTTCAGGGACAAAAAAACCTCCTAACCGCCATACCCCAGATTGCGAAGACAAGGGGGCGCTGCCCCTATCACTTCTAAATTTCATCGATAGTCATGGTCGCGAGCTGACAGGCGGCAGAAGCCGTTTATCGGAGACAAACAATTAAATATTATACTTAAAATTAACAATTGGGGATATCACGGGTAGTGAATTCTGTAGTAAATATCGCGACCCGTGATATCCCGTAACAAGAATTATCCGGCCAGTGTTTTCTTTCGAGTTATTTCGTTTTTTGTGACTTCGTTATCTCGGAATGTTCGTTAAGCGGGTTTCTTGCCAGGGGCGGGCGCCGCTAAGGGCCTTTTGATAGGAAACGTAACACTGGCGGGATAATTTTGTATGGGTGCCGCGGACTACGACATTTGTTTATTTCTACTGTTGTCCGCGGCACTAAATACACTAAATTCAAACAACAGTGGCGGCGTACCGGCGGGTGGGCAAAGGTTTATTGTGTTCCCAATCCCGCGGCACGCCGCGTAAAACAAATAATAATTATTTATACGTAAATAATAACATTTCAAATTTAAATAACAAATATGTAATATTTTATTTCATGGCA